>JAOSBK010000003.1:28568301-28585392 GCA_027568895.1 Erythroxylum shatona
CTGTCTATCTTTTGACATCCAGTTCATAATTTTAGTGCATGTGTTCATACCTTTCTTTTCTTTCAATGAGCCTATCATAACTTTGGTTTATAAGATCATAATTTCTTATAATAACCTTCATAGATCCTTATAGCATCAGAATGCCTCCTATTTAGCCCTATAACATTGACATTTAGTCATTATAATGCATAAATCCTCTCAAGATCATCTATTATTGATTGAATTTTTCTAAGTTTGTCCAAATTGTAATAAATGCAAGTGTATAGTGTAGTTGTAGCTAGCACCAGTAAGTATAGATCAATCCCACAAAGATGGTGAATACTGGTAAAAATCGTTTTCCTATTATCTAGTCTACAAATTGATTTTAATTTTTAATTAAAATAAAATAAAATCAAGTAAAATAAAATAGGTAGAAACAAAGAACAGAGAAATAAGGAAGAACTTAGAAATTTATCGATATCGAAAATTAATGTCTAGTTTTTGAATCCCCCTAAAACCTTTAACAAATTTATTTTTTATTATGCAATTTTTTTATTGATTTATTAGACTGTAGAGATTTCTATAATATGCTAATAGCTGAACTTAAGTTTACTAACAACTAATCCTAAAGTTTTCAACCAAATTACTGAGGTTAAAGTTTATAGTATTTCTTTACCGATTTGTGAATCCTTATAATAGGTTTGACCTTAATCTGGAAGATTTATATTATCCTACCTCTGGAATTGCAATCAACTCCTTACAATTATGGTAGATCTATTCATCAATAGGATTTCTCAATCTCTATGTATGAAATTATATTATGATCTAATATTTTTGGGTGTATTAGAACATAAATAAAACACGTAATTGGATCATAATATAACAGTCGAACCAATTGTATTAATAAAAGAATCAAATTATATTAAAGCATCAACATAGTGTTCATCTAACCTAAACACTAACAAGGCATTTAGTTGTGCATGATCTAACATGAAATCAAATATAAACTAAAAGAAAAACAAATTGAAAACAATAGGTTTGTAATTCTAAATCTCCCTGATTGTCTTCTATTGAATATTTTTGTAAATAAGACATTTGATCTTGTATTCTAACGGATTTTTAAATGATTTCTTCGTATTTTCCACTTCTCTGAACCAAAATCCCTTAAGAATCATCTTCATATCTGGACTTACTTCCTAAAGTCTACTCCCCCTCTTTTACCACCAAAGATACTTTTTTATAGCAATTTGTAGGTTGTACATTAGCCCATGCATCATTAAAATCTTTGGAATTCATGATTTTGCACAACCTGAGATAAGTGCATGTACTATTGCATGGTCATACATCCCTTATATCCTTTAAATCTATGTTTCATATCATGTTTTTATTCAAATTCTTCTCCTTCAAGTTTATGAAGGCAGTTATAACCTATAAACACACTTAGAGCAAATTAAGTACCACATATATGATAAAAGTATAAAATATCATGCCAAATACATCAAATATGGGTGTAAAAATATAGTCAAATATGCATCTATCAAATATCCCCAAACTTAAGCATTTACTTGTCCTCAAGAAAACCATAATCAAATTTATAAATTTTACAAAATCAATCCATAATCAATCTCAATTTGTCCATTTATACTATACATCACATATCCTATTGAATCAAATTATCCTAAAATTAACTTTTCTAAGCAATATTAATAGTAATCACATCATAATCTCATTAAAGTCAAAAAAGCATTAATCTTTACACCCTCATTAAGTTGTCACTCAATTCACTCAAGTGTTTAGGTGAAAAGTATCAAAACTCTCAATCAATGCATAGTAGAATTCTTACTATAGGCTTGCAATAAAATCATATCTTCGCCATTTATGTATAAACTAGAAACAAAAATTAAAAGGTATTTATAAGAATGTAATGGAGATTAGGTGTGGTATGGTTAGGATAATAAAAAGGTTGATTTAAAGGAAATTTACTAAAGAGAACATTACATGAAACTTATTCATAACATATATAAGTCCTTTCATTGCAAAACCAATGGTACTATATACTTATTCTTTTCTTTTTCTTTTTTCTTTCTTTTTTCCATTTTCTAAAACAATAATTTTAGCATTCAGTACCAAAATTAAAGAAATTATGGACCTTTCAAGAATTTTAAGTCTCAAACAAGTAAACAATGTGAATAACCTTCAAAGTTCAAAATAATAAAACATTCTTGAAAGAAAAATAAGATAAAGGGTAATATATAGGTTTAATTAATGAAAAAGCTTAAGGCTCAACTTGGTTATTCCTAAAGATAACTTTAAGGGTGTTTCAAAAAAAACTTAAATAAAAGTGCCTTCATCATGTCAATGCTTCCAGTTTACCAAATGTGATCTCAATATGTATTCTAAAAGTAAGTTCTAGAATTATCCTATTATACATGATATCATACTCAAAGAATAAAAAGAGCTTAAACCTTTTTACATTTTGCTATTAGGCTCAGAAGTTTATGAAAAAGATGGGTATTATGTATATAAATAATATGCAATATTATTCAACTTGAATATTTTAATGATTATTAAAACTATGACTTATAAAAGCAATTTTATTCTAACTCTCATCCTTTTGCATATCAATTCAATTAATGTTCAACAATGAAACACAGTGTTAATGGACAAATTTCAACGAATTCAGAATATCGGTTCCTAAAATATTATAATCAAGATTATAATAAGCTTAAAGAAATCATTAAAATCATTAACCTCTTCCCCATGCTTCAAGTCGCACAGTGTCCTTAATCTACATAATATAAACTTGTATAATGAGTGAAAGGGTTGAGTTGGTACTTTTCTGAATATGATGATTTTTGATTTGGATCCATCCAATATAAGACTAACATCCTTGCAAAATATAAAAGAAAGGGATAAAAAGAAACAAAAGAAAAACATAACATAAAATAAAATCCTATTATAACACACAAAATATAATCAAATGAAATAAACTGAAACCTATCCTAATTCATAGGTTGCCTCCCATGTAGTGCTTGTTTAAGGTCATTAGCTCGATGTACCCTTTAATCTCAACTTTTTCCTGGATCAATAATGAGTGGTTTGCTTCCACCTGTTTCCTTATATAAAGGTTTTGTAGCTTATAAGTAAGCCACCTACTGCAAGATAATAACAAGGACATAATTGATTAAGTTAGTAAAACCTATAATTGCAGTAATGCACTTGTTACTACAAACTATTAATAAAATAAAGAACAACAAAACTCTTGGAATTGTCAATTAGCTCAAATAGTTTGTCTTCAAGGAAGTGGGAACCTTCCTTACTTAAGGTCACCAACAACAACTCATTAGTAGTTTCCTTACTTGGTTCCTCTGCTAGTTCTTCCTCAACCATCTCTGTCCACTCTTCTTCTTTTTCTTCTTCTTGGATAGAAGTTTCCAGCTCATCTTCTTTAATTACCTTTTGTTATGCTTCTACTTTCTCTTCTTAGATGGAGATTTCTTCTTTTTCTTCTTCTTCTTCTTCTTCAGGAAGCCCTTCTTGAAATGTCCCTCTAGTCATGAAGCCAACCCTTGTCCATTCTTCAAATTCAAATTCATGTCAATCAGCTCTCATTTCAGCTAGGAGTTCCATTAATTTATCTATAATACTTGTTTTCTCTTCCTCTTCTTCTTACTCTTCTGGTTCTTCTTCGAGCTCATTTTCACTACTAAGGTTGATTGCCATTCCATGTTCTTCATAATATGTTCCAATAGTTTAGGCAAACTCCCTTGCAGTTCGTCAAATAGTATCTCTACTAGCTGGTCCATCCGATTCATCAAATTTTGTATACGAGCATCTATTTTTTGATACCTTATATTGATTCTTGAATGAAATCCTTCATCATATCTCTCAAAGATGGCTAGTTAATTGGAAGTGCTTGGTGGTGTAAATATTCAGCTGGAGCATCTCGTTCCATCCATAGGTGTAAGAATTGCTCCACTCTGAATTGTATTTGTTCTTGTATACTACACTATAAGGTTGATTGTACATGTTCGGTTGCTCCAACATATAGGTTGTGATCGACATTCATGATATAGTAAATACTCCCACAACATGGCACATAGACATCGGCTGAGTCTCCAAAAACATGTGATGAAACCTCTCGCTTCCATATGGTTATGTCATAAATTGCAGAGACTTATTCTATCTCCCATAAAAGTACTGTCTGCTTCATCCTTCCATGAATTGTGGCTATCACAATGAATCTTAAATCCTACAATAATGCAAAAACTCAAGATCAAGTAAATATTTAACTGTGCATATACGAGTGTACTTGGCGGTATATTTATGCTTGTTTGTAAGTGTAAGCCAATTTTGCTTTGATTTTTAGACCAACTGATGTTACGTCATTTTTATCAGGGCGTTTGAAGAGCTGCGAAAGCAGTGAATGGCAGAACTTTAGCGTGCATTAAAGCTATCTGAAGACATAATTCGGTTAGTTTAATGTATTTTATATATGAATACTTTTTAACAACCTGCAATCCTTTAGAAGCAAGCCTACTAGCTAAGACCTCCATCCAGCACTCATATGCTCCACCTTCCTTGAAATTGCAACCCAATTTAAGATATTGATAGCTTGGTTAGTTGAGTTTCATTGCGATCAGTGTAGCAGTATGATTCCATATTTTCTTTAATTCAAACTTTCTACTCCTTGGTTGACAATTTTATCATACATTGATAAATTAACAAAGCATAATAGATCTTCCCATGCTCCCATAGTCTTCTGTGTTAATTCATTATGCATAATGATCTCAAAATCATCTCTATCTCTGAAGTGTTGGGAATTAATTCAAATTTTAGAATTGTTTAAATTCTTTTATAATAGATCTTAGATTATCTTAAGAATTGGTTTGATTTATGTCACATGTTTAACAAGGTTATTTAGTTGTCAAAGTCTTTAGGAAGTTAGTAAGTTATTGAGTCATGGTAGTAGTAGTGGGTAGTTTTTATTAACGCTTTTGTGACCCATGTTGTCCACTATGCGTAAGCCTTAAATAAGGCCTTGTTCTGATGATTTAATTGATGTGTGTGAGTTAATATCATTTCCTTTTATCTCATTGTTCTCATCTTCTCTGCTCACTCTTCTTTTTATCGTTTATATTCTAAAATTCTAACATGAAGAACAAGGAGAAATTAACAGAAAAATCGACCATAGACATGGAGATGGACATGGAGAAAACCAGATAAACATACAAAAAACTATAAACGAAACCAGGAAAAAAGCCACGAAAATCAAGTCGAAATAAACAATAAGGAGAGGGACACATAACTCCACGTTATCAGAGATCACATTAATAGAAGTGGAGAGGGAGAAATTATTGAATAGAACCACAATTTGTATCTTACAAGATTTTCTATGCCTATGCACGCGCGTGACTTGACTTGGATTTTCCTGACTCGGACTCCTCATGGGTAATGATCGGGGATTTGCAAGTACTCAAGGATTGGAGTAAACTAAAACTTCTTCATGTGCTTACTTATTTGCTATGTAGTCAAGATAAATTTTTGCACTTCGTTTCATTTAATCATTAAAGAAAGCACTAAACCATCTATTCAACCACCATAAATCATGACGTAACTTCTTTCCAGGTCTAGGGATGTGCAAGTTTTCACTCTGAAATTCCTTTTTGATAACCTTGATCAGTGCATGCTCTTAATAGAGTGCCGAGAAGATAAATATTAATTATTTAGTAGTTGTAGTAGTGGACAATAATTCTTCAGTGACTCATCTTATACTGTGTGTGCGCTTGTGGGTACTTGGAATACAAAGGAGAGTATAGGTGAGTAAGGCTTGACCTGTATGTTGCCTAGATCGGTCCGAGTTGAAGTCTTTTCTGGTCATGGTTTTTTGAATGATTCTTACTTTTCAGGTATCAAGGTTAAGCTAAGGGTGCATGGAACTTACTAGTGCATGCAATGCCCTAGTCCCTGAAGAGGTTGGTATTTCAATCATCAAAGAAGCTTTAGCAGAGGAATTACATTTTTTGATACAGCAGATGCTTATGGAACTCACACCAACGAATTCTTGGTTGGCAAGGTAAAGCTATTTGTTCTCTGAGGCTTATTTTGTTGGGAAGTGTAGTAACAACAGGATAATGGCCTTTCAGTTTATAGCTTTTGTAGTTTGTTATAAGTTGAAACAGGCAAGGTTTTGAGCAAACAAAGTTGGAGAATTTACAAATTCTTATGGCCTTCTAATGTTGCATTCAACTACGGAAACTTTGTCATCATTAAAGCAGAATGCCCAGAGAAAAAATTCAGTTGCCTACAAAATTTGGAATTGTCAAAAGTGATGCTGCATTTAGTAGCTTTCCAGTTAATGGATGTCCAGAATATGTCGGGGCATTTTGTGAGGATTACCTAAGGCATCTTGACACACAATACATTGATCTTTAAGATCAACATCGAATCGACACTTCGATACCAGTAAAAGAAACTGTTAAGTTTTCTGGTGCTTTTATTCCTTGGTGCCACTACACAGGAAAATGTGATTCTTTAAACAATTTTCACTTTTTTTAGAACTGTCAAATTGAGGCAGCCTACTGCTTGTAGGATACTACAACTTACTAATTATCTGAGAACCTTTGAGTTGGCAGATGGGAGAGCTCAAGAGATTAGTTTAAAAGGACAAAATTAAGTACATAGGACTATCGGAAGCAACTCCTGACAAGATAAAAAGTGCACGCAGAGTTCTTACCATAACTGTTGTGCAGATGGAATGGTTACTCTGGTCTCGTGACATTAAAGATGAAATAGTCCCACTTTCCAGCTGACAATATATTCTTGGCTTTCATTCGTAACTTCTCTTTGAACGGATTTGCTGCTTTCTCCGGTATGGCTAAAGCTCGCTGCATATGCAAGGTCTGCAGGAAATTGGAATAGTTTCTGTTAAGTAACCGTTTCGCCGCAATAGCTGAAGCTGTTGTGTGAGGCCAACTTAATTGGTTTTATATATTTACTAACACACCCCCTCAAGTGAAAACTCTTTGGGCTTGAAACTTGTACAGACTCACTCTACCTTGTGCTGAATAATAGGTAGATAATAGGATTTGAACTCACGACCACTTGGTCACAGAGGCTCTGATACTATGTTAGAATTTACAATAGGACTATAGGCCCATACGAGAAGGAAAGTTAGATCACATATAAGTGTAAGTGAGGTTCCATCCTTAAACCAATTGGTGATAGATGGAGCAGCCCACTAGACTTATATGCTAGTCTTCTTTCCTTTCTTTCTTCAATATGGGACAAACTCCTACTTTTTATATTTCAACACATCCCCCCTCACGTGTGGGTCTAACACGTGACATAATCTATCATTTTAAGGTGTTAACGACTAACATAAGAGCAACCTGCTTTGGAGTATAAGTCAAAGTGGGAGTTGAACTCATTGGAGATAAATTCTCCTCCCTTGTCTGTACGCAGAGTCTTAATGCTTAATCCACATTATTTTTCAATCAAAATTTTGAACTACTTGAATCTTTCAATTGTTTGATCTTTGTTGTCCATAAAATAAACCCACAACATCCTGCTATAATCATCAGTGATAAGGAAGAAATACTTACTGTCACCTAGTGAAGGAGTTTGCATTGGTCCACATAAGTCTGCATGTAACAATTCAAGACATTCATTAGTACGCCAGGCTGGACCAACTAGAAAAGATCTCCTTATTTGCATTCCATACACACATCCTTGATAGAGCTTTATATTACTAGTCTCAAGTGAGCCTGTGACCATTCCTTTGCTTTTAAGAAGTGTTAGGCCCTTTAAATGCAAATGGCCATACCTGAGATGCCATAAAGTTGATTCTTCTTCTGTCATTGCTACAAGCACAAAATGTCCCATTGTTGACAATTCTAACGGAAACATTTGGTTCTTTGTCATTGTAATACTTGTCATCAGGCGATTTGTCTTCTTCTTTGTGATACTACATTTTCTATTGTCAAAAAAGACTAGATATCCACATTGCATTAGTTGGCCAACACTAATTGAATTGAAATCAAGTGCTGGAACATATTGCACATTGTGTAAAAATTTAAAAATTCCAGGGCCAAGTTCAAACCTTATAGTGCCTTTTCCTTCAACAAATAATGTGCTGCCATTACCAAGCTATACCTTCTACTTAACACTATCATCTAGGTTAGAAAATAACGATTTGGACCCAATCATATGGTTTGAACAATCACTGTCCACAAACCATACATAACTTGGATGCTGCTCTCCATCCTTTTTGTTTTGTGCCATGAACAATTTTTCTTCACCATCATTATAGTCTTCTTCAACAGCTTCTTCTTTAATGAAATTATTTTGCTCTTCTTTGTACCAACACTCTACTCTTACATTCCCATAATTTTCACAATTATAACACCGCACCGAGTTCATATATGGCTTCTGTTCTTCCCCTCCTTTACAGTGTCCATACATGCGACCCCTTCCAGACAATCTTCCTCGAAATGTACCACGAAAACCACTCCTACCCTAACCATGTTTGAAAGTGTTGTTATTTTCCTGCACCTGAAAGGCTTTCTCTTTTTCTTTTTCAACCTTTTTACGTATTCTGACTTAGTGCGCTTTCAAGGAACCCATTAATTCATCAAATGAAAAAATAGATAGATCCTTAGATTCTTCAATTGCAGCTACAACATGATCAAACTTTGAATTTAAACTACGCAGTACCTTTTCAACAATTGTTTGATCATCTATTTTAACATCGAAACTCCTCATTTGACTTACCACTGCAATTTCTTTACTCAGGAAGTCTGATATGTTCTCATCATTCTGAATTTGTAAGGTTTCGAATTGTCTAAGCAGGTGTTATAGTTTGACAACCATGACTTTTGAATCACCCTAAAATTCTTTTTACAACACATTCCAAGCTTGCTGAGATGTACTGGACATGGCTATCGTAGAAAATATGTTATCGTGAACTGCCGGTTGGATGATTGCTGGGGCCTTTGCATATTTCTTTCTTGCTTCTTTAACTCTGGCCTCCTCTACAGCACTCAACGCAGCATCGTCTTTTGGTTTTATAAATCCATTTTCCACGAAGTCCTAAAGATCTTGTGACTTAAGAATTGTTTTGACTCGTATTGAACAAAATTCATAGTTTTCACCTTTGAATATTGGAATAAGTGGTTGTGCCATTCCACTTGCAATGTTATTGCTGCTGCTTGCTGCCATCACTCAATGTGCACTTTCACACTACACTGCTCATGTGTTTTTTTTTCTCTCGTTCTTTCTTTGGAGAACTTGGCTCTGATACCATGTTAAGTGACCGTTTTGCCACAATAGCTTAAGCTATTGTGTGAGACAAACTTAATTGGTTTTATATATTCACTAATAATTTCACCTCTTGGTGGTATGTGCCCATGCTTAGGATCTCATTACAGGCCTGTTTATTGGGAGGTCAGCCATTGGATCAATAGATTTCCCCTTATTGCTATTTCTGTCTTTCTTTGTTGAGCCAATGGTTGCTTGTGTTTGTTAGGGCTCATCTTAGAGACCCAAGATCTCCTAAACTTTTAGACTAAAATATTTCTCATGTCCTTATTGAATAGCAAAAGCCTCCTTTAAGGATTACAACTATATAACGTAGCTGAAGATAAATTTCCCTATTGAGTAGGAAACTTATTCAAACTTATCTAAACACAAAGAATCCTAACCAATTAAGATCTCCTATAACTCCTTCAAACCTGATTTCAATATAAAGAATGCTAACTAATTAAGATCTCCTATAACTCCATCAAACTTAATGTCCCTCTTGATATGTTTCCTTTACTAAATCTACTACAACTAATCATTTCCCTATCTAAGTCCTTCTCTGATAAGTCCTTTCAACAAATACATCTCTAACATCAGTCCTCTCTTAGATAATAAGCTTCTTCCCAAGCTCA
Source organism: Erythroxylum shatona (assembly GCA_027568895.1). Taxonomy (NCBI): domain Eukaryota; kingdom Viridiplantae; phylum Streptophyta; class Magnoliopsida; order Malpighiales; family Erythroxylaceae; genus Erythroxylum; species Erythroxylum shatona. The sequence goes on from JAOSBK010000003.1 coordinate 28,578,213, forward strand.
AAATCAAGATAAGCCTCCTGAAATTGATGAAGAGACTCTAAGTTGCTTTAAAAGGAGGGAGATTGGTCCATTGAACTAAAAATTCGAGTTCACCCCTATTAAGTTTGGAATGTAGGATTTGTTATGGAGTAGGAATGACTTGTTATCTAGCAATGATGGCAAGGAAGGTGGGATCGAGGTGTTCTCTAACCAAAAGCTGAGTAGAGAGACATGGAAAACATTATGTAGGCTACTATTTTCAAGGAGTTCCAAGTGATAAGCAACAGATCCAACACACTTGAGGACCTTATAGGGATTATAAAATTTAGGAGCTAACTTGGAATTCATTAGTTAGCTAGGGAGCACTACTAGCAGAGCTACAACCTTAACCAAACTAAAGCTCCTGACTTAAATGAGCCTCCCTATGATCTTTATCATAAACTATTTTCATTCGTTGTTGTGCTTGTTGGAGTTGAAATCGGATATTCAACAGTACCTTATCATGCTCCAACACAACTTGGTCAACTGCATCCATCTTGGTAGCCCTGGAACGTAGGAAAGCAAGTGAGGGGAATCATGTTCTTACACAAATTTGAATGGGGATTCCTATAAGGAAGAGTGGAAGGAGGTATTGTAGCAATAATCTGCCCATGACATCCATTCCACCCACTTCTTTAGATGATGCCCCACTAAACACCTTAGGTACATCTCCACTTTGTGGTTGACAACTTATGTTTGTCCATCAGATTATGGGTGGTAGAAAGAGGAGAATGCCAACTTTGTGCCACACAAACGAAAGAGCTCTTTCCAAAAGTTATTTGTAAAAACCACATTCCTATCACTCACAATAGATTCTATGAGGTCGTGTAGTCAAAAAATACAAAGGCAACACTCATAGTAGTGTAGGGTAAGTAATTAGGATAAAATGTGCACATTTTGAAAAACAAAAAAATTGATTTTCCATAGACTTTTAACAATCCTTCCACAAAATCAATAAAGATGTTAACTGTTAAGTCATCAATTTGCACTTGTTTTGTACTTAATTCTCTTTAATGTGTTTAAAATATTATCCAAAATTAATGAAATTATCTTATAATTGTTTGCAGATGATTTTCAACACCTTAGAGAGAAAATTGTAACAAAAAGATGAAAAAGAATGAAGAAAATTCGAAATTCCAAGTTTGACAGCAATTTAGTGACTAAGCGTGGGCACGTCTAAGGATGGAATAAATCCGCAGATCAATTGTCAAGATTCAAATTCGAGATTTTCACAATCTTTAAAGATTATATTGCCATCTTTCAAGGGGATTGACCACCTAAAATTGGGGGATACATTATCTGAAGAGAATCAAGGAAAGATAGGAGGGGAATCGAAAAAATAAGCATAAAAGGACAGAGGATCACTATTCACGCAAGCTAGACTAGGTTTTAGGTAGATTTTCTTTTTCTGCACTTTTTCCCTTCAGTCTTTTTTCATTTTCTGCATCTTTTCTTCCATATTTTCATTTTTTCAGTAAAGGACTAGGAATGGAGACTTTATGCTTTGTTATTTCTTTTGTTTTCAATTCTATTATGAGAAGTTAAATTTATTTTCTTGGTTGAGGGGATCCGTGTTATCCGCTATTATATGTGAGATGTCAATAAAGTTTCTTCATTGATGAATATTGATTGTTTTCAGCATTACTTTTTCTATTTGATTGATTGATTTCTAGGTGCGCAACTAGGGATTGATTTGTTCAATAGCTAGATTAATGAAATATGACATTTAGTTTTGTTAATCACAAGTAGCAATTAGGATTACCTTCTTTACGTTAAAGTCGAAAATTCTAAGAAGATACTCATCTTGATTAATTGCATGTCGTACATGTATTTTCTTGTTCATTGGTTTCTTGGTTTTTAAAGCTATTATTCAATTGAACCTATGATCGTATCTAGGTTGTTATTTAATAAAAATGCTAGGATACATGTTTTTAGTCATTTACACTTAAGAGAAAATACCCCCCATTGAATGTTTATTAATGATTGAAATTTTATATCGAGGATCTATTTTAGCGTGATAACATCAGTAACCCGAAACCAAGGTTTGTCTCTTAAATTTTTAGATCCAATTATTTGTGTTAATTTCATATTTTTGTTATTTCTAATTTCTTAAATTATGTGAACCAACCCCCCTTTTCGTTATTTTGTTTTAGTTTTAAACTCGCTAATCTTTATCATTAAAAATTTCTCATGGGAACGATACCCACTCACCGTTACTACATTAAATTGTATTAATGGAAGTGATTTCTTTTGAATTTGGCTGCAGGCGATAGCATCACCAAATTTTGGTGTTGTTGTCAAGGAATTTTTAACGGTTTATGTATGTTACGCATTCAAACCAATCAGAGAATTTGCAATACAACCTTGAAATCGAGAAGACAGTGAAAAGACTACGGAAATAGACCAAACTTCAAAAAGAGACGCATAGAAAGGATAGAATAGTCGCAAACCTCACTATTCAAAAACTAGTCACGGATGTGCAACAGCCTCATTGCATCAATTTCCCAAAGTTAGGTGATAACACTACCTTTCAATTAAAATCTGGGCTAATTCATTTGTTGCCTTTTTTCAGGGGTTTACCAGGAGAAGACCCGTATGAGCACTTGAAAGAATTCGATGTGGTTTGTATGGGGATGAAACCGATGAATATGATGGAAGAGCAAATTAAGCTAAGAGCCTTTCCATTCTCCTTTAAAGATGATGTGCAAGATTGGTTGTACTATTCAGCCGGAGAAAACGTGCAAACGTGGGCTGAGATGAAAAGGCTTTTCTTCGAAAAGTATTTTCCAACATCGAGAGTAGCTAATATTCAAAAAGAGATTTGCGAAATTCGTCAACACACGAGAGAAACACTCTACAAGTATTGGGAACGATTCAAGAAACTATGTGCCAGCTGTCCACACCACCAAACAACCGAACAACTATTGATTCAATTTTTTTATGAAGGGCTTTTGCTTTCAGATAGGAGTAGGATAGATGCTGCAAGTGGTGGTGCTTTAGTTGATAAAACGCCGATGGCCGCAAGGGAATTGATCACTAACATGGCCTCTAACACTCAACAATTCAAGATACGTATGGGGCATAGATCAAAAGGTATGAATGAAGTTAGCGTAACCTCATTGGAGAAGAGATTGGATGACCTTACTTCTTTGGTGCGACAATTGGCAGTCACGAAGAAAGAACAAGCAAAGGTATGTGGTATATGTTCAATATTAGGACATGCTACTGATTTATATCTGATTTTGCAAGAGGAAAACACAGAACAAATGAATGCCATGGGAGGATTTGCTGGGCCGAGCTAAAAGAAGTACGACCTATTTTTCAACACCTACAATCTAGGTTGGCACGATCACCCGAATTTGCGATATGGAAATCCTCAAGGGCAACAAACAACTACAAACTTTCAGTAATTTAGACAACCGTGCGTGCCTCGACAAATTCCAAATATAACATCATATGCCGAAGGTAAGTCCTCTTTGGAAGATATAGTGCAATCTTTGGCCACTAACACTTTAACATTTAAGCGGAGTACTGAAACAAGTATCCAAAATATTGAAAGCCAACAAAGGAACATTGAGAATCAATAGAGAAACATCAAAAATCAATTAAGCCAAATGGCAACTACCATAAATCAATTTTCCAGCATAACCGGAGATTAATCCTAGACAAAGTGTTAAGGCTATCACATTGCGAAGTGGTAAGGAACTATAGGAACCACTTTCGAAAAATTCCAAAAGATAAGTAGAGGAAGAAATTACGTATATAGCACCTTCACAACCTGAATTGATGCAAAAAGGGTGCAGAACAAGGTGCTCCTACCTCCTTTTTCGAATCGATTTGCCAAAGCGAAGAAGGAAGAACAAGAGAAAGAGATTTTGGAGACTTTCCAAAAAGTTCAGGTAAATATTCCTCTCCTTGATGCAATTAAACAGATTCCACGATATGCTAAATTCCTTAAAGACCTTTGTACATCAAAGAGAAAATTAAAATTCAATGAGAAAGTCCAATTGGGAGAAAACATTTCAGCAATTTTGCAAAAGAAAAAGCTTCCACCGAAATGTCAAGATCCAGGTATGTTTACTATCCCATGCTAGATTGGTGATTTGAGGATTGAAAGAGCTATGTTAGATTTAGGCACGTCCATAAATGTTATGCCTTATGATCTGTATAAACCTTTAAATGTTGGACCTCTTAAAGAAACTAACGTAATAATTCAATTAGTAGATCGCTCAAATGCTTATCCGAAAGGTGTGTTAGAAGACATATTGGTTCAAGTAGGGAACATGCTTTTTTTGGTAGATTTTTACATTTTGCAGATGGGCACCGATGACGCATCTTCCTCCACTTTGATTTTATTCGGAAGGCCGTTTTTGAAAATGAATAGAACTAAAATAAATGTTCATGATGGATCTTTAACTATGGAATTTGACGATGACTTAATCAAGTTCAATATTTATAATACCATGAAAATTTCGGATGATGAACAATCTATGTTTCTATGGATTTTATTGATACATGGGTGCAGGAAAATTGGATTTTGAAGGACCAAGTTGGGTTTGGAATAATCCTTGAAGAAGGAAACACATCACAAAGAGGTGAGGGACTTGCGTTACATGGTGAACAAAAGGAGAATGCATTAACTTTGCAAGAAAGTGAGGAATCTGTGTTATCCAGGGAACAATTGGAACACGCACCTCATCGGCATGAAATAGAGAAAATGATGCTAGCTGGTGCACCACATGAGACGTCATCTTGCATGGAGACAACCGAACCCCTTCATCAGTTCACGTCCATAGAAATGTCCAAGAGGGTGGATAAATTGTTGCCATCGTTGACTAGCCCACCAACATTGGAATTAAAGAGCTTACCTAGTCATCTAAAATACATCTTTTTAGGTGAGAAAGATACATTGCCTCTTATTATTTCTAATCAACTTTCGGATGTGCAGGAAAGCCAGTTAGTTCACGTTTTGAAGGAGAATAAAGAAGCTTTCAGTTGGACAGTAGTTGATTTGAAGGGAATTAGTCCCACTATCTGCATGCACCGAATTTTGATGGAAGAGGAAACAAAGGAGGTGAGGCAACCATAATGTCGTCTAAACCCTCCCATGATGAAAGTAGTAAAGAAAGAGATTTTGAAACTTCTTGACACGGGCACTATTTATCCGATTTCAGATAGTAAGTAGGTAAGTCCGATCCAGGTATTTCCGAAGAAAATTGGTGTGACTATAATTGAAAATAGCAATGGTGAGTTAATACTGACTTGTGTCCAAAATGGTTGGAGGGTATGCATAGATTATAGGAAGCTTAATTCAGTTACTAGAAAATATTGTTTTCCACTTCCATTTATTGATTAGATGCTTGAAAGACTTGCGGGTAAATCTCACTATTGTTGTTTAGATGGCTATTTAGGATATCATCAGATTTTGGTGGCACCTAAGGATCAGGAGAAGACAATCTTCACATGTCCATTTGGTACTTTTGCTTATCGAAGAATGCCATTTGGATTATGCAACGCACCCGCGACTTTTCAATGGTGTATGGTAAGTATTTTCTCCAATCTTGTGGAAAATTGCATGAAAATTTTTATGGATGATTTCACGGTCTATGGGGAGTCTTTTGAAACGTGCATTGTCAACCTTGAAAATACTAAAACGTTGCATTGAAACTAATTTGGTTTTAAATTATGAAAAGTGTCATTTCATAGTTGATCAAGGTATTATTTTGGGCCATATTGTTTCGTCGAAAGGAATTGAAGACGATAGGGCTATGATAGATGTTATTCGATCTTTATCTTACCCCATGAATGTGGGACAAGTCCGTTCTTTTCTTGGTCATGCAAGATTTTATTGACAATTTATCAAAGATTTCCCCAAAATTGCACAATTCATGTGCAGATTGCTCCAAAAAGACGTGAAATTTGATTTCAGCTAGCCATGTAAAAGGGTGTTTAATGAACTCAAGGAGCGACTCACTACCGCGCCAATTATTCAGCCACCACAATGGGACATGCCTTTCGAGTTGATGTGGATGCTTCAGATTATGTAGTTGGCGTCGTTTTGGGCCAAAAAGTGGACAAGGTACCTCATATTATTTATTATGCTTCTATCACACTTAATGATGCCCAGAAAAGTTATTCTAAGACGGAGAATGCTGGACCCCATTTTCGGAGTCTGACATTCAGAATCAAACAAAACACAGAAGATACAAAAGACAGAAGAAGCAGAAAGATAGAAGAAACAAAAGCCTGAAGAAGCAAAACACAGAAGATACAAAAGACAGAAGAAGCGGAAAGGCAGAAGAAACAAAAGACGAAAGGCGCAAAACAAAGAAGATACAAAAGACAGAAGAAGCGGAAAGATAGAAGAAGCGAGTCGACCAAAACACAGAAGATAGAAAAAGATAGAAGAAGTTCATAAACAGTAACTCATAAGAAGTTTAAGACAGAAGAAGACACGTCAGCAAAACATAGAAGAAGACACGTCAGCAAAACACAAAAGAAGATGCGTCAGCAAAAAACAGAAAAAGACGTGTTAGCAAACAAAATAAGAAGATAGAAAAGACAGAACATAAAAAGGTAGACGATACAAAACACAGAAGATACAAAAGACAAACGATACAAAAGGCAGACAATACAAAAGGCAGAAGATATAAAAGGCAGACGATACAAAAGGCAGAAGATACAAAAGGAAGACGATATAAAAGGAAGAAGATACAAAAGGTAGAAGATACAAAAGGCAAACGATACAAAAGACAGAAGATACAAAAGGTAGACGATACAAAAGGCAGAAGATACAAAAGGCAGATGATACAAAAGGCAGAAGATACAAAAGGCAGACGATAGAAAAAGCAGAAGATACAAAAGGCAGACGATACAAAAGGTAGAAGATACAAAATACAAATGATACAAAAGGTAGAAGATACAAAAGGCAGACAATACAAAAGGCAGAAGATGCATCTGCCCTTAGAGGGACCAAAGTTTTCAGCCAAGAAGCCTAAAAATTTTGTACTATATATCAATTGATAGCTAGAAGGATAAACTACAACTTTGTCGAAGAAAACTTTAGCAAATTTTTCACCTTACTTGATCCCAAATTTGCCCCAAAGTTGATACACGATGTCTACACCTAGAAAACTTGGATTTTTAAAATAAATAACTACAA
>JAOSBK010000003.1:28645226-28666072 GCA_027568895.1 Erythroxylum shatona
TAATCTATATGGCATATTATTATATTTTTTGCTAGCACAGAAAATATAATTAATATTGGAAATTCTCTTGTACAAAAATAAATGAATAAAATAAAATAGTTTTATTTTATTTCATTTTAGAAATAATAATAGAATAAAATAGTTTATTTTATTTTATTTTATAAATAAGAATTATTATTATTTAATTAAAAAAAAGAGTCATGTTGGTTATTGTTTTAGTTTTATCATTAACCAAAACAATAAACATTGTAATGGTTACAAATGACGTTTCCTTCATGCACATGAACGTTGAGTATTGTGTGCATATAGAAAAAGACAACTTTCCATATCTGAAATTATTCAGCAATAAAAGACCAAGTTGCCGCACTCCACAACGCCCATTCTTCAGCAATTAAATTGATATATGCCGCAAACAGTGAACTCCTTCAATGACACATAACAACAGCATCTGCTCTTGTCATACGTGGACTGCTTAACATATCCTTTCCATATGAAAAAGTGCAGCACTTCAAATCATACGCAGCAGCCCCACAAAAATTTTGCTCACCAATGACTCATCCAAAACCACAACAGATCAAGAGCTGTCCCCTCAAAAACCAGAAGAACACAATAACGTGAAAACACCAGATTTCTTATGTAACAAAGGAGACAACGTTTTTCAGCCCAAAGAAATCGCAACCTAGTTTTCTCTAAAATCACGTGAGCTATCAAGAAGCATCTCAGCCACACATATTGCTAGGTTTTTTGTTTCCTTATCATATTCAAACAAGGACAATATCAGATCAAAATCAATCCAAAAATCATGCTTATCAGGATTATCTTTCCAAAACAAATCCCAAACACCTTTCAAAACGTAACCACCAATTTAGGCATATCTTCAAAAATTATTAATTCTCATGTCCAATTAAAAAATGCCAAAACGAATATATAAAATATATTCTAACAGTAAACGTACTCTTTGAGAAACCCAAAGCAATGCCTGGAGAAGCTGGAGGACGTGGATATTCAGACCTTGAATGATTGGAACTGGAGCCACCACTGCTGCTCATGAAAGGTGGTGGGAGGTGGTGGTTGTGGAGATGGGTACTGTTCAGGAGGATTCTGCGGTCTCGATGCAAGCAACTGGTGGTTGGGGAATGGTCTTTGGCATTGCTGATATAACATCAGGACGTGAAGGAGCATTTTGTTGCCAATACTGCTAATGCTGCCGGCCACCACCAACATATGGGTCATCTGACACTCAAGCAGATAACAATTTGCTAGAAAGTGAACAGCTAAGCTGAAATCCACATTAGCAATCAGAAAGGAGCATGTAACTCAACAAAGTAAAAAAACCAAGTTTCAATCCTCATGATCGTTAAAAGTTCAAAAACATTATAGAGTTTACGCCTTTGTTTGGATTGAAGGAAAGCACGGGAAAAGAAAGGAAGAGAATTGCATTTCTCTTGATTTCCATTGTTTGGACAAAAATAAGACAAAGGAAAGGGAGAGAATGGAGGAGAATAGGAGAGAAATTTAGACCAATTATATTTCCCACCAAATTGGTGGGAAAGGAAGGGAAATTCAAGTCAAGCTAACTCTAATATAAGTAAATTACCATTGTATCCTTACTAAATCTAACAAGCAAAGATAAAAAGTTCTATAATCAAAGGCATAGAGGTCTTAAAAAATTCTCTTCCATTCAATTCCCTCCTTTGATAAATTAGGAAAACAAACAAGAGAAAGGAAACCACATTTCTCTTCCATTATTTTCTCCTCTTTTCTCCTCAATATTTCCTTTCCTTTCCCTTGTACAAGTAAGGATCCAAACAAGCGTCTTTGTGACCTATTTTTTGACAATACCAACATTGGACACTGCTCTTATTGTGGCGTTGGCCTCCGATTTGGCCATGTTCTCTGCCACGACCGCAACCTCGACAATAGAAGCCACCTCTGCCTTGTTCTCGACCATTGAAATTTTTTCGATTTTCCCTTATAAAAAGACTTCCCCCTTCACTTGAAAAGCCTTTTCATCAACCTTGCCAGAAGATGACCTATTAAGCATGTCGGCATGTGCTAATAGAAAGCTCATCAATTCATCAAGTGAATAAATAGATAAATCCTTTGACTCTTCAATTGTACTAACCATATGATCAAATTGTGGGGTTAAACTCCTCAAGACCTTGCTCATAACAATTTCATTACTAACACATTCATCATATGACCTCATAAAATTCACAACCCCAGACACTCTAGATAAATATACTTCTACTGATTCGCTATTTTCCATTGCCAACATTTCAAAATCTCGATGCAGAGTTTATAATTAAGTAGTAATTACCTTTTTGTCGCCCAAATATTCTTGCTTTAGAATTTTCCAGGTTTTTTTTTTTGCCGTTTGAGCTGATGAAATTCACAGAAAATGACGTCATCCGGTGCCGATTGGATAAGAAATACAGCTATAGCGTCCTTTCGAATCTCCCGCAATCGTTGTTAAGGATTAGCCGGTGTCGAATTTGACTCTTGATGATACGCTTTCTCCACCAAGTCCCATAGCTTTTGAGACTTGAACATGATTTGCATATTAAGGCTCCAGAGGTGATATCTTAATCCTTTGAAGATTGGAATCAGGGGCTGAGATACTAGGTTGGCGTCGTTGCTTGGCATGGATGAAATTTTCTTTCACAATTTCGTGTCTACCTCACTATTTGGCTCCGTCGGTGGTTCGTAGATGGGGGAACAAAGAGGTTGAAGAATGACAGGGACAAAAATAAAAATAGCCCGAGCAAGAAAGCACCAGTGGTCTAGTGGTAGAATAGTACCCTGCCACGGTACAGACCCGGGTTCGATTCCCGGCTGGTGCATTTGTTTTACTTATTTTATTGATCCTCTTCAAGTGATCGTTTCCCCACAAGTGTTCTTGTGGTCTGCGTTACCTACCCACCTCTTACATTTCTCTTTGTAACTTCCTTTTTTATTTTCCCTTTCTTTTTTCAAAATAATCAACCTACCTCTCTTTCCGAATTAGCTGCAAGCATCCAACACCCTCCAAACTAAAGATGGCAGAAGAGAATAGTATCCAAGTTCCCAGAGTTAATCTGGGCGGTCAAGGACTAGAGGTAACATTTCAATTTTCAGAAACATAAGACATTTCTAGTTTATCTGTTTCATATCATCTTTCTGTTCAGATCCCAACTGTTTTCTTTTCGCTTTCATATGAACTCTGATTTTTAGTTACCAAAGGATGTAGCTTTTAGATTCAGGTTCCTTGTTATCTAGCCCAGTTGAGGATACGGTTAGCAAGTTTTACTGCAAACTTTTAATGAAAGGTTATGGCTTCACTTTACTGAATTTGTTTTCGCTATACTTATCTTTGAGATCCCAGCTGGTTTCTAACATAAACTTTGAGTTGTGGTTGCCAAAGAATGTAGTTTTCATAGGTTGATATTAGTTGTCATGTATCCCAGTTTGAGAGACGGTAAGATAATTTACTGTTTATGGCTTCACTTTATCAGAAGATAAACATTTTTTAGAACTCTAACCCCATCTTCCTCTTGCATTCTAACTGGCAGAGAAGTCTGTACACCATCTTATTGGTTTTGTATCTATTAACTCTTTTCTTGGGGTAAAGATGCTTTATTTTTGCAGTTTGTTCACAGTGAAAGGTGCTTGATCCTCTTTATCTTTTTCGTTTTCACATTGTATTCTCATGTTTTTTATCCTATGGGCTTTTTAGGTGTCAAAGTTGGGGTTTGGATGTATGGGTTTAACTGGAATTTATAATGCTCCTGTCTCCGATGAAGATGGAATCTCAATACTGAAGGATGCCTTCAACAAGGGAATCACATTTCTTGATACAGCAGATATCTATGGACCCCATACTAATGAAACTCTGGTTGGCAAGGTACCGGCTTCCGCCAGTGACTTTATCTAGTTTGTGTTTTGACAATGGGAAATACAAAATAGTCTTTAAATTCAACACTAATGTCAGATATCTTTTTCAGGCCTTGAAGCATTTACCCAGAGAAAAAATTCAATTGGCTACCAAGTTTGGTATTGTTGGAGTTCAAGCTCCTCATGTGATAGTTAAGGGCACTCCTGAATACGTTCGCTCGTGTTGTGAAGCGAGCTTGAAGCGCCTTGGTGTGGATTACATTGATCTATATTATCAACATCGAGTGGACAAATCTGTGCCTATAGAGGAAACCGTAAGAGATCTTCTTTTTCTACTGGACGTCTGATGTGATTATCTGGCATAATGAATCAACTCACTATATAGCTGCTATTCTAAGTTATGGAAGTATGAGGGCATTTACTTGATGACTATCCTGGAGATGTAGATGAGTGAACTGAAAAAGCTGGTGGAAGAGGGAAAAGTTAAGTTCATTGGCTTATCCGAAGCCAGTCCTGATACAATAAGGAGGGCGCATGCAGTTCATCCCATTACAGCTGTACAAATGGAGTGGTCCCTTTGGACTCGTGACATTGAGCAAGAAATTATTCCACTTTGCAGGTCAGGTCCATACCAATATTGTAGCAAAAAGTGATAACACCGCCACTTTTTAGAGAGTTCAGGAGAAAATTATAGTGCCCATTTTTGGCAGCAGCCCCACGAGCTAAAAGTTATATTCTGGAGAATTTAGATTACTGTTCTAAGACTTCTGTCTGTGTAGGGAGCTTGGCATTGGAATAGTTCCGTATAGTCCTCTCGGTCGTGGATTCTTTGCAGGCAAAGCAATTGTGGAAAGCTTGCCTGCTAATAGCATGTTGGTATGTATTGTCTTATCCTTTTATTGAGACATTAATGCATCAAAAGATCTTCACATAAGCATGTAATTTAGTAATTGTTCTCAAACATTCATCATGTGCCTTCAGTTAGTAAAATTGTAGGTGACATTGGATTCCATGTATATCGTTCTTGAAAGTAGTTGCACCATGGTTTGATATTTTTCTTCAGTGATTGTATGAACTATTTTACAATGTTGAGATTCTAACTTTTTTACTTTATAGAAGGTGAAATTGATTAACTTAATGATAGTAATTTCTATTTTTAGGCTACACATCCTCGATTTCATGGAGAAAACTTGGACAAGAATAAAATCATTTACAATCGATTGGACAACCTTGCAGAGAAACATCAATGCTCTCCTTCGCAACTAGCTTTGGCATGGATTCTTCAACAAGGAGATGATGTTGTTCCTATCCCTGGTCAGTGACTTTCTTTCTTCATTGCATCAACTTAAACTAGCTTATATTGTTACAAGATACTAACATGAGATGTTCCAGCAAATGTAGTGTATAAACTTCAGTACAATTTGACATTTGATCTTACTCAAGTATTATTAAGGTTTGAAAACAGTAGCTATGCAGTGGGTTTCCTGTATTAGTGAATTTAGGATAAACAAGAAGCCAATAGACTGCATTACTAGCTCGCAGATTTTCTCAGCAATGTAATCTAAACATCCATTAGCTATCTTTCTAGCCATGTCAAAAATTATGCTATGATCTGGGGAAACTTCAAAATTTGCATGCTAACCGTAATTTGCTGTAATTTACTTACTGGGTCTTTCCATCCTCCGAGTATCTTCATTATATTGCATGGTTTGAAATGCAGAAGATGGGACACTACTGCATTATCATTTAACTGTTTGAGATGGAATTATTGCAGGGACTACCAAGATAAAAAACCTGGATGAGAATATAGGTTCTTTAAGGGTGCAACCTACAGCAGCCGAACTCAGAGAAGTTTCTGATGCTGTACCTATTGAAGAGGTAGCTGGCGATCGAACCTATGCATCCATGAGCTATTTGTCATGGAAGTTTGCTAACACCCCACCTAAAGATGGCAAAGTTTCAACTTGAATGCAATTATAAACAACAATTTGTTCCTTCGGGACTTGGGAGTAGAATAATGACTTGACGAGTGGAACTCTTTCGATGCTGCTAAGTCGATCAATAATAAAATAGAGCTGGTGTGGCTACAGAGCCACTTGGCTTAAAGGATGAGGTCTTTGGTTAAGAATCTTAAATTTCTATACTGATACGTACAAGCATAGCTAGGGCAATTATGAAGCTTTTAGGATCCAACAGAAACTTCAAAGTTGAGGATTCTCGAAAGGAAAAAGACATGCTACTTGATTGGATGCCTAGAAAATAGTATAGGCTAACGTTCATTTCTATGTAGGAGCAACTTGGGCTCGAGTCTCAGGATGCCTTCATCTTCACATAACTTAGCTAATTCATCCTTAGGCAGTGTTACTATCACCATCCGTGCAAGCCCTTCTTCTAGAGGAGTGACCAAAACCAAACCTTCACCCTCCACATTTCCTACATGACAAGAAACATGAACCGGCTTTTCGTTATTCTCAAAGCTTGCTGCATACAGCAAGGATTGATGCCCTGTGATCATCTGTTCCATATTGACACAAGTCAGATAAGGACCATACATTCTGAATGGTGCAGCGTACTTCCCTCCCTCTTCCTTCTGCGATTCAAGCCAATCTATAGCTGAACGAACTTGGCCCTTACTCACACTTGAAATATGCTGGTGCATCAAATCCACTATTTCGCCTAACTCGTTACTTTCCATTTCCTTCTGAGTTCGTGACAGCGTTGAAAATTGCAAGGCATTGCCAAAGTATCCTAGAGGGATTGGCGGCTGCACCAGCCTTCTCAAGTCCAAACAAACTGAGAGGGTGTGTTCATGGTCATGTCTTGGAGTCTTTAAGCGCCCAATACGCATCCAAAAGAGTGATGCCAACAGATCAAATGGAGTGGCATTGGGGCATCTATCGCCAACTGTATTAAACCATTGCCTGATCGTTGAATCAGAGAATTTGAAGGCGGCTGTGGCCATCTTCTCTGAGGAAGGTTTAACTTGTGCATTGGCCTTAGCTGCATAGTGACTGAATGAATTGGTAAGAGGCTTAGGGACTGATGTTTCATCCAGTATTGATGTGTGGAACAAGGGTGGTTGCCCAATGATCTCCTTGCGATGAGTCTCGCTCCAAGCCTTGAAAATGAGGATAACAGAGGTGAGGTTTGCTATGATATGCGGACAACTTAGTCCAAAAGCTACACCGCCTCCTTCAAATTCAGTTACCTGTAGGAAAACGGAAGTGTCTATAAATATCTCCGCATAAACCAAAATTTAAAACGAACTTAAAACAGTACAAACAAACGCAGTTTTCTTAACAATAAGTTGTATTTCATACCTCAGTATAGAAGTTCAGTAGACCCAACAGCACAGACATGATATAAACACCGAACAATACCGGAAAAGAAGCCTGAGAGACATAGGACAGCATAGATAAATAAAAACCTACCTGTAAACGGAAGGGTGCCCATGTACTAGGATCCTCAGGCATTTCCTCCCAAGCAGTCAGATCTTTCTCCTCCGCTCCATCAGCAGATCTCAACCACTCATCAAGCGTACATCCAACTTTTGCTCTAAAAACACGAACACCAGCATCATTGCACTTCACCTCCCAATTCCCCGCCTCACCTATCTTCAGTCGACCAGTTACCGGCGGGTACAACGACAGCACCTCCGACAATGACACCCTCAGCGGGTCCAAATCGAAAAATCCAAACGGGTTTTTCTTGTAGTAAAAAATGACGTGAAGTGAGTGAAGAGCCATTGCATGATCCACCGCAGACAGCTGATGTACCTTGCCGGCCTCCACTGGCTTACTTGACACCGCCGTTAGCTTGGAGTGGACACTTACTCTACTAGTAGTGCCGTTATGAGCTGCCATTTTTGCTGAAAAAGAAAAAGAACAAGACAACTATATATAGATATAGATATAGATATATAGGTATGGCAAGGAATATTATTCCGTCTATATGTAATACCGCAGGCACAAATGAAGAAAGATTGTTAAGAAGATGGGTAAGCAAAATATGAAAGGCAGGCCATGTCTGACAAAGTATATATAATATGATGCAGTAAAAGAAGTAGTGGGAGCGACATTTGTTGGGAGGACAGAAAATTAAAGGCGACTGGTATTTGTTAGATAGCATTTAATGAAGGAGGAGGAGGAGGAAGGCGGTAGAGGTGGATTAATATGGATGAGGTTTCACGGGTCCACTCTGACGTATATGTAATTTTATAGTATCTTATTTTTTTATAAATTTTAATTATTTATTTACATAAATTTTATATTTATTTATTTATACAAGATTTATGTAAGATTTATATAGATAAATAAATAGAATAAAAAAAGATATCAAACAAAAACATCCGCCTACACCACCACCATGCTCCACCAGGTTTAAATTTAATGTAATAATAATAACAATGGGAAATTATTGGTATGTAAATAGAATAAAGGGGTTGGTTAGTGGTTGAAAGATAGGGCTTTGAAGCGAAGGCAAAAGCAGACGACAGACAAAACAAGTCCAAGAGAGAGCAACTATGGTTGGTCGAAAAGTACACGTCAGTCACCGCAACTCCACTTTTGACGTCGATTACGACTCCGACGATGGCTTCGAAGTTTTCAAATTTCAGCTTTTTTCACTCACCTCACTTCCTCCCAGCCAACAAAAGGTCTCCTTTTCCTTTCTCTGTCTATCTTTTTTCCTTCGTTTCTGCTTTATTGACGATCTTATGGGTTGTGTAGATTCTTCGAGAAGATGATGATAAACCCGTATTGGATGGCTCTGATTTCACTGACCGAATCAAGTTGCTTTCCATCAATGACGAGGGGGAATGTAGCAAGGATTTTTTGAAGTCCGATGAGGAATTTGCTCGAACGCTGCAGGTCGTTTATCGGTTTTCATAATTTCAACATTAATTTATTTTGTTTTATTAATGTTATGTAATGTGTTGGGTTTGGTGTTTTAGGCCGAGGAAGAGGCGCTGATGTTGCAGGGGTTTGCTGTTCAAGGACAAAGTGAAGACTTCGAGGCCAGAATTCGACCGTATGTTACTCAAGTTTTGATGGTAATACCAAATTATTGGGTTCTTATTGGAAAGAATGTTAGTATTGAATGCGATGTGATGGTTGTGATGCCTGCTTTTTCACCTTCGAATTGTTTTCTTGTTCTTAATGTTTGTTTGGTGGGTTTGTTGAGAGAAATTAAGATCGTTTCTATGTGTGATTATTTATTTCATGTGACCCGAGAAGTAAAAATAATTTATGTCCTCTCTAAACTTTCTTTCCTATGCGGATATATGACAATCGATAGTAAATGGGGTGACTATTTATTGACATATTAGCCTACTTTTTCTTTGTAGTACGAGGATCCAGTGCGACAGGAGGCAGCAAGGAAGACAGTTCCTATAGAAGAGCTTGAGGAGAAAGCATTGGTTTCCTTGGCAAAGGTTATAGATCTTATTTCTTTCCTTATAGCTGGTTGTGATATGAGTAACTGTTAGCTTTTATCACTTTTAGGTTCTGAGAAGGATGCAATTGTGAATAATTGGATAAAACTGGCAATTAGTAAGGTCAGTTTGTATATAACGCAATGGTCAAGGAACATGTGTAAGATATCTATATGGCTCTTACTCGATTCTAAATTGCAAAAAAAATTGTCCATAAAAAATAAAAGATGAGAGCGTAAGAAGTTACAGAATATGAGATGCCTCTCATAAAATGGAGGAGGTAAAAATATTTTGTGCCTTACGAGAGGGAATTTTTTTTACTTTAAAAAACCAATCTATTGGCATATTCATAAGGGATCAATGGTTGTAGACTCTTCGTCCAATTGATAAATGACTATTGGTATAGGAATTTTGAGCGTCCATTGGTTCACAGTGACCAATAAGCATTTTGATATCTGTGTGGTTACATTTATGGTTCTCATGCTTCGATACATGCTCACTGACCAAAAGGCATTTGGTCGTCAATTTGATTACATTTATGGTTGTTGTGTTGAAACTAATTTGTTTTGGTCAGTAAGCATGGGTGTGGTTTGATTTTTAGAATGTCATAAAATTAATAATATTTTGCCGACAGATGGGGCTGCTTATTGATATAGATCGTGCATGATAATAGTTACTTGTTTTGTGGCTGACGTTTGATGCGCGGTGCTTTAACATTTAAGAAATAATTTATTTGCATAATTTTAGATGTGCACTGCATGGTATGAGTTATTTTACATCATGATGGAGCTAAATATTAAATTCCTGAAATAGATATGGTTTTAAGTTTATTTGATTATGATATGAATGAGATGTTTGTTCTTATACATAATGGTAATTGGTTTTTCTCATGATTATGTTGTAGGAGGGTAACCTCAAACCGACAAAAAAGGAACAAGACCATGCTTTCCTACTGCAGCTGCTTTCCTGGTTCAAGCAATCATTCAGGTGTCATCTCTTTAGTATTTTTACATTGGATATAAGTAAGAAAGGGAAATCCAACACTTCTATTACCCTGTGAAGTAAGTAGGCTGATATCAATTTATGTTACACGTCAAGGAAGAGCATCAGACCTAATAGTATAAGAGGAAAAAATAAACTTGTTTAATGCACTCTTGTCCGGCTTAATGGCAATTTGCTTTCTTTGATTGATATCCCAATTCTAGGATTAATTTGATTGGATCTTTCAGTCTGGCAGACATATAAGATCACACTTTTAAAAGTCTAGTAAATCCATTCAATCTTTAAATATGCTGCCATTTTTGGAAGCTCTATCAAGTCACAGTCGTACCTTCAAAAAGTTTATGTTATAGCATTCCTTCTTATGGGAAGGAATTTCTACATTTAGAAAGATTTGAAGTTTATCAGCATATCCTATACCGAATGGCTTTAGTGTCTAGGCAAACACTAATGAGGACATTATTAATGTTTAAGTGCTTTTTGTTAACAAATATTGCATCCTTGGGGACAACAGGCAGGGGTGCATGAGATCTTCGTCAGTGTTTCTTGATTTATTGCTTAAAATTAGATGTTCCTAACTCTCTGAATTAATTTTGAAGACCTGGCATTACTGATGTCTTTAGTGTTTGTTTTGACAGGAAAAATTCTGTTTGCCTAACCTATTAATAAGCCAATTATGCCTTTTCCCTAGATTTTTGGGCCATGTTGTCTGTAGACTTTAGGAATCAAAGATTTTTATTTTTATTTACTAAAGTTTGGCAAACTGTTTCCATGAAGTAATTTTAGCTCAAACTAGTAAATTGCTTTGTGTGCTGAAGTTTTGGAGAGCTTTTGTAGTCCTTAATTTACAAAAGTTTATCTTCTTGTCATGCAGTTGCTTGCATTGATAATGTATCTTCTGACGTTGTAGATGGGTCAATGCACCCTCCTGTGATGTTTGTGGCAATGATACTGTTCGTCAAGGAATGGGTGATGCACTTCCTTCAGAAACTCAATACAGAGCAACTCGAGTTGAACTATATCAGTATGTACTGACACTATTTTGTTTATAGTCTTCTTCGTTACAAGCCTCTCATTTTCCACCCCTCCCGCACCCCCATTCTTTCTCTGCCACCTTCCTGTGGAAGTTCTGTATCTAGCTTCCTCCTATGCATTTGGAATTTCCATTACGATCAACCTATTCTTTCCAATTGTGACTTTGATGCTCCAATGCAAATAGAAGTGTACTCACTGGAAGATGCTTCTCTCTTTGTGACTATTGGGAGGAGTTAGCTGAGTTTATGTTTAGACTATGGTGGTTCTACGGGAATTTGCAGTCATTCTTTTGTACTCAATGTTGTAACTAGTGCCCCAGCAAAGATCTTGAATTCAATCCCCTTACAACTTCTAGCTTAAAGTTAGAACAAATATCTGTATTCCTTTCAAGAATCCACTTCTATTGTGAATTCTAAATGTCAATGGCAGTCTTTATGTTATAAAACTTCTTGCAAAACCACCTTTGATCATTACATGTGCAGGACAGACATGATTTATCTGGAATTTTCTCCTATATGTCTAAAACTTATAATTTCTTAGTTAGAGGTCTTGTATCTTGTTTATTTTTCTGCATATATGCTTTTCAGATTCGTGACTTCTCAATTTGTATGTTTTCTTCTATTTTCTCCTCTGGTGAAACCACAGTTGCAATAGTTGCACAAGAATCACTCGATTCCCACGCTATAATGATCCATTAAAGGTTTTTCCGCTACTTGTTGATGTTTGAATTTAAATGAACTTCTTCTATGTTATCTTATCTCTCCACCATCTTATGCAGCTTGTTGAAACTCGACGGGGCCGTTGTGGGGAGTGGGCTAATTGCTTTACACTTTACTGTCATGCTTTTGGCTATGAATCTCGATTGGTTAGTCTATTTTTGGATCCAAATCCAAAGTTCTTGTTGTTCTGGACTAAACATTAAGTGCATTATTGTTTTTAACCCGTTCAATTGATTAGTCCCTTTATCTGAATTCAGTAACAAGCATACACTTGGATAATTGCAAACAAATTCATCCCACTCCTTAAGGATTTATTGTCAGTTATGAACAGTGATACTACTGCTTTCTACCATTCAGCAATTTCAGTATATATTGAAACTGGAGAATCTAAACAGTAAGGACGTTGTATCAGGTTTTTACATGTAGGACTAGTTTTTAGGTAATTTTGATACGTCACACCACTAAATTAACAGTTGTTGCTATAAACTTGTACGTTATATTTGACAAAATGATAGTTTTTAGTTGTATAAATTGAATTGTTGATTTACAAACTGAATACATAGGTGTTTCTATATCAATTGAGTTTCTGATGGTTTAGACAGGTAAAAATGGAACAGCTACTGAAACTTTTCTATTTATGTCAATATATATGATGTGCATTACAAATTAACTGCTGAACAAAGCAGTTATGTGCAAGAGTTACTTCTAAATTATATGAATGTTTTACCCATTAATTGATTTTTTTAATAAAAAAGTTATGTAATTGTTATTACAATAACAAAATTTTAAAAGCAAAAATATGATTGAATAATAATGAATTAAAAAATAAAATATGTTCTTTATTTTACTTCCAAATTTTAACCACACCTATGTAAAAGAGAGTTGGATACAGCTGTAGTGTATTTCTGTCCCTGATGTTTGAGAAGGAACGTCTTTTACAGAAAAAAAAACAGGGAGAGCATCATGGGAACATTCAAAATCTTGTAAAGACTGAAGATTGTTCTGAAATTATTACTTAAATGCCTTCTTTTCTATCTGACTTATTTAATTTAAAGGGATATCAGGCATTTCTAATTTAGAATGCATTTTTTATTTGTGATTCTTACAAAAGTGATGATGGAAGGAAGAATTCTGCATATTGATGTTGATCAATTTTAGTTGTTGCCACTTGTGTTCTTAAGCTATAAGCCTTTAAATCTTAATAAGTTCAACGTTCTCTTTGTTGAATTACGATTTCTCATTCTTTTATTTTTTTTCTGGAGTATTTCACACTAGATGGAGGGTCACCAGCTTATTTGACCACTGTCTTCTCACTTTATAAAAAGTTACAGTTATCCCTCAACATACGATATACTTTTTCCAGCAAGTATATTGCTTGCCACTTATTAAGACATAGGAGAAGGAGAAAAACTCATTAAGAAATTTTAACATTGGTGGAGAGATAACTGGAACTATTTCCAAATGTTTTTTCATTTCAGATCCTGGATTTCACAGACCATGTTTGGACGGAGTGTTTCTCCCCAGCGTTAGGGAGGTAAGACTGATTGTTACCGTGATGCACGAGCATTCAACTATTAAGTCAGCTGATGACTCTGCTGGCCATGTCAGTGATGATAGTTTCCACATGATTTTATAGATGGATGCATCTCGACCCTGGTGAGGGAGTTTATGACAAACCATTATTATATGAAAAAGGGTACTTATCAACAACACCATCTATATTTCTTAATTAGTTCGATTGTCCTGTTTCTCGATGTTCAAGGTAGAGTTTCTCCCACCATCCTTGTATAAAATTTGGAACTTTTCTTTGATTTCTAAATTACTTTTTTCTAGATGGGGAAAAAAACTGAATTACATTATTGCTATTGCAAAAGATGGAGTTTATGATGTTACCAAGCGGTACACAAGGAATTGGCCTGAGGTAGGCACAGACATGGAAATGACATTCTTCCATTTTGATTCTGTAATCCCGTCATGTACAAGTAATTAGACATGTGATTGCATTGCTCTGTCTGAAGGCTTTTATGTTGTAGGTTCTGTCTCGACGAGACATTACTACAGAGCCTGCTTTGTCAGCTGCAATCACCAACTTTACAAAAGAATGCCGAAGAGGCTTTGCATTTCATATGCTTTCTGTACTTGAAGACCGTGATAGAAGTGAATCTGAAGAACTAGAGAGAGATGTCCATTCCACAGACGATACTTCAGTCACATTGCCTGGAAGACAGAGTGGAGACAAGGAATGGCGCATTTCTAGATCAGAAATTGGCTCCGGAGAAAGTTGTTCATTGAGTTGCTCTTCATGTCCTGTGCGTACATGCATAGATGAGCATGTGACAAGGATTTACAGTGCATTTATCCCTCTATTTTCTCAATTTATTGAGAATTCTCTTTCTAAAGCTAGAGTAATTCAAATCCTGAAGGAATTCAAAGGGATTCTGGTGGATCTTACAAATTCATCGTATAAAATGAGGAGAACTTCGATAAACCCATTTATGCTTCTTTTTCTACCATATTTTGGTGAGCTGCTTGATGCTCTTTCACTGAAGAACAAGATAGACAGTAATGGAAAAGTGGATATCTATCTAGCTGGTGATCCTATCAAGACCTCTTTAGCATTGCCTGTTATGTTGGATACTTTAGACGATGTGATCGACAATCTTGACAAATGTGTGAATTTTGGTGAATATTCTCTCCCCTCGCCACTTTTGAAGAACAGAATCCATTCAGGGTCAGTTGTTGCAAGTGGGGAAGAGCTTCCCTTCGGAATTGTGCGTGATAATAATGGGTTTTCTTTATGAGCTCACTTTTTATAGAATCATGCATGCATAGACATGTCAATGTACATGTGTATCTAGAAAAATATAGATAGGATTCATCCAAACGATGCGTGTATGACTATTCTTTTGTTATTTTCAGGGAACATCAGCATTTGACGGACTTCGGTCATCTAAATGGGAGGAACCAAATGGTGCTAGAGGTTGGACTGATCATATAGCAATCTTTTTATGTCAGCCTATCAATCTTGGATAGAGATTCTCAATCCTTTTCTCAGTGCGCTCTCCTAGGGAGTGATAGAGTGCTGAATTGTTGTCATTCCAGAGTTACTAAGTTGATTAGATCTGCTAGAGTAACCATTTGATGTTTCAATTTGTAAAATTTGCCAACTAATGAGATCGAGGCTAGAACAATTTCTATATTGCAATTTCTGATCCTATCTGTTGTTTCTATGTTCTATGCAATAAATGGACAAGAATTAACTTGTCATTTTGTCTCTCTAGAAGGTTGTTTTACTAGTTAATTTATTTTTACTTGAGACTTACGATAAGTTCACTGCCTCTTGTAGGTTCTTGGATATTGTACCGACTATCAGACAACCGGATGCATGAATTAGTGGCTTATGGCTTGGTATCTGCCAACGATGCGCCAGAGAGGGATCCCATGGATTGGTAGAAGTTACTAGCCTTAGATGGACATTTTCATTTACAAGTTCACATTTTCTTTGGCATCCAAAATCCTCAAACCCATGTGACCTTATCAAAGTATTTGATTTCTGTGACAGGGTTGTTGAAGGAAGTAACGACGGGGGTTTGAATTGGCATGTCCTAGATAAACAAACTTCACAGGTGTTTGAAAAGCGGTATCAGAGTAGAACGTTTGAGGTTGAATCGAAAGGTTTGTTATGCAATGCTTTCAGGTAACTTGTTTAACGATTCATATTGCTCACACTTAATTTTGGAGTTTCTCGTGAGTCTATTGAGCTAATGAAATGGCAGGTTCCGGTTTCTGTCTGTGAAAGATGTTCAGTCAACTTCACGTCTTCAATTGAGTGGCATTAACCTGTATTCCAGCGCGATTTAAGCTTTCTGTAAACTGATGTCTTCTGACATTAGTTTTCTGTAAACTGATATCTTCAAAACCAAGCATTGACCCCATCAAATTAAGTTGAGGAACAAAATGCAATCTTTGTCAACATTTATTAACTTCGGTTTTTGTTTCAATACTGGCTATATAATTTGAAGAGACTTCCACACATGGATCCTAAGACCTTAATTTCGACCTGAAAACCCTGACAAATGGGAATAAATTGTGAATTTGAATTTTGGTAGCTTGTCTGACACGGAATTGGAATATATGAAATTATATTTTAATTTCCAAAGGTACAAAAAAAGAAATTCAATTACATACTGAAAGCATTGGTGAATTATTTTAAGATGGCTATTTCAACTTGAAAATCAACAATCCGAACGGAGCTCAACTATTTAAGGATGCCAATGGTATGAAGTGTAGAGGCCTGCTGTTAGCTTCTGCCTAAATCAGGCAACACTTACCTAGATGATTAATACAGCAGGGAGCGGAGGGCGCTGCAGTAAACGTGCTAGCTGATATTAACAGAAGCAAGATGATTCTCACTCAAAACACATGAATGACTCAACTGTGGTGCCACAAACTTCCTAACCTGTAACTGCAAGCACCAAAGAACAAACTAAGAAATTCCCACCATCATCGATGCAGAATTGTGCGTTGACCAATGAAATGAATATCAAATCCAATAATGCAGATAGAAATAAGATCTGCTACAAATCTTTTTTGAGTTTCTTTTTCTTTCTGAAGCTTTCCACAACACCGTATCTGACATAAACAGAAAAGAAGCTCTCAGGGGTCCAATACGTGTTTTGTATTGAAAAATTATGAATAGAAAATAACATCAGCAACAACTACATCCAATCTCTCTCCTTTGGGCTTAATGGTCCTCAATCTTCTTCAAGGCCTTCATATCGGTGGTCTCCACCCTGCAATTATTAAAACAAGATCGAAGTTCATGTCTGCAGCCAGTACAATTAGGCTATCTATAAGGATGAACACAAAACCTCTAGATACATCTCAGGTTAGACAATATGATTAGCGTTATTGCTTAAAGGAATCTGCTTTACTACCACACACATTGTGCCTTGGCATTCAAGTCTCAGAAATTGGTGATTTTTAAATGACATCAGATCAAAAGTGCAGCTGGGAATTCGATAAAAACAGTAGATACAACTAATAATTGCACGAAATTGATGATAGAAAACAGAGGACAAAAAAGGACCCAGATGAGTTAGACAAATAAGTTAGAAAAGTAACCTTGTTTAGAGACAAAAGCTGTGCCAAAAGAAAAAGAGGTCAAGCAAACTCACGTTGTTCCGAAAAGAGCAATCTTTTGGACTTTGGTGATCTCAGAACCAGATTGGTTGTCCTCAATGAAAACTGTCAGGCTGGAAATTAACAGCATTAGCTGCTAGTGGATATCATGATATCAACAAGATGAAGTAGACTAGACAGATCATTTCGCATACCTACGAACATTCTGAAACTTGACATACTTCAAGACTACTGGTTGTCCCTACAAATTGTGAATGAAATACAAGCAATTAAGCTGTAATTTTATTGATGCTATTTAAACAATTGGGTCAACTATAGAAATATCAGTATAACAGCAGCACAATATTGAATACCTTGAGATCATCCGGGGACAGAACTGCAGTGTCACTAGGAGGGAAATCATTGACATTACTATCATAAATGTAAAAACATGGACAAGTAAGATAAGCATTTTGAACATTTACCACCTTCATAATCTACTAAGACATTCAATCTAAATAATACCTAAAACCCATGTGCTCCTTGTTTGAGAAAAGTTTTATAGTTTTAGGACCTGTACGAAAAAAATCAAGATGAGAATAATAAAAAAAGCGTGCAGAATTAATGTCATTTATTATCTTATGTATGCAAAGTCAACCAGAAGAAGATAGCATTGTCTTACAAAATCTGCTCTTTTTTTTTCTTCTGGTTGAACTTTGCATACTAGCATCACAGGGAAAGTTAAGTTTACAGGTACCTTCTTCTTCAGGACCTTTTATAACAATAGAAAATAGTTTAACAACTTGAAGGAAGGGTATATAAATCAATAGCTGCTCATCCGCATCACTCCCCAGATTCAAGGCGTCATCGTCCCTATAGCCCTAAGTCCATAATCGGAAAGATAAACGAGTATTTTAGTGTTCACAACAGATTAAAGAAGAAAATTCCCAATTTCTGATAAAAGAGTCCAAGACACGTGAGATCGTGCCAAGGACTCTTGACATCTGAGTTAACTTTGACGACAAGAATTTAAGAATCTCATTCAGTCATTTAAATCCCTTTTGACCAAATCATACGAACAGACCAGTTTCTAAGTCAGACATAAGCTACATTTAAATTTTTGCTCATCCACATATAGCTATAAAATCATCTAAATCACCGAAAAGTAATAAGTTACCATGCATCCATGATATTAAAAAAAATGAAGAAAACCGAAAACTGCAGCAAGTTACCTGCTTGAGAGCATTGGAAACTGTATGGTTAGTGCTTTGGTTAAGGCATTCAATTCCAGACCAGTCAATGTAGTCCAATAGATCAACCTGATTCATCTTGAAACTCAGTACCCAAGAAAATATTCCAATCCACTCCCCCAACGCCCAGTTTCCCAAATTCCAAAAATCCCCACTAATTCTAAATTGAACCAAACATCAACAAACAAAAGACAGAAGAATACCAAGAAAGGGAAAAAGGATAAACCTGAGAACATGGCCACTTACTTGGCTTCTTTGAATAGCACTGGTTGATTCGGATGCCATGGATTAAAAAGCTTGAGTCTTGAGAGGAGAAGGAATAAGGTTTCGGGTTCAGACAGACGGAGACAGCACACAGAGAAACAAAGCAACTTAGACGACACGGAAAATATCGAAATAAACCGAGGAGTAAAACGGCGTCTTTTGACCTTTCTCTTTTCTCTTTGTTTTAAGACTTTAAGATTTATATTAAATTCATGAAACTGAAATCTATTTATCCCAATTCATCAATTTAGCCTATTGATTTGATTTTAATCGTCTTAATTTCTTACCTAAAAAGAAGAATAAAAAATGCTTGTGAATTACTTCAAATTTTGGGATATAAGTTATTAGATCTCTAAACTAAAATTAGATAAATCGTTATATATTTTAAATTATGATTTACTGAAGAAATTATAATTATATGATTTGTATGATTGTGTACGAGGAAGAAATAGTGAGTTCATTTATGATCTATCTACAAAAAAAGGCTAAAAATCATATCATATTTATAGATGTTAATTTATATCCTACAACCAATCATTTGATTCTAATTCAGTTATATAATCACATAAAAGCATTGTTTATTTTATATATAATTATTTTGTTAATTTATGTATAAAAATAAGTTCATGGAGATACTTAAACAAATATTTAAGTGCTTCTTAGAGAATAAGTTTACTAAACTAACCTAATATAAAAATTATGTTTAAAATGTTATTTATATGTCTACGAAAATTCTTATTGTAAAGAATGTGTAAGTGATTCTTTAACTTGAGATCTCTAAAACATTTCATATAAGAATTATATATTTTTATACTAGTTATGAGTGTATTTGTTAAAGGTAGCTCTATAGGTCTTTAGATATAGCATGTTTTATATGAAGGTAGTTGAGAAAAACACCATAGTATTTTTCAACTTAAAGTGATTAAGAAGAACTTTCCTTGTTCTTGATTATTGTTATTTCAAAAATTCTTAGTATTTTTCAACTTAAAGTGATTAAGAAGAACTTTCCTTGTTCTTGATTATTGTTATTTCAAAAATTCTTACTCAAGATGGAATAACACTTACAAAATAGTTTTCAATTATTTTAATAGAATGATACTTAGAAAATAGTTTTTGATTATATTAATAGAATGATACTTAAAAAAATAGTTTTCAAAAATCATTATATAATTAATTACTAATGGTGAGAAACTAACATGATTGAACTTAAATATAATAGACATTAATTTCGTGCTCTCTGTCTAATGAAAATATTATACGATGAAAGCATTGAATCATTAAAAAAATTATTTACGATGACTAGTTAAAACTATTTTGACATTTCTAATTTATATTTTGGTAGTTACACACACACATACACACACACACATATTATCTAATTTGATAATTAAATATATATTATATGAGTTTAATCTATCTAATCATAAATACAATTTAAGGTTTTAATTTATATCAATTTAATATATTTAAGAATTTAATGAGCCGCACATAGAGAATAAATGATGAGAAAAAAGATAATTTAATCAAGTTAGGCTTTATTGTGAAATTTGAGAAAGTTTAGAATTAAATGTTAGATATTTAATAAATAAGAATCGATATGAGTTATTCTTATCTAGGCTTAATAATTACTTACTTAGAATTAAATGTAATTCTAATTAAAGTAAAATTTAATTTTAATTTTAATTAAATTATTATAAAATCTAAATATTGTTTTAAATATGCTTAGCCGTTAAAGAAACTAGTGCTTATGACCTACCCTCTTAACGTGTTGGTTTAGGTACTATTAAAAGCCAGAAACGTACGTAACTACAACAGTGATGAACTAATTTTAAAAATGATTTAACAAAAAAATAAGAAAAAGAATCAAGTTATGTATAGAAAAAGCATTGGGCTGTTTGTTTCTATTTTTTTCTCCGTTTTTTGTTGTCGTTTTTATAAAAAGAAAAACAGGTAAGTAAAATATGTTTGGCTTACTCTGTTGCGATTTTTTTGTTTCTGAAAATAAAAAAACCACAACAGTTTTACAGAAACTAAAAAACAACGTTTCTCTAAATTTTGACAACATGTTTTATTCGATAGAAAATTAACATATCCCTGCTTTCTATCTCGAAAATAATAATAATAATAATAATAATAATAATAATAATAATAATA
>JAOSBK010000003.1:28685751-28705720 GCA_027568895.1 Erythroxylum shatona
GTATGCGAATGTAATCATGTTGTATTAACAGTATGATTATGAGTGTTTTGTTTCTGGAATGGGCCCTAGTGATTAACAAAACTCTGATGATTTGAAAAATGTTTATGGAATAAAATGGGCTCTATTTGATGATTGATTTCCATAAACTATATTTGTGGTTTCAAAAAAAATTTATACTGAGTTTTGATTGATTATGTGCTCTAGCATGCCACCCTCGTAGGGCACGATCTCGGATATCACCTAGGATGTTGAGCATGTGTCTCGCGAGAGTGGGGTGCTACAATTTGGATGGTCATAACATATTGTTGGACATCAATTTTTAACTATGATTATAAATTATTTAGTTGGATAATTAAAGATAAATTAAAAAGAGTTTTAATTGATCTGATTCTAATTGTGAATTAGAATTATAATTTATAATCATTTCTAATATTTGATTTTATTAAAATTAAGTTAATTATAACCAGAGTATGACTTTAATTATAATTATGAAATTTAATTTTAGTAAAATTACAAAACCACCTTAATGATTTTTTTATTAAAAGGAAGAAAAGAAAAAAGAGCTAGCACTCTTACGTTCTTCCTCTCAAAAGTGTTGAGAAGCTTCTCTATAGATACCATTAGAAGCTAAACAAGTGAATAACTAGTGGTTGACAATTTAGAAAA
The DNA here is from genome assembly GCA_027568895.1 of Erythroxylum shatona. Lineage (NCBI taxonomy): Eukaryota > Viridiplantae > Streptophyta > Magnoliopsida > Malpighiales > Erythroxylaceae > Erythroxylum > Erythroxylum shatona. The sequence continues at coordinate 28,686,418 of JAOSBK010000003.1, forward strand.
AGTTTCAAAGGATTTCAACAGGAACATGAATAAGGTACTATTTCTTATAATTCGTATTCGTGTTATTATTCAAGTTAATCAATTATCGGGATTCGATCAGAATCTGTAAAATTTTTTTGTTTTCCACTGCACCAATTATTCAATCATAGCTGGATTCCAACAATTAAGTTTCATTTTACAATAATAAAGTTATACATTTAATAATTTTAAATAAACAAAGTATTATGCAAAATTAATGCATATATGTATATTTATTAAACGTAAAATTAAATTCACATATATACCACCCTAATGATTTTTCTATTAATAGGAAGAAAAGAAAAAGGAGCTAGCACTCTTATGTTCTTCTTCTTAAAAGTGTTAAGAAGCTGCTCTATAGATACCATTGGAAGCTAAACAAGTGAACAACTCGTGGTTAACAATTCGGACAAGGTTTCAAAGGATTTCAACAGGAACATGAATAAGGTACGATTTCTTATAATTTGTATTCGTGTTATTATTCAAGTTATCAATTATCAGGATTCAATCGGAATCTGTAAAAAATTTTATTTTTCACTGCGCCCGTTATTCAATCATAGTTGGATTCCAACAATTAAGTATCATTTTACAATAATAAAGTTATAAATTTAATAATTTTAAATAAATAAATAAAGTATTATGCAAACTTAATGCATATGTGTATATTTATTAAACGTAAAAGTAAATTCACATATATATAAAATCTTAATTATTAATATATTTTAAGTAGTACATTAAAGATTACATTAAAACACATAATATAAATTTATGTTTTATATTTATTTAAAATAAATTTTAAAATTGATATAATATAAATTGTTTTGAAAATTGTATTTATAAGATCAAGACATAACATAATTTTATTAATATCTTTTTAGCACTTTAAGTAAATAAACTTACAAAATCAAGATTTTTTAAAAATTCACTTCTAAAATTAAAACTTAAATTTAGTGAATTTACAAAATCTAAAGCATAAATTAATTATATATAAAGAAGTTTAGAGTTTAGGATTGAGGGTTTAGGGTTATATATAGTTAATTTATGATTTATATTTTTGTAGATTCATTAAATTTAATTTTCAATTTTAGAAATGAATTTGTTTAAAAGTTATCTTGATTTTATAAATATATTTACATAAAGTGCTAAAATGATATTAATAAATTATGATATGTTTCTATTTAAAGTATAACTACCTGTTTAACATATGACACATCCAAATTAAAATAACGTGTACTTTAAATTAATATGAAATAATATTTTCTAAAGTTAGAGTTATTGTAACACCCCCTATACGGAACCTTCAACCACTATATACATAACAACCAATTTCCTGTACATACATTCATGACATACATTTCTATTCACTACTATACATATATACATTAAAAAATTTCACTTCACTTAACATAATCATTTAAAAGTAGTATTACATCTTTACATTTACATGATAATCCAAAAGAAAACATTATAATGTCCTTCATTACATGTACAATCATCTTTAACAAAAAAAAAACACGTTCTAAAGATACTTTTACTCCTAATGGCTAGCTTTGGTTCCTACAGATGTTCCTTATACCCCACTTTTAATACATGGACCTACACGTAATACCCGTGCTAAGCTTGAAAGCTTAGTGGGAAATATTTAGATTGGATGACCACTCACATCAGTCATCTGCTAAGCACATACATTCATAAACATTACAACTCATATAAATAGTGATGGCATACTTAATCAAAGTATATAATGCAAACATGCTTCAATATGTTATTCATATACCTCAAATTCACATCCATAAGCCAAACATTGATTTTCAGTGCTCATTGATACAAATTATCAATACAAATGCAAATGCTCATCAATACCAATTGTTTATGTTGTCATCCTATATTTCTTATTTATAACAATAAGGCCTATATATTCATGTGAGTGTGGATAACGAGAGCTATGGATATCTAAAGATACCAAAACTGTGGATACTCAAATGTATCAAACTGTCGATATCTGAAGGCATTGAGCTGTGGAGACACTATAGTGTTGAAATAAGGACACCATTGGTGTTAAACTACAGCAGCTGCACTGTAACCCTACAGATATGCCTATCTATCCACCACCAAGAGAATAAACACTATAACATTTCCTTTAACCATTTTCCCATTTCATAATTCATCATATGATATTCACTTGAAGTCATAAAATCTGTATTGAAGTGTATACTACATATATATGAGAAATAAATATACTTACGGATCATCTATGTATATATAACTTATCTTTAGCTTGCATTATGCTCACTCTTAAATTCCAATGTTTAATCACCCAATTCACATGTGATAAGTCCTATTTCATTTATTTTTAGGTGTTTGAAAAGTTTCATACACATTCAAAAAAGTTCAGATAAGATGCAGTAAAAAAATCAGTAATGAAAACATGGTCATGGTTATGATAGAAGACCCTTTTTTAGAGTCATGACTATGTCTGGAGTGTCATGGTCATGACATAAGAGTTCCCTACTAGGTCACGATCATGATACCCATGTCAAGATTGTGACAGAAGATGTACTTGTTTTGTCTCAATCGTGACACCCCTATCACAATTGTGTCAGACACTTGCCATTCATACCTCTACTAGTACTGTAATATCCATATAAAAACGTTCTAATTAGGTTTTTATTTCTTATAGAAATTTTTTTCCCTACGCCTATAGTTTTCAAATCACTAAAAAACAAGTCATTTGGACTTCTAAATCATGAGATCTAGAGCAAACATCACAAGCTGCTTCAAAATAGAGGTAGCATCATGTCACTAATTTTGATCTCAATTTCTAATGTCATAAAGATAGAATTAAGAGTCTCTTCTAGAAATTTCTATTCCTATATCTTTGGTTTCATATTCAACATAAATAGTCTAATTTAGAGGTTTGTAGGCTGAGTTATGACCTAAACAATGTGACTGGTTCAAACAAACTTAAGATAGAATTCCACTACAAGATACTTTCTTATCATATTCAACCAATTTCATGCAAGGTAACACGAAATAACACCACCAAACCATCCTAACAACCATTCCATATCCAAATGAATCTTTGTATCCATTCAAACATACACACAAAGAGAAATTAAACTAAGTGTAGTCCCAAACATTAAAATTGGCCAAGTAGTTTTTCTAATGCCTTTATAAGCAAAGCAAGAAAAGATAAAGATGAAGAGAAAATCACTAACTTTTACCTTGAATGCCACCTAAGATTAACTTGATTCCTTACATGCAAAATGATGGGATGAAGAAGAAGTGGAGAGAAAATGAGAGAGGAAAAAAAATCTAGAATTTATACCCTAAAATGTCGTCCCACTCTCCTCTCCATGTGCCCATTTCATGCACTTTCAAGACTTACACACATGCTTAATTCCTATTGGACAAACTTTTTTTATTCATATTAATTGCACATGCTTTAATCCAATTGGCCCATATTTTGACTTTAGAAAATTGCATATTGATCCTTCTTCTTCGTTTAATTCCCACATTGGCCTATAATCTCATCTATTAATTTCATTCTCATTCATATTTCACATCTAAGTATGGATGTCCATACCAAAATGAGCAAATTACCCATTTACCCATGTTTTTTACATTTAAGTAACATTATGTCTCTTACTATGCATAGATGCTCTTAATTCATTATGTCCACTTCTTAATACATCCTAGACATGCTATGATACTTCTAGTATATATGTTGGGTCCTTACAGTTATAATATAAACTATTGAAAACTTTTAACTATAAGAACAAGACATAATTTACATTTATTAATATCTTTTCACATTCTAAATAAAAACAATTATAATTAAGAATGTTTTCTAACTGAAAGCATTTATAAGATTGAAGCATAACTTTAAAACATTTTGTAAAATTGAATCATAATGGATAGATGATTATATATAGACACACATAGTAAAACTATAATTTCTATAAAGATTTTATATATGATAAATTCTAATATTTCTAAACTTTTAAGCAATCTATATTCAAATTTTATACCATTGTTATTTGTTGTATTCATGTGTTTATACATAATATTTAAAGTTTGTATTAATGATTATTTGGTTTTACATATTTTTTTAAAAATAAAATAATGACTTGATTGTTTACTAGCTTTGAATATTAATATCAATTTATATGAATAAAAAATTTATTTTATAATATTTAAACTTTATGATGAAATTAATAGAAAATTTAGTTATATAAACTTTCAATTCACATAGATTATTTATGATTTCATTTTGAAAATTTCAAGATTAATATTTATGTAAAATTATTCTAACACATTAATCTACCAATGTATCAACTAATTCATCAACACAAACTCACAGTACATAATATGTTGCCTTTTAGATTACATTAGTTGACCATATAAACACATTCATCAATTTGATCAACTAATATTAGAGATTGGTTAATCAATATATTGACCAATATAGTTACAAACTTATAATATAAAATTTTCTTTTTAAGAAGTATTGGTCGAGCACATAGACACATTATTTGATTAATCTACCCAAAAATCTAATATTGGTTGATTAAATCCTTTTATTAGTTGACCAATATATCTAAAAGCACGTTTTCAAATGCTTTATAAGTTTATCAAGTTATCAAACCTATTCTCTTATAAAAATTTGACTGATTTTTCAAAGAAAATTTTAAAGATCTAGAGAGTTTTCTTTGAGATTGAAAATATTTATAAATTAAGTTGAAAAGATGATATACTTATGCATGAGGAGCCCTAAAGCATAAAAATAACCAAGTAGGAGGTACAACAAAAAAATTACATTTAAATTTATAGACTTCTTATACCTTGATCATCCTTGATCATGGTTTTATCCTTCATTTGAATGGATTTGAAGTATATAAAAATTTGCTTTCCCACCTCTTTTATAAATATCATGGGTATATCTTAGACTTCAATAATGCATGACTTAAACAACTTTCATATTGTTATATTTTGAAAAATAAAAAATTATTAGTAGTAATTATTATCATCAAAATATGGATTAAAACCTCCATTAATTCAACAACCTCCTAATTTTTCATGATTTAAAAATATTTTATAATATTAGAAAATTAGAAATGAAATTGAACATATATGCACACAATGTTGCTATAATAAAATAAGATGAACATTTATCTCTCCTTGAACATAACTATGCAATTCATTAAGTCCTCGATTTTTGAAAGTAGCAAAAAAAAGATCAACTGTCTAAAGGAGGAAGGTGAGAGTGACTAATTAATATTAACAGTTCCTCAAGGTGATACATTATAAGATATCTAAAGTAGTCAAGTTTGTCTCGAAGTAACTAAGTTATTTGAGATTTGAGAGTAACAAAATAAGATGTATAACCATAATGTAGTCTTGAGGTTGTAGCTTCATCATTTGCAGTGCAACACCATAGTATGTCTTTGGATGTCAAGTGTAGGATTGTTGATTGCAAAACAAACTACTCATTTTACGCTCAAAACTGCAAGTATATGGGTCGTAAGTTATAGTAAAAAGCGGATATCGATCCCACAAGGATTGTGCTTAGGCACCACTTAATTTGGTTTATTCTTTATTTAAGAAACCGATTCAATCAAATTTAAATAGATAAGTAAAATAAAGACAAACTATGGTAAAAGGAAACAACGCAACTGAAACTAAAATTGTAAACTAAAACATGGAGAAAATCAAGATTAAGGATTAAGACTAGTCACGATTCCTATTTGCTTCCCTCTAGTTAATTGATTCAACTTATGTTTAGCCCAAGATTTCCTAAAATTTTAGCTACCCTCTCTCAAGGTGCAACTAAATGTCACCAGTTAAATAAATTAGGATTAACTTTGGGATCTCTCGATATGCAAAGCATTTCCTAAACATTCAACTAGATATGAAGCTATCCTATATGCAGTATATCAATTTATTAAAATCTCTTCCTAATAAATCAATAACTTATTATTTATAAGTATATTAAATGCTAACTATCATTGCACATTTAACACAAATATCAAGCTCACTTTCTCAATTTATTACAGGGTTTAAGCTTAATAATTAACATAAAAATTTATATTACTGTATCAACAACTGAAGGTTCACAAATAGTTCAAACCACAAACCTTAAAAAATATTATTATTTATTTATTTATGGATTTGTTATTTATTTTATTTTTCAGAATTTATCCATTAATTTAGTGAGCATAAATAGAAATTAGAATTTTGAATAGAAATATTAGAATTAAGTAATAAGAATGCATAAAGGGTATTTTTGGCACTTAAGGTTAAAACACATAAGGCATAAAGGAAAAGGCAAAGTGGACTTTGCACACTCATTAAGGATATTATTAGAAGAAGAAGTGTAGTCTTGCTTTTAAATGAAGAAGAAAAATGCGAGTGAAAGGAGAGAAAGAAGAGAGGTTTCGGTTTTTGAAAGGAAAGAAGTTTAAGTTAGGGTTTCATCATTCTTAGTTTTCAAGAGAGAATTTGAAGTTGTTCAAGAAGAGAAAAAGAAAGAGGAAGAGAAGAGCTTTTATTTGAGCCAAACATCTTTTCATTTGGAGAAGAGTTAAGGTAACAACATTTTGATCTTTTGGATTTTTGAAAGGGTTTTGGTTCATAAGGTTTAGGAAATGCATGGATTTAAGTATTCTAGGATCAATTTAGTGAATGTGTGTTCTTTATGTTTTCAATTTGAATTCCTATTGAATGGGATTTTTTCTATTATTGAAGGAAATCAAAAAGGTCAAAAGGAGCAAGAGGAGAGGCATTCTTAAGAAAATTTTTAAACAAGAAGTTAAAGGTGGTTTACATATTTATAATTGAGAAAATAAGTCATTAATGTTTCTTTAAATAAATGGAATTTAATGTTTTCAACTACTTTATAAATGTGAATTTATTGCTCTTTAAATGATTTGAGAAATTACTATATGCTTAGTATATGAATTGCGTTGATAATTTATGGAAAGATTGTGAAAATGGTTTTTGAAAAGATGTTATGTTTATGATATCATGTTTCAGAAATGTGCCATTATGGGCAACACGTTTACAAGAGGTGAAATGCATCATTATGTGGGTTTGTGGTAGTCTGTTTTTTTATGTCAAGTGTACTTTGACTTTATTAAAGGCTTCTACTACCTGCCCACTAGGGGCACAAAACTCCATCATGGACTCCCTTATGTTTACGACTATGTAAAACCATTATGTGGAATTGCGATAGTACGTTATGTTTACGACTACCCAAGACCATTATGTGGGAATGTGTGAGCACGTTCTATTTACGGACCTACCCAAACCATTTCTGATGTGATTATGTGTTTAGAATGTGTTGACAAGTTTGATGAATGCATGACTTATGTTGCTTATGAGTTGTTTGATAATGTGAGAATTTTGGAATTATATGTTTTATGGATTTTGATGCAAAGTGAGTATGACATTAATCATTTTTAATAGTTTTACTTGTTTTTGATTATAAACTTCTTACCTACGAGCTTTTAAGCTCACCTCTATTCTCTTTCCCATATTTAGGTGATGAGCAAGAGACAGAGTAGTAAAGAGTCATGGCTTCACTCCGAATTTTCATACTTTTGTATTTTGAGATTGATTATGTAAATATAAGGCTTTATCCACATTTCATATTTTACCCATTCATGTATCTTTTGTATTTTAGGATTTTGAGACATGATGTATTGTAGCTTGAAATGCCCATTAAAGCTTTGTAAAACTCTTATCTTTTGATGTTAATGAAATATATTTATATTTTTCTCCTGACTTTCCAATTTTTCGCATTGCATTTTCAAGCATTTCATAGGGGTAAAAAAATTATGTTCTGACTTCAGGGGAAAAGCTGTATTAATCTAGGATGATTTAGACAATTTTGTCTATTTGGAAGTTGTAGTTTATCCTCTTAACTTTCAAATGATATAGAGTATGAAATCTTTGGATATCAAAGTTGATAGATATGTTATGGAAAAAGGATAGGAATATATGAATGATGAGAATTAGTAGTATGTGATGAATCAATTGTGTTGAGATTTAAGAGTTTAATAAAATAAACTTGGTGGTTGAATTGATATGAAATGATATTGCACTAGAAGAGTTGAAGTTGGGAAGATTATAAGTGAATGTGATGTTAGAATGGATGTAGGAACCGTTGGGAATGCTTTGGAGAGGAAGAAAATGTAAATTGAAGGGATAAAAGAAGAGAATAACGAAAACAAAGATAAGAAAAGTTGGTGAAAAAACAAGGAAAAAGGTATCTGGTGCAACCATGAGGAATAATGGTGTGAGTGCAACCGAAGCTGTAGATTTAAAGAAGAACAAGGTGCAATCGTAAGAGTGTGTGTTGCGATCGCACTCAAGATGTTTGGCCAGGAGCTACGCTATTTACACACTAGTGCGATTGCAAGGGTCGTGGTGAGATCACACTTTGTAACTTCAAGGGCAATTTTGTCATTTCATCAACTTTGCACAGGAAGTCACAATCATGCACCCAGAGGTTTTCCCAAACCTGACCATTTTTTATTCTTTTGTCCATAACTTTGTCATCTAACCTCCAAATGGCTTGATTCTTAAACCAATATATTTCTAACACACTTCTCTATCTCTCTATAAAAATTGATAGCCTTTGGTGTTGATTGAATAAGATTGATTAGGAGAAAGTGAGGGAGTTATTGGAAGAGCATGAATTAGTTATGAACATACCTTGGCTTTTTAGACATATCTTAATCTATAAAGCTCCGAATGAGATGCTTCTTATTTCAAAATAAACTAGCGACATAGAGCTACAATTGTTTAGAAGAAGTCAATTTGCAATTTTGGTAACTGGCTGGTGGGAGCATGTCACCCTTATGGAATGCATGTTCAGATGTCACTTAGGACATCAGACAAGTGTCTTACGAGGGAAAGGTGCCCAACACTTATAGTATTAGAGCGATTAGGTTTAGGAGTATCTTTGGCATGAAATGGGTAGCTTTGAATTTTGAAATTAACATACATTTTTTTGAATGAACCACATGCATTGTTTTAAATGAACAACATGCATTGTCTTTGTATTGTTTCACTTGATTTGAAATTGTTTCATATGATTTGAATTGTTTCACATGATTTGAAGTTGTTTTGCATGAAACATGAACTAAAAGTTTTAATTGGTTTTGAATTGAAGGAGTGATTATGTCACCTAAAAGAGAACTCGAGGAGTTATGCCTCGATCTTAATCTCACTAAGGGAGCACAGATGAATATTTTGTTCCAAAAAATGCGGGGACACATTTTGCTCCTGATTCTAAGGCACCTAGTGTACAATAAGAAGTGCCACCCCTCCTCCTCCTATGCCTCAAGTAAAACCCAATGGATCCACGATTCTTTTAAGCCTTTGCTTTGGCTTTCACATATGCCATGGTCCAAGGGTCATAAGTTCCGATGTAAGCTCTAGTGGAGAGAAGTGGGTAGTATGATATGCTCCGTAAGTATAGCGTTGTTGATTTCAATGGATCTACTAATCCTTAGGAAGCCAAAGCATGGTTGAAGAGGACAGAGAGAGTCCTGCTTCAGATGAAGTGCTACAATGAGGAGAAGTTAGATTATGCAGTGAATTTGCTATAGGGGGATGAACTCCATTGGTGGGAATCAGTGCCCCATAGTCAAGATATGCCTCCTGTACTATTATGGAGAGACTTCTGAAAGTTTTCAGGAAGAAGTACCTCTCGAGAGTTTATGACCAAAAGAAGGCTAGGGAGTTCCTGAATCTCACACAGAGGGACATGAGTGTGAGTGAGTATGAGATGAAGTTCACCCAGCTTTCAAGTTATGCGGCTAACATTGTTGTGAAGGAGGAGGATAAGTGCCACAAGTTTGAGGGAGGTCTTCATTTGGGGATTAAGGAGAAAGTTATGATCCACAACTTATGTGACTATCGGCAGTTGGTAGATGCTGCACTCCAGGAAGAGAAACTGGAGAATATAAAGAATGAAGTGAATAAGAAGAGGAAGAACCAGGAACAATCTTCCAAGAAGGGAATGAGTGACCCTATGCCTAAGAGTAGTATGAGGAGTTTCCATACACAGAGTAAAGTGGGAAGTAGTGGTTTTGCTAAGAGTAAGAAAGCAAAGGTAGTTTCAGTGCAAGCCTCAACTGCAGGGGGTAATAGAAGGATGGAGGGGAGCAGGTACATGAACCCTAATGTGAGCATTGTGGGAAGTTTCACAAAGGAGAGTGCTTCAAGTTACTTAGAGCATGTTTCCAATACAGGGAGAATGGACATATGATTAAGGACTATCCCCAGGTACCGAGGCAAGAGGGGTCGTAGTTGCAAGCATCAAGGAGAGCTGAAACGGTGGGAACCAAACCAGTCACTGAGGTAGGCAGTTCTGGAGCAACCAAAAAGGTTATTCCTCCAGGAAGGCCAAGGGGTTAGGCACAGGCAAGGGTATTTGCTATGACCAGGGAGGAAGCTATGGCCACACCTGAAGTTGTTACAGGTATGGCTCAGTTACTTAATTCATAAGTGTATTTATTGATTGATTATAGTTACATGCATTCTTTTGTTTCTGCAAGCATGACATTACATAGTGTGAATTTGGTGCCATTGAATACTCCTTTGATTGTTAGTACACCTCTAGGGAGGAATGTGATAATCAGTCATGTTATAGAGGTTGTGAACTCCTTATTGATGGTGCTAAACTGGTAGTGGATTTACTGCCTCTAGACCTAAAGGGCTTAGATGTTATACTTGGGATGAATACCATGGAGAAATATTAAGCAAATTTAGACTGTAGCCTCAAAAAAGTATAATTTGATCTTGGCAAAGGTGATTTTCAAAGGAGAGAAAAGAATACCATTACCAAGAATTATTTCAGCTTTGCTCACTAACAGGATTATGGGAAAAGGGTGTGAAGCCTTCTTGGCGCATGTTGTGGACACTGATGGGAATGAAGGGAAGTTAGAGGATTTTCTGGTTATAAGGAAATTTTCAAACGTGTTTTTAGAAGATTTACCTAGGTCGCCTCCGGTGAGAAAAATCAAGTTTACCATCGATTTGTCCCCAGATATCGCACCCATTTCTATACTGCAGTATAGAATGGCTACCGTTGAACTGAAAGAGCTTAAGGAACAACTAGAAAAACTATTAAGTAAGGGTATATAAGGCCGAGTTCATCACCATAGGGAGCGCCAGTTCTGTTTGTTAAAAAGAAGGATAGAACATGGCGCATATGTTTTGACCATCGGAGACTCAACAAGGTGACTATTAAAAATAAGTATCCTCTACCACGAATTGATGATCTGTTTGACCAGTTGTAGGGAATTTTCTAAAATTGATCTCAAGTCAGGTTATCATCAGATCAGGATCAGGGAATCTGATGTGAACAAGACGACCTTTAGGACACGATATAGGCATTATGAGTTTCTAGTCATGCCATTTGGATTGATCAATGCTCCGTCTACATTCATGGATCTTGTGAATAGGGTCTTCAAGGAGTATTTGGATCTATTTGTCATAGTATTCATAGATGACATTCTGGTTTATTCCAGGAGTGAAGAGGAACATCTCCGGATAGTGTGGCAAAAGTTGAGGGAGAAGGAGCTTTATGCCAAATTAAGTAAATGTGAATTTTGGCTCCATGAGGTGATATTACTTGGACATGTAATTTCAAAGGATGGGGTACATGTTGATCCAAGAAAAATTGAAGCAGTGGTGAAGTGGCATGCACCTAAGATAGTGACAGAAGTAAGAAGTTTTCTAGGTCTAGCAGGATCTTATACGAGGTTTGTTAAAGGATTCTCTATAATAGGGACTTCGATAACGAAATTATTAAGGAAAAATCAGAAGTTTATTTGGAGTGATGAATGCCAAAAAAGCTGTTGTCCCCCATATTTTTTTCTCTAGCTAAGCATGATTTAAATAAATTTTGAGGTTCTGATTGGATTTAATTTTTTTGTAGTTATTATTATATTAATGTTAGTAAGATTATATGACATGGGTTAATGGAATTAAAGGATTAAGGTAATAAGGATGTTCAAGGGCATTTTTGGAAGATCACTTAAGGGTATAAGACCATAAGCTTATAAGGAAACACAAAATGGACAATATAGAATCATTAATGGCAAATTTGAAATAAGAAGTGTTGGCTTGCTTTTAAGGAAGAGGCAAAAACATGATTTGAGGATAGAAAGAAGAAGAGAACATCGAAAATGAGAAAAGAGAGTTAAGTGTTTCGGTTTTTGCAAGGAAGGAAGGAAGTAGACTTAGGGTTCTTCATTTCCTAGTGTTCAAGAGAAAATTTGAAGTTGTTCAAGAAGAGAAAAAGGAAGAGGAGGATTAGAGCTTCCATTAGAGCTAACAATCTCACTATTTGGTGAAGATTCAAGGTAAGATTGTTTTTAATCTTTTGAATTTTTGAAAGGGTTTTGGTTCATAAAGTTTAAGAAATGTATGGTTTTAAGAATTCTAGGATCAATTTTAGTAAAGATGTCTTATGGGTTCTCCAATTTGAATCCCTATTGAATGAAAATTTTGCCTTTGATGAAGGAAATCAAGAGGTGCAAGAGGAGCAAGGGGAGAGACATTTTTAATCAAAGTTTTAAGCAAGGAAATCAAGGTGGGCATATGTTTATAATAGAATAAATAAGCCAATAAAGGTTTTCTTTGAATCAAGGAAGTTTTATGTTTTTAAATTACATCAGAAATGTTGCATTTGGTGCTTCTTAATGAATTGAGAATTTGCTATGTGTTTGATATGTGAATTGGATTGATGATTTGTGAAAAGACTTTGAAAATGATTCTTTTGAAAAGATACATGTTTATGAAATCATGTTTTTGGAAATAGTTTTCGAAATATCTCGTGTTCATGAAAAACAAGTTTCCAAGAATGTGACATTTGGGCAAACAGTTTTCAATTCATGAATTATATGTTATCTGGGTTTGGTGTAATCTATTCAAGAATGTCACGTGCACGTTGACAAAGTTAAAGGCTTCTCCTGCCTGCCCACTAGTGGCACGGAGCTCCTTCATGGACTCCCTCAAGTTTACATCTACGCAAAACCACTATGTGGGATTGCGATAGTGCCTCAAGTTTATGACTACACAGGACCATTATGTGGAAATATATAGTTCGTCATGTTTATGGATTTACCTAAACCATTCTAACGTGCTTATGTGCTCATGATATGTGAACAAGTTTGATGCATTCATGTTTTGTAGTTTGTGAATTTGACTACATGATTAGAATTTGAGAATCATGTGTTTTATGAACTCAATGAGAATTTTCTATAACAAGTGAATATTTTTTAATGTTTTGCTTATTTTTCCATTATAAACTGTTACCCATAAGCTTTCAAGCTCACCTCCTTTCATTCCCATCCCCAGGTGATGAGAAAGAGATCGGGTGAAAGAGAGTCAATGCATTTGTTCGATTATGCATATTGTTGTATTTTAAGTTAGATTGATGTAAAAGCAAGACTTTAGATGCATTTCAAGAATTATTGGGTTTGGTATATTTTGTATTTTGGATTTTGATACCGATGATGTAATGTGGCTTAGATTGCCATTAAAGCTTTGTAAACTCCTATTTTGTTGTTAATGAATTATGAATTATGTATGGATGATGTGAGTTGAAATTAGATGAAATTGGAAAAGTTATTCATTTGAGTTGATGAATTTTGAACATGAATTGTTATGGCTTATAAGTGAGATGTTATGGATAAGAAAATAGACATTATGAATGATGAGGTGTAGTTGAATGTGATAGGTACAATGAGTACATATTAAAGAGTTTAATGAAACAATATTGGTAGTTGAATGGTCATGTTCATAACATTCCAGTGTTTGTATATTGAAAGTTTCAAGTTTTCATAAGGGAAAAATTTGTGTTTGGACTTCAGAAGAAAATCTATATTAATCTAGGTTGAATTAGACAAAGTTATCTTCTTGAAAGTTCTAACTTATCTTCCTAGCTTTCTATTGATATAAAGTAAGAAATTTTTGGACAATGGAGTTGAGAGACATGATCATTAGAAGTTTGTGATGCTGTTTAAGATGGACATTCGGGACAACTGCATTGATTGGGAATTTTATCCCTTATAGAGGCAATATTTGTTTTTAAGGTCTTCATGAAAGTTATAGGTCTAGAAGTCCTCTTCAAAATAGTCTTTGAATGACCTTAATCGGATATTTTTAGTGAAATTTATACTCTTTTTACCAAGACCGGTTGGAGGAAGAAAAGAAGAAAGAGGAAAGTCGTGATCGTGACGAAGTGCGATCGATATTGCCCGGGGGTGCCTCTGCAACTCTCCTCCAGACCTGAACACCCCTCACTCTTTTGGTCATAACCTTTTTTTCTGACCTCCAAATGACCTGATTTTTGAAGCACTGGATTTCTAACACATTCCTCTATCTCTCCAAAAAAATTTATACCTTTTTGGTATTAATTTAAAAAAGATTGATTGAATCAGAGTGAGAGGATCAGTTGGAAGAGCATGAATTGGATATTTTCACTGAACATGCTTCAATATTTTGATAATATCTTGATCTGTAGAGCTCCAAATGAGATTATTCTTATTTCTAAATAAACTAGAGACATGGAGATACAAAGTATCTACAGGATTCAAATTTTAATTCAGTCTCTAAGGATTTCATTTTCAGTAGGGAAGATGAGTATAGTGTACTGTTTCATTACAATAATAGTCCGAAAATGTTTAGGCTATAACTTTTAGATTTTTTCACCAAATTTCATGATTTTGGTGTCATTAGAGACTTAAGACAATGGGGAACAAATGTTCCAAAGAATCCAAATTGAAATTCCAATTTGAAGTTTCGTAAAATCTGTTCGAAAATAGGAGAAATGAGCTCGTTTTTTATGATTGACTTGTGTGGGCACGCCACCCATGTGGGATAATAGCTAATGAGGGTTCATTGAAACAATCTTACAAGGTAATACGCACGCTCAAGTCTTATGATTTTCAGAGAAAGAGTTGGGATCTAGAAACGGGGCTCATTAGTTGTGGTATCAGAGCCCAGAATTAGGATCTTACATGGGCATTTTGGAAATATGTATTAAATTACATGCATTTTCTTTGACCAGTCTCAACATACAGCAGCGATTGATCCCTAGTCTGGGTCTCATGCATATAAGTTACATGCAAGACAAATTGTTAAGAGTTTGAGCTAATAGAATTAGTGAGAAAAATGATACTCTTTCATGAAATGGGAAAATGAAAGCTTGTGGATAGTTAGAAATAAGAAATATTACGTAGTCCGATATGATTAACATAGATTCAGTATTTTTGATTATGTTAGTGAATATGGTGATGAAATTTTATTTTGGATATGTACTTGAATTGATATGGATGTGAATATATTATCATGGATTGTTTGAGGAAAATAAGGAGACAAGTAGAAATGATGAGATTAAAGTGTACAAGTATAATGTAATGAAAACAGAAATTGTTATGATCTTAAGAAGTTGAAATTGGAATCAAAGTGGTTGTCTGATTATTGTGACAAGAGTTACGATCCACCATAATAATGTGTTAGTGGAATTGACATTAGAATTTTATGATGATTATACATCTATAATTTTGAACCAATGGCGAATATGCGTATGTAAGATGTATCGAAGGATAATTGGAAGATGAGATGAAGGATAGCGACATATATACAAGTTCAATAAGTTAAGTTGAATTGTTATTTTGAGTACATATATGATAATAGGATCACCATAACCAATAACAATATTGAGCACATATGTATTATATGTGTGGAGATGATATAGGAAGCAATCTATGACTTATTGGATATTTGTTAGTCATAGTTCCCATAGTTTAAAGTCTAAGAGGAACTAGAGTAACAAATGAAAGTGCTTATAATGATCAATCGGGGATAGATTAAGACTGCTGATGATGTTACAATGGGTAATGAACTTACCAAACATATTTAAGGGGAGGTACCTTGGTGTATGTTATTTGCTGACAATATTGTCCTAGTGGATGAGACCAAAAGGGGGTCAATGCCAAGTTAGAAATTTGGAGAGAAGCATTAGAGTCGAAAGGTTTTAAAATGAGCAGGTCCAAAATGGAGTATTTAGAATGCAATTTCTCAGGTAGCCGGATGGTACAACAGGCGAAGGTAGCGATTGACACTAACATCATACCATATAAATCAAATTTCAAATACCTTGAATCCAACATTTAGAGAGATGGAAATGTCGATGGCGATATATTACATCGTATTAAATCTGGGTGGATCAAATGACGGAGTGCATTAGGTATTTTATGTGATAAAAAGATCCTCGTAAAACTCAAATGGAGGTTCTATAAAATGGCGATTCGGCCCACCTTGCTATATGGGGTAGAATGTTGGTTGACTAAACGTAGACACACGAGACAGTTGGTGGTAGCAAAAATGCGTATGCTTAGGTGGATGTGTGACATTGCCATAAGAGATAGGGTACAGAATCGGGTAGTGAAAGAGAGACTACAGGTGGCAAGTATTGTAGACAAGTTGGGAGAGACAAGGCTTAGGTGGTTTAGACATGTGTGCAGGATGCCCTGTGATGCTCCAGTACAACACGGTGAGATAATAGACCTGAGTGGCAACAAGAGGAGGAGGGGAATGCCTTACAAGATCTGGAGGGAAATGGTCAAGAAAGAAATGTTAAAGTTGGCCCTCACTGAGGCAGTTGCTAAAAGTAGGAAAGTCTGGCGTGATAGGATAAGGGTAAACTACACAGTATCACATAGGAAGTTTAACCCAATGTTGGGGAAAGATTCCCGTGATGGTCGCCTAAACCATAGGAATGTCATATCCTCAGGGCCGCTCAATGAAGACCCCTAGTGCAACTAGCGACGAAAAGAACCAATCTTTACAAGGTATAAGATACTGACAGATCGGGTTATACATCAGGTATGTCTTCGTCTTTTATTGCAACTCTATTTACTTAAATATTTGGTGTGTTAGTTTTTACTTATTCACTTATTTCTTCTGTGTCCTACATTATTATTTTGCATGTCACTTCTACAAGTGGCTATACCGGAAGCAACCTCTCTACTATATAAGAGTAAGGTTGTGTACTATTAGACTTACCCAGACCCCACTTCAGTGCGGGACTTCAGACTGTATGTGATGACGATGATGATGAACTTTTTGAACTAGGAAATCTAATGACAATATGCTAGTAAATTCTCTCATTCTTCCTCAACTTTTACGACTAGAAACCATGCAAAACTAATTAGAAATAAAGCTAGAATTGTAGTAAATTATAAAAATTAAATGATAATATAGTATTTGATGGATACTTCTTACCCCATAAAGAAACTTTAATAAACTTAACAAGAGGAAAATTGATCTTCTCTAAATTTGATTGTAAAAGTGAGCTTTGGTAGATAAAAAGGAATAAAGATAGTATTCCATGTACTACTTTCTCCACTTCACAAGGTCATTATGGATGGTTAGTAAAGCCTTTTGGTTTTAAAAAAATGCCCCACAAATACTTCAAAATAAAATGGATAATATCTTTATGTATCATAATTTCATATATGTTTATATGAATGATATTTTAATAGCTAGTAATAATATTGTCCAACATATTATACACCTCAATAAATTTGTAGATTTATATGAACAACATGGTTTAACTCTCTCTAAGGAGAAAACTAAGATATAGCAAATTAAAATAGAATTCCTTGGCATGGAGATAGATGGTAGGGAGTTAAACTTCAATCTTATATCCTCGAAAAATCTCACAATTTGTTGATAAGTTGATAGATTAAAAAAACAAGTTCAAAGTTTTTTAGGAGTATTAAATTATGCTTTATATTTTATTCAAAATCTAGCCCAGATAAGAAAACATTTTCAAATGCTTTTAATTAAAGATTAAAGATTTGAATTTTCACCTAATTTGAATGAATAAGTAAAGAAATTTAAGATTTTGTGAACTACATTGCCAAAACTTTCTTTACTATCTGATGATGATAATTTAATTCTTGAAACTCATGCTTCTAATCATGTATAAAGTGGAGTATTAAAAAAGATAGATTATGATGATTCTAATATGAAGATGAATGAATCTCTTTATAAGTATACTTCAAGCACCTTTACGGTTACTCAACAAAGATATCATATAAATGAAAAGGAATTATTAGTAACAGTAAAAATTTGTCAAAAAATTTCTTTTTGTCTAAAAGATTTTTATTAAGAACTAATAATACTCAAGTTAAGGCTTTTATTCAAAATAATTTACCTTCTAAACCTGAATATAAAAGATATATTAAATGACAAACTTTATTAATAGAATACACCTTTGATTTTGAGATTATCAAATCTAATAATAATGTTCTTGGAGATTTTTTAACTAAAGATGGTTAAAGTCAAAGAAGACATATTTGACAGATTGGAACAAATGTCTAAAGATATCAATACTTGTCAAGCACAAGTAAGTGATTTATTAGATATTGCTAGCCCAACTTGATACCTAAAGAAGTTACATAGCTATTTCTTTCATTTCCACAAGCCAAGATAAACTATTATAATTATTCAAAACAAAAACTTTATAGGCTAGTCAACAATGCTAAGATAGTTGAAAATTCATCATCTACAGGCTTTTCTTCCCCAATAAAGGAATAAACTAGTCAATAGATTAAGCCAAAAAAGGTTACTCTTAATAATATTTCTCTAAAGCTTAATACTACATGCAAATTGATGGTGAGAAATATCATGATTGATAGTCTTCCAAAGAGTCATCATGTCGTTTATGCACATTATGAGGTAATGAGAGACGCATACATCTACAAAACAAAGATACCCGCTACATTGATTTTTTTTGGGATATATCCTATATTGAACTTTTTATAGGGAGCTCATCCTCAAGCTATTAAAGATTGTTATGATTTTGGAATAATAATAAATGTTGTATACTCGGCAAATGCAAAGTTTTCTAAGATATCGTTAATTTGCCTTTACTGTGGATACTAACTTAAGAAAAGAGTTTTCTAAGGGGCTGTTTGGTTTCACTTTTGTTTTTTTGTTGTTGTTTTTTGGTTTCTGTTTCCTGTTTTTGGTTTCTGTTTTTTTTCTAAAAAAAATGAAAACCTGTTTGGTTGAGATTTGTGATATAAAAACTAAAAATAAAAACCTGTTTGGTTGAGATTTCTCATAAACTTATTATTATTATTATTATCATTATTATTATTATTATTATTATTATTATTATTATTATTCATTGTTAATAATAATATTATTATTAATTATTATCATTTATTGTTATAAATTTTCTACTTAT
>JAOSBK010000003.1:28737285-28769226 GCA_027568895.1 Erythroxylum shatona
GACAAATATAATGTACAAAATAAAAATTATTCTATAAATTAATAAATATTAATTTATCGATAAATTAATAAAATATTTATTTATCGATAAATTAATAATTCCGTATAAGATAATAATTTTTCAAGTGCCAGAAATATTCATTTATAGAGGTTTTACTTGCCTAGAGCTACTTCTAGGTAATAAATTTGACATTAGAGAAAAGTAGTGGGCAAGTTAGTTGGAAGGAATTTTAAGGGAAAAGAAGAACACAACAAATATTTATTAGATTCCCTAAATTTTGACATATTATCACTTTAAAAATTAGTAATAACACCCTACAATTTAATTTTTATAATATATATCCCTTGTCATCAACTTTTGTTACAAGCTCTAAATAAGAGATTAGACTGTATCCGTAAAATCAAGGGACATAGTAAAACAACCCAGTTCTTTATTATCCTCTTTTTCACTCTTGTTGTACTTAAACTTTGTTTTACAAGTCACAATCCTGTGTTTTTTAAGTTTAAGGTTTCAATTTTAGAAATCAAAATTTAAATAACCTCCTTTCCTCTCCCTTCAATCTTTAAATCAACCTATAATTAAGTAGCCACAATTTCATCTTTGTTCCTTAAACGATTACACACATACAACTTCCCACCTATATGTTTTGTGGTGTCCAAACAGTAACAGAATAGTTTATTCTCCATACCTATATATATAACGATTCCAAATTTCGGAATATTTTTAAAGTTGATTCAAGACGAAGAGGTTGAAATTGCAAAATTAAATGCTCTACCACTCCATCAAATCTTTCTAAACTTGGTAAAAGCGAATGGGTTTATGCTCACTAAAACTTCATGTAGATCATGGCGGCTTTTTAGAAACAGAAGATTGTGCTCAACGCCTGCTGGTGATTAAGATGGCAGCTAAATCAAAAAATCCCACAATGTCAACAGCGCGCATGGACCATATAATAATTGGGTAAACGTGAATGGTTCTTTGGAAAAATAAAAGGTCACATTCTACTCCAGTTTCATCTATTTTTCACCTCTTTTATGCTTCTAAATTGATTTCACAATGTGTTTTAAGGTTCAGAAATACTCCAAAGAAGAGTGGCAGAATGAATTGGATCATAGAGTCTGGCAAAGTCTCTTAGGAGAAAGTGTTGTCTTGTCATATTTGACATGTTAAATTGAACGAGTACTATGATTCAGCTCTAGCTTTGAAGCAAAATGTTGAAGTTCCTTCTTGTATATTAATGTTAGAAGTTCCAATTGTCATTCTTTAAGTTTAATTATTATCGTATTACTGTAATTTCAATCATAATTGTTATGACAAATTATTGCAATAGCTTTCTCCTTGTCTATTGTCATAATAACCTACAATCACAACACATTTCGTAATGGGTAATTTAATATTTTGATGAGTGGTATAAGTTTTATAAGAAAAGACTAGTTGTAAATATATTAAACCTGCTTAAGGATAAAGAAAAGTTAACAAACATAAATTCCTTCAAATTATCATATATAAAGAAAATTTCAAATAAATAATAAATAACAAAGCGAGACTATTCTCAAAATTATGGAGAAATTCGGATTGCTATTACTAAATTTGGCTGTCACAATATTTCTTTACATGACTCTTGCCTTGCATTTCCTTTAGGTTTAAGAATTTAATTTGATAAATTAAACACTAAAGTTACAAGTTTAGGGCTTATTTGGTTCCACTTTTATTTTTTGATTGTAATTTTAGGTTTTTGTTTTCTATTTTTGTTTTCTATTTTTTAATTTAAAAACAAATATATGTTTGGTTGATATTTATAATAATAATAATTGAAAAAAAAACTTATTTGATTAAGATTTGTAATAAAAAAAACTAAAAACAAAAACATGTTTAATTTTATCATCTTGTTTTTTATTTTTAAATTATCCTATTAGATGTTAATATTAATTTTTAATTTAATTATTTTAATATATCAACTTTTATTCTTAAATTAATTAACTCTTAGGATTAGATTTTGTAAACTATAAAAATTACATTATATCATTCTAATTAATAAGATATCCATTATACTATAATGCTTTAAGAAATAATTAGTAATATCATTTACAAAAAGAAACATAAATCAATTAGAACTAATATAATAAGTCCACATTTGTCTATTAATTTCATCCACTTCTGAGACATACTTCGAATTTGTGCTAGAGTGATATTATACTCAGCTTGAAAACTTGCATCTTCATTTATACTTTTTTCTTAATTTGCACTTCATTTTCAACATAACTATCAAATAATTCATCACTTTGTCGATACATTCTAATATAATTGTGTATATAACCACAAGCAATAACCATGTACTTTTGTTTCTTCATATCATCACTCAACAAAGATGAAAGTATGTAGAATCTTGCTTTTGGAATGTCAAAACATCTTTTAATAACATTTCTTAATGAAGAATGCCTGTAGTTAAATAATTCATGTGGACCTTCAGGTCTTTCGCCTCTTTTGTAATCTCACAAATGATATCTCCAACCTCAATATAGTAAAAGAAAATCCAAGCATATTTGTGTAGGCTAAATAGAACTTACCTAACATATAAAGGACATAATATTAACAAAAAAATATTAAAATTAATCATAATTACTATATCTACTTAAAATAATGTATTGTCTTTTAGAGGCATAGGAAATTGGTTCGTTAGATTCACTACTATTTCTAAAAGAACTCGAGTGCATCTTCTTCCCATCTAATTTTTTTATATGTGAAACGCGTATCAAATAAGTAACAACACATAATGTTTTAGGTTGGATTAGTTCTTTTACCATTATATGATATTTTCCTATACATTGGAACAGGGGCATCAATATGTATACCATCTATTACTCTTATACAATCATATAAAATAAAATTACACTATTAGAATAATTATTAATCATAATGATATAATGAAATAGTAACTAAATATATGAATGTACTTGAAAATTTGGAAAGAATTTGGATTATGTTGAATCTCACAGATGTATTAGTAAAGGATAGTGGAGTAATGGCTCTTCTGGCAAGATAATTAACTTTATATAAGACTTTGCAAAAATACTTCGAAATTATCTAAGTTGATTGTTAAAAGTGTTTTACATTAACTCTAGTTGTCACACTATGTCTTATAATCATCAAGAAAATTGCTACTTATTCCTTTATATTCAAATGACTTGTTAGCTTTAAGCTTCCTAAACTCTTTAACTCATTGCATAAGCTCAAGAAGATTGCCCTGCTCATTCTTAATTTCTCATAAATCTTTCTAGGATTTTCATTCAAAAGTTATAATATCGAGTCATGACCATTAAGAGCAGAAGTTCAGCATGGTTACTTGTGTAAATGAAAATATTCATTCTTTTCCATAGTTAGAGAAATAATAAATTCCATTATCAGTTCATCATCCTGATTTGAAATCTAATTAGGATGTCAAATATCTACAATACCATTATTAAATAATTAATAAAAACATTCAGTCAAAAGGTTCGTATCAAATATTCATATGAAACATACACCTAAAATGTTTAAACCATGAAATGGTTCTTAACAGCTTCCTTGCATCTGTCATCTTCATAAAAATCTCTCTGTAAAGTGGAGAATCATATAAATCCTTCATGGATTTTCCATATTGCACACCCTCAATTCCCAATTCATCTAAGGAATTCAAATATTCCATTATTATAGTACTCTCTTGATTTACTGATAAAGCTCCAAATCTATTCTCTACAAAGGATGATGTTTGAACCAATTTGTTTCTCAAGTAAATCATTCTTGCTTTTCAGTTATTCACCAATTATATTCAAGACCTCTTCTAAAATGTTGGAGTGCATCTTCTTCGCTTTCTTCTTCTTAGGAGTTTCTTTTTATTAAAAGGATAACTTACAACTTGATCTCTTTCTTCATTAAATGAGCAATCTTTATCAACATCAATTCTATATTCCTTTTTAACAATATTCAATGGGGATGAATATGCATGTAAACTAGTTGCAATAGGATCTCTAAAATTATGACATAAGTCTGAAAACTGCTTGCATCCTTTTTTCTTAAATTAGTGAATCATTTTATGCACCTACAATGGTGAAAAGGATATATAAGAAAAAAATTATGTAATATGATATATTAATAATTAAACAAAGATATATTTACCTTAAAAATATTTTTCTAACATTCATCTGTGGCATTAATGAAAGAATTATTGTAAGAGCTAATAAAATTGTCTCATGTGACAAATTACTCGATATATAATATTTGTAATTGTGTATTTGTCAATTTTTCTACTTTCCCCAAAATCCAAAACCAACACAATTGTGTATTTATTTTCCTAACCATTGTAACTTATCTATTATCAAAAATCAATTATAAAACGACAAAATTTTCCAAGATGACTTTTTATAAATGAAATTTCACCAGTTTGCTCTTTGAGCTACTATGTTGGAGTTGTCGTTGCCGTTGTTGTTGCCTATAGTTCATGATTGGTGTTACACCATTAAGTCCTAATTGCGAAATATGTGAGCATTGGTAAACTTTGACCAATGTTTGAAACTCATAATGATAGAACAAGATAAAGACTTGTAAGTAAGCAAGCAAAATGGTCATTGTCAATGAGTTGCATGTATTGGTTCACATTGGCAAAATATGCACGATTCAGATATGATACCAAAAGATAGCTTGAGATGAACCTTAGGTTGAAGGTTAGCTAGATCATATACATGAGGGAGACATGTGTACTCAAATAGAAGGATTATGACTAATGGACTTGAAATGGGTAAGCATTGAACCAGACCAGTGAGCTATGAAAATCTTTGGGCTTGGATGACTCATCATCAATGAATAAAGATCTTGGGAAGATCTTGGATGATATAGTGGATAAGATCACAATAGATATACATCAACTTTAAAAGATAAAAACCATGTGGGAGGATCATCTGAAGATAGTGGAGTTCTTCATGAATATGGATGTATCATTCCTAGTTAAATGTAATATCTTATCTCGTTAGTTGTGATTTAGCTAAATCCTATTATATAGAGTTTTATTTGGATGAGAGTGTCATCCAATTGGTTAGTGTAATGTAATTTGATAAAGATGGAGGTTATCTAATTATTTCAATTCAATTAGGATTCTGAACTGTAAAGTTAGAGGTGCCTATAAATAGGTTATTTGAGTCTTACTCCTAAAGAGGAGAGATAGAGGAGAACGAATCACATTGAGAGAGAGCATTCCTTTATTTACTTTTGGAGAAGTAATAAAGGTCGGTTTCTATCGTAACTCTTGTGTGTTTATTATTGCTTATGATTATTTAATCCTTTTGTAGTATTCTTAATCATATATCAGAGTTAAACACTTTAAGGCTTGTGAGGCATTTAAAAAAGAGGTTTTGCTGGTCAACAATCATGTGGAAAGCCTGAATCTTGATTGAATGAACTTAAGTGAGATTATCGTGCAAATTAAGGAGTGGACGCGACTTTAGTATAAGTTTGGTGTCTAGGAAAACCTTTGTAATAACAGGCATTAGAGTCAAAATATCAATATGGCCCGAGGTAGCAACTTGGCAGAGCATGTCAACATAGTAGAGGAACTCATAGGGCCAATTCCTCAAAGAGAGGAAGAGGTCACTTCTTACTTATCTCGATTCTAGATTTTAGAGGAACAAATCCAATAGTTACAATATCAAATAGTAGACTTAATGAAAGCAAACAAAGATTCTAGATTGGAGATCACAATTCTAATGTGTGTCATTGTAACACAAGATGTTGGAAATACCGAAAGTACTTTGGTGAAAGTGCGAGAGCTCTAAGTTTTTGATGGAAAAGAGAGTGCCAAAGAGTTCAATTTTTTTTGTGGGATATAGAGCAATACTTTAAAGTGGAAAAGTTGTCCAATTCAAAGAATATGTCAATCACGACTATGTATATGATGGAGGATACAAAGCTGTAGTAGAGAACGAGAACCTCCAATGACATCAATATAGGCAGATCTCTCATTGGCACTTGGGGAAAAATAAGAATGAGCTAACGGACCAGTTCCTCCCTAACAACACTTCATGACTCACAAGGGAAGCTTTAAAGAGGTTAAAGCAAGATGACTCAGTGTGGGAGTATGTGAGAAAATTCACATATTTGATATTGGACATACAGACATGTATGAAGAAGACAAATTTTTCAATTTCATAAGCGGTTTGTAAGGATGGGCATAAATAGAGCTTGAGAGGTAGGATGGGAATGAACTCTCAAGTGCGATAGTGGCAGCAGATGTCTTGGTGGATCTCCAAATGCCACCACCAATTCGAACTAGCAGTAAAGGTAATAAGAATGGTGGGACAAGGTATGGCTTGGAGAAGGTATGTGAATCTTCTCAATACAAGTCCAAGAAATAAACAAAATAAGATATTGCTTATTTCATTTGTGAAGGACCTCATTTTGTTAATGAATGCCTAAAACGAAAGGTGGGTAAGGAGTAACTGAATTACATGGTTGTGAAGGATCAAAGAGAAAGAGATGATGACTTGACGAAAGAAGTCTACCTTAATAATTATGCTTTGTTAAGCACAATGAGCCTTGTGAAGAAGCATTCAAACAAAAACAAGGACAAATGGTATATTAAAGATGTTTCATTAACTAAGGAGTCTTCGAGGGAACCATAATTAGAGGAGTGACCATGGATTATTTCGACAAGGGCGTTGAGTTCCTCTTGTGAGGGTAGTTTATTAGACCCTTAAACCCTAATTGCAAAATTATGCAAGCATTAATATGCCTTGACTAATGTTTAACACTCAGGACTATAGAACAAGACAAAGACTTGTGACTAGGTAAGGAAAACAAGCATTGTCAATGAGTTGACATGCATTAACGCATACTGACAGAAATCTCAGACGAGATATAAGGTTCAAATGTGAGACTAAAAGATAGTTTGAGAGGGACGTTGGGTTGAAGGTTAGCTAGATCACTTGCATGAAGGAGACATGTGAGAGCTCTAAGGACTTAATGTGTGCTAAAATAGACAAACTATGACTAATGAACTTAACATAGGTAAGTACTGGACCAAACCAGTGGGCTATGAAAGGCTTCAAGCTTGGATGACTCATTATCAAAGGATAGAGATCAAGGAGAAATCTTAGATGTTGTGGCAAATAAGGTGACAGTAAATATACATCAACCCTAAAAGATAAAGACAATGTGGGAGAATCATCTAAACATAGTAGAGTTCTTCATAAATACAGATGTATCATTCCTAGTTAAATGCAATATCTTATCTTGTTAGTTGTGATGTAGCTAAATCTTATTAGATAGAGTTTTACTTAGATGAGAGCGTCATCTAATTAGATAGTGTGATCTAATTTAATAAGAATATCGGTTATCTAGTTAGTTCAATTCAAATAGGATTTTGAATTGTAAAGTCAGAGATAACTAAAAATAGCTCATTTGAGCCTTGCTCCAAGGGAGGAGAGATAGAGACGAAGGGAATATAATTTGAGAGAGTCTTCCTTTATATACTTTTAGGAAAGTAATAAAAGTTGGTTTTTAACATAGCTCTTATGTGTTTATTATTGGCTATGATTATTTAATACTTTTGTAGTATTCTTACTCGAGTGTGAGAGTTTAACACTTCGAGGGTTATAAAGCATTTAAAAATAAGATTTCGTTAGTTAACTATCAAGTAAGAAGGTTGAATTTGCTTAAACAAACCTAAGTGAGATTGTTGTACAAAGGAGTAGATGCAACTTTGGTATAAATTTGGTGTCTAAGAAAACCTTTGTAACAGTTGGGATGATATGCATGCATGTATGTAATTGGTATGAATGTAGAGAAAGTAAAGAAGTTAAAGAATAATGAAAGATAGAGTTTACAGTTTATGGCTATTTAATGGGTCTAATAAGGGCACTCTTTACCATTAATTTTGGCAAAAACAAAATTGTGCATAATGATAAAGGAAAAACAATAAAGATGGATTATAATATGGACTTCAAATGGACAATAGCAGGGACTTTAATTACCAACAAAAATAGCAGGGACTTCCATTAAAAATAAATTTTTTTGTTTTAAACTATAAGCCATGATTAATTATACAATTTTAGGGATGACAATTTGGTTGGGTTCAGCTTAGTTTAACCTAGCCTAACTTGTCGTCAACAAAATTTGGGTTGATCTAATTTTGAACCAAATTTAAATTAAAAATAAAAATATATTTAAACCAAATTCAAATTCAAACTCATATTCATGACTCTTAATTTTAAATTTTAATTACGATCTTAACTAAAAACCCAAAACATGTGCAAATAAGAAACATAAATCCAAAACCAAAAAAGATACCTTATTAGAGAATGAGTAAAAAGAGAATTGAAAACTAAGATTTTGATGATAATCAAGCAATGAAGAAAATTTATAAGGGGTAATTGGTTTTTTGAGAAATTAAGATGAATAAGAAATAAGAAAATTTAGAAACCAAAATCAATGGAAATTAGATAAAAGGGGGAGAAGGATAGGGGAAAAAAGACAGTAATTGTGAGCTCTAAAACTCAAAGAAGGCTGGATAAACACTTGGGCTTACTTTTTTCTTAAAATATGAAAAGCTTGGTAATGAAATAGTAAAGAAATTTTAAAAGACATGTAAGAAATTTAAACTTTTTGGGTTTGATTTTATTAGACCCAACTCCCAATCAGACTTAAGTCTAAATCAAAAGTTCATGTTTAGTTCTGGTTAAGATAAAAAAAATTTAGACTAAACTCATTTTGGCCCATTGCCAATTCTATATAATTTATATATTAGAAAATTAGGGTTAGATTCAATCATGAGTATAGAATAAGAAAGACAATTTTCATTTGAATTTTCAAAAGACAAGATCAATTTAAATTTTATAACATGATTAATGCATAACATAATAAAATATAAACATAAATTGTAATTTATTGGGTAATTTAATTTTTCTTTACATTTTCCCTCTAATCATTTTTAAAACTAGGTCATTGTAACTACCGTAGTGCAAACATATGTCAAACGTCTAACCATATCTATACAAATTGGTTAAGAAAATTCCACAAGTGGTGTTAATAGAGTTAAGCAAAAGTCCTAACTCTTTTAAAACCTGCGCCTATTTATAATAGGTTTAGATCCTTTAATAATTTAACTTTTCGTAGGCCAACAATTTATCCAGATAGGTTGAACTATTGGAAGCAAATGGAAAAGGAACCCTGAGTAGGATCAAAGGAACTAGCGAATTGATCACTAAATAGATAGAATAACTTTTGTTAAACTTTAATTGGAATTATAATTAATTTAATTAAATACCAAATAAGATCTAATAACTAATATTGATCCTTATTTATTAAATATTTCATATTTAATCATAAAGTTTCTTTACTTTACAGTCAACTCTAAATTGATTAGATAATATCTTTTTATCAAACATTTTATATACGTGACTCATTAAATTCCAAAATATATTGACAATGAAAATAAATTATAACCCTAAATTATATTTAGAATTACACAAATTAAACTTCTTTAATTTATCTTTAGTTTTCTAATTAAATAATTTATATCCATAAATTAAGATTAGTATCTAGTAATGTGTAATAATCACCCAAATATTAAGAATGTCAAAGTAGTTTTAACTAATCTTCCTATACATAAATTTTTTCATATGATTCAAACTTTTTATCATATAATACTTTGATTAGACATAGAACATGGAAATTATATTAATTATATACCATTAGTAATTGAATTATTAATGATATTTAAAAAAATATTTTCAAGTGTCATCTACCTTAGCCAAGGATTTTTTAATTAGTACTAATCAAAAGCAATAGAACGTTCTCTCTAATCACTTTAGGGTAATGTATCTTAAATTGATTGCTCGACTACTTACATACAGTTCATAATATATCTATCACCTACTGATTAAGTTACTATTATCAATGATATATTATAAGAATATCAAAATATAAAAATCCTTGTATGTGATACTTTGGAGATCTCAAATCAAATGATTGTTTATATAATCATTATAGTAAAAATTTAATAGACATATATGTAATGTTCCAAATAAAATTCTCATGTAGAGTTAATTTAGTGAAATTATTTATCAACAGACACTCAAATATTTCTCAAAGAAACAATCAAATAAGTTAGAAAAAGGTTAGAGAACCTCTCTCTATATTAAAGAAAAAAATGTGATAAGTAGTTTCTAATCCCTAAAATTTGTATAATAATGAAAAAAATTAATCTTTAGAGTGGTTTTTTTAATATGTTATTATAACAAGAAATAATTATCATTAATTTGTTATGTTTTTATGACAATAACTTTTGTAACAAAAAGTTGATCAAGTGACAACAAAATTTATTGTTAAAAAAATTACGAATAGCAGTGACCATAATGATAGTTCGATTTTTGTGACAATATTAAATAGACACTAACTAATGAAATTTTTATTGAAAAAAGTTTTCGTCACTGAAAATAAAATATGATGTGACAATAAACCGTTTCGTCACAGCAAGAGAAAAATATTAATGAACAAACTATGTTTTGTCACAATAAATGAAAAATATTAGAGACAAACATATGTTTTGTCACAATTACAATTCATTCCCGCCATAATTATTTTGGCGCCAAATTGCATATACTTTTAGTGACATAACTTAGTGATAAAAGAAAAATTGACACTATTAATATATTAATAGTAACAATTTAATTGTGAAAGATACTAAATTGTCATAATTACCATCATATTAGTGACCAAAAAATAAATTATCACAGTTAATCCAAACAAAAGTGTCAATCAATTGTTTTGCCACAAAAAAACTCATATCTGTGAAGAAATGATAATTAGTCACAAAAAGTTGTCACTACATTACGAATAATAGTGACCATAGTGATAGTTAGGTTTTTGTAACAATATTAAGTAGACACTAACTAACCGAATTTTTATTGACAAAAGTTTTCGTCTCAAAAAGTAAAATATTATGTGACAGTAAATCGTTTCGTCACAGCAAGAGAAAAAAATCCGTGACCAAACTATGTTTTGTCACAACAAATGAAAAATATTAATGACCTACATATGTTTTGTCACAATTACAATTCATTCCCGCCAAAATTATTTTGGTGCCAAATTGCATATGCTTTTAATGATAGAACTTAATGATAAAAGAAAATTTGACAATATTAATATATTAATAGTGACAATTTAATTGTGAAAGATACTCAATTATCACAATTACCATTGTATTAGTAACCAAAAAACATTTCATCACAATTAATCCAAACTATATTGTCAATCAATTGTTTTGCCACAAAAAACTCATATCTGTAAAGAAATGATAATTAGTTATAAAAAAGTTATCATTACATTATGAATAGTACTAACCATAGTGATAGTTAGGTTTTTGTGACAATATTAAGTAGACAATAACTAACTGAATTTTTATTGACAAAAGTTTTTGTCACAAAAAGTAAAATATCGTGTGACGGTAAACCATTTCGTCACAACAAGAGAAAAATATTAGTGGGCAAACTATGTTTTGTCACAACAAATGGAAAATATTAGTTACCAATATATGTTTTGTCACAATTACAATTCATTCTCACCAAAATTATTTTGACGCCAAATTACATATATTTTTAGTGACAAAACTTAGTAATAAAAGAAAAATTAATACTATCACTATATTAATAGTAACAATTTAATTGTAAAAGACACTAAATTGACACAATTACTATTATATTAGTGACCAAAAAATATTTTATCACAATTAATCTAAACAATAGTATCAATCAATTGTTTTGTCACAAAAAACTTCATATATGTGATGAAATGATATTTAGTCACAAAAAAGTTGTCACTAAATGTCTTAACTCTTGTAGTGAGAATATTTCTTGTTAGAAGTAACTACAGTCCTTTATATTATTTTATTATATGAATAGAAAAATAAAAAATGAACTTTTTTGTATCTCATTTGTTCATCTTGTAATTGATTTGTATTAAATACTTGTTAAGAATGTAATGTGTTTGAAAGCAAATGAAAATATTAGTTAATGATAAAAAAAGAAAGATAAATTAAGTTTTAGCGGAATTAATATTAACTATCGCTTGAAGATTTCGACAAATTTATTCAATTTCACTACACCTAAAAAAGTCCCAATTATATTAATTTATATTAGAAAATATGTAATTTAAAAATATTATGTATGTTAGAATAAGTTTTGATTTACACTTTACTATGTAAAAGTCTGATATGAAACAATTGTGCTCAAAGTCAAAATATTTTCTTAAAGATATTCATGAATCAAAAGCGATATTAATTTAATTAAAATTATGAATTGATATATTAATATGATCAACATCAGGACGTTGGTGTATAAAATAATTCTTCGATCAATCCGTATAAAAGTTGTATCTTCCGAAAATCTATAATTTTGGTCTAAAAGTTGTATGTCTTTTGCTTCTGAATGCTCACTGGTGAGAGGCGTGGCCCTTGAGGCCAACAAAACCCTTTGGTCAGGGGTTCGAGTCGCAACCTCACTCTGGCAGACCAAATGGCACAATACTTGATTGAGGGGGTAACGGTCGAACAAGATCTCGGCCGAGGTCGAACAAGATCTCGCACCCACAACCCCACCTTGAGTTGGGTCCGTCCCAAACCAATAGTGAACAAATATTTAGTTAACTCTTAATTAATCACAAGTTTAGAAATTATATTCTATCATCAAAGATATTGATCAACTCTAAATTAACTTAATTGGTTTTAAATTTCCTGTGTCCTTCCTAAAACGTCTAACAATAAAACATCCACATCTCCAGCCTTGTTTCCTGAGAGTTCATGTTAAGATCAATAGCCACCTAAGTAACAGATTGCCTTCTATGGCCTGAATCTAACTTTTCATTCAATAATTTGCAAAAGCTTTCGTGGTTTTGATAAAGCAAACACAGCTCGATCGTGAAAAAAAAAAAAAAAACCTTAATCTGTTAGTTCACTTGGTCTCTTCGTGTCAGATTTTGTTACTTTAACGAGTTTTTTTATTTCTGATTTTTCTGTCAGCTTCCTGATACACGAACCTCAACCGAAAAGGCAGTCTCTCTAACTCGGAAAAATGACATTGCCAAACAAGAAAAAGAAAAAACAAAGCAAGCTTCACCATTCAAACCTAAACCAAAATGCAACATGTTTCAGGTGGATGAAGAGCGGGGAAGCAACTCCTCTAAATGAATATGCAACTGCTGGGACAACAGACGCCAGGCGTCGTGAGTTTGACGCCTCATCATACCTGCACCATGCTGAACCTCTGATACGGTTGCTTGAGTTTACTGCTAGACTGATAAGATGAAAGGTATGATGAGCTTGGGATTGGTGCTAGTTGCTAAAGCCGTTTAGAGCAGCAGAAGTTTCTTCTAGGGAAGCTGCTCTATGCTTTGACAAAGAGCTTTAAAAAGGGCACTCTAGAACAGGAAGAATCAGTTCCACGTTTACCGGTACTCTGAAATTATGCAACGGTAGTATTGACCAAAAACTTGAGGAACATTTCTTTTACCTGCAGAACGAGTATAGAAGCCAGGGAAAAAACAGAAGTTAACTATCTATATTTAGCTAGCTTTTGCAGTAGTCAGCAGAATATTAAGAAGAGCCTGCATTTATCATATCAAACTTGGAGGACACCAACCAACTTTGATTGTGATTGCAATGTATCGAAAAAAAGAAAGAATTTCTTGAAGCTGGTAAAAGGTCAAAAGGAAGGAACGATCCTTAATTTGGAAATTTTTGGCCTGGAGAAAGTACAAAACTTTATCAGGTGAGGAGAATCTTGGCAAGTCGTCTTGGCATATGGCTTGATCACGCAGAGCTCTTGCAGGCGTTGATGAATAAATTATGACACAAGAATACAAGGACAATTTACAATCATAAACTATGTTGTTTGAGTGGAGGTCAACTCAATCAAACATTTGTATTATATATAAATGAGAAGATAAGATAGGTGTTAGAATGGAGAACAGGTCTCTCCCTGCACTAGTAAAATGGTACATTCCATGGTGTAACGCAAATGGGAAAGGTAAGTAGATGGATGATAAACTTCTTATTGGGCAAGGAGAACAAACACAAGAAGAAAAATGTCCCATTTTGTGAGGACGTTGTGTTGACACAAGGTGCAAGTGCACCATCAACTCCTAAGAGAAGATGGAGCTTTGGAAAATCTTCTTCCAAACGCAAAGAAAAAGCTCGTTCCAGCTCCTTTGACGCTTTCACCATCTCCACAGTTCAACCATCATCACGGTTACCTGAAAATCGGCTAAGTAACTCCAGGACAGTATCATCGTCAAACAGAGTTCTTAAAAGATCAAGCCGTATAATAACCACTATAAGCAAAGCAGTTGAAGAAGCTGCTGCCACCAGGATCCAGGCCGTTTACCGTTCTCATTTGGTAATTTCACAAATTTAATTCAGAAATAGAAGGAATTCACAGAATGGCTTTAGGAAGGAATATGATACTCAAGAACTGTATGTGTTTTTTGCAGGCAATAAAAGCTTTAAATGCTTTAAAGGCACTAGTCAAGTTACAAGCCCTGGTGAGGGGTTATCTTGTGAGGAAACAAGCAGCTGCTACTATGCGGGGAATGCATGCACTAATGGCAATTCAAGTTAAAGCTCGGTGCCAGAGAGTTCAAATGGCTGAGAAATCAAACCTGGTTATAATAAAAAACCACACCAAACATCCCAAGGACAATGGTTTGACAGGATTGCAAAGAGTAAGTTTCCAATTTCTTCCACTACTTGAACCTCAAACAGCCAAACGGCCTCAAGGATGCTGGCAGATTCCTTACTTCATTGACTTTCATGTATGCAGGAGTCCTCTGGATTGAACCTTTACGAGACCAGTAGACGTTTGACCAATGGCTATATGAACCATTCACAAATTGCAAGAATACAGAGGAATAGTTATTCCGGGGAACTATCAATCTCAAAGAGAAAACATCAATATAAAGAGTTATATTTCTCCTCGGAACAGAATAGTTCAGGAAGAGCCTCTTTCAGCTATCAAAAAGAAGCCTACGTGCCCCTTGTCCCTCGTCAGCATCCCTTTGCGCCAAACTACATGTCCAACACTGAATCTTCAAGGGCAAAAGTCCGATCAACCAGTGAACCGAAACAAAGACCAAACTCAACCAAACCAAAAGGCAAGCAATCAGCAGCAGTGGATGGAATGAAAGTGCAACAAGATTCTCATACACAATGCTACTCATGCTCACACTCACCAAATATTGCTCGTGATGACCAGGAGCCATGGTTCATCAAACTCTATACATCAACTAGGCTAAGGGGTGGTGAGCATGACACCATGATGGAAACTAGTAGCAGCCATTCAAACAACGGCAAATTGCATGATACCTATGAGGTAAGCACAAACTCTCCAACTTAAAAGAAGATACTTTCCATAAAAAGATGTTTCTCAAGTTCTTTTTACTCTTCTGTTGCAGCCTCATCTAAGCTTGTACTAAACATCTTCCCCCAAGAGTTTGATGCTGCCCCAATGATTGTTGGATGTATAACTGGCATACAAGTCGATTGCTGAGATCCTAACAAGGACAAATGTAATAGCTCTTCCACTACAATCACTTTCTCTTCATAATTTCTACCATCTGCTAAGGTGTAGGTAATTGCCGAACAACCATAATGAATTCATCCTACTGAAGCACTGCTCACTTAGGTAGAAGCATAGTGGTTAAAATTGACTCGAGTTTCCTCTTTAGGGGCAAAAGAGAAATAAAAATAAGTGTATATAATAAGAGAGATATTACTTAGATTAGTCAAAATTGAATGCTCTGCTAACTCTATAATAACAACTATCATGGTCATCTACGTTGAAAAAGGTATAAATGAAAAAGAAAAGTTGCACAGTTTTTTCCTAGTGCATTGCTTGAATGCAGGCTATTGGCTATCAATGCAGTAACTTAGCCATGTCCTAAATCCAATCTGGCCAGCGACAGCACTTTGAATTCATGAATTAAGCTTTCAGCTACACTTTCAATACTCTAACAGTCACTTAAACATGGGGAGACAGATATTGTGGATGGGCTCCTCTACTCACTGAATCTGCAGGATTCCCGTCAAACAAGTTTGAGATCATGTCTGATAGCTTCTCAAGCTGATTATCACATCCCATCTAGCAAAGCTTCTAACCTGACATAACATAAGGATTAATTAACCACAGACGCATGGCAGAATTAAATGTGATCATTACATGCTTGTATGGCTCCCTTTGGTGGGCATGTCACGATTACAGGTCATAAGTTGCTTTTTAAGTTTTGGGTTATTTGGGTAAATACACATATTTATCATAAACAAGTTGGAATTCATAAGATGATGCAGAAATGAAATGACTTTTTAGCAAACTGGAAATAAATGACAAAACCAGGTTTTATACGTTAGGATATTCAGCTCTATGAGAAAGGGAAACTTTAAAGTACAGAGAAAAATGCCAAACCTGTTAGCTCCATAAATCACTAGGCACAGCAAAACCAGAAACTCTCTACAAATTACTTGCTCACTGATTCAAAGTCTTGTGAAATGCAACCTGAAAATTCACAAGCTGTTTAATGACATGCATATATATCTTACTGTTTATGACAGTTTCCTACTGATAGTTATATAAAAGTATGAATCAAGGAATGATAAGGTTTGCTACCAATAGTTACAATGTACGGATCATGGTTATTGACTTTTGGGACAGTCAACTTTCTTAGATGTAACTAAATCCACTAGATACAGAAGGCTTTTCAGGTTGGATTAGTCAGCTTGACTATCTTTTACATTCGTTTGGATAAAAACTTCAGGCAAGTAGTAACCATAAAACTTGAGTTCTACAATATTATATTGTGCCATAAATACATAAAGGTACACAAACACTCACTTTTATGCGAGAGAGAGAAAGAGAGAGAGAGAGAGAGAAAGAGATGACTGTTCAATTTTATAGCATACCACACCCATGCTATCACAGGACACATTTGGTCCGGCATTTTCTTAAGAAAAGATTCGCTAAATATTCTAGTATAGCAAGTTCTTGACTACCAAGCTAGCCACTGTGATTGGAATCTTTAACTCCTAAAACTATAGATGCGGTCAGAGTAATTGAACCATGTGGACTCTTTTCTGAATATAAGAATGTTTGATAGGAGACCTACCGACGTTGATGTTTTCAACAGCTCTCTTACAGCCATTGTTGCATAGCAAGAAGCTGGAAGTGTAAAGTTTAACTTGAGAGCCAACTGAGATTCTGGTGATTTGATTTGTGCAAGCTCTACTTGTCTCACATTCTCAACCTCGCTATCATCCAATGACAGTTCTAAATTATCTTCACGAATAATTAGTTGCTCACTGCAATAATATGGAGATTTGGCCTCATATTCCTCATTTTGTCCTTGTTTGATCACAGTCATCGATTTATCTTTGACAATTTTATCCAGATCTGTCTCTGTTAATGGTTCATTAGTCACAGTATACCTAATCAACTCCCTGAAATAAGAGCAAACACAAATAGCCATTTTATCCTTTTTTTTTTTTAAATCTAAATCTGCTCCAAATAAGTACGATGCAAAAGATGATACAACACACCACTCAAAGTCCATTGGCTTCTGAAAAACACGCCTATAACTTCCAGTCATACTCGTGATAGAAAATTCCCTACCAAGAGAAACCAACAAGAAATTCTTATTAGAAAAAGCCAAAAGAATTGCGTCCAAATTGTGCGTGTGTGTCTATGAGAAAGATAGAGAGAGTATTACTTGACACCATGTATATGTTCGGTCAACTTGATACCATCCTGATCAAAATAAAGAATCAATGGAAAGTACAACACAAAATCCCCATCGTGATTTCATTGTAATTAAGAAAGAAGAAGAAATATCTATTTGATGATAATAAAATTATCAAAATAACATCTATGATAAAGATCTCATCCATCCCAATTAAGGACCTTATCCAGGAACTTATCCCAATCAACACAAGCTCCATGATGACACACTCTTGCTCATTACACATCCTTACTTGCTTACATTTAAAAAGGATAAGGGGAAAAACTGGAACTCGTATTTAAAAATGTCACAATGCTGCTAAGATATACCTTCTTTGCCAAATCATGATAGACATTGGCAATGTCATTTTCTGGATAAATAACCCTGAATCTGCAAGAAGAAAAATGAAAAGTTATCAAACGAGAAACTAAATTACTATAAGCAATCTAAGAACTTACCCAGGCATAGGAAGGATGACATCATCAATAGAGTAATTCCCATGAGCAACATCTTCAGTTGTTACAGTCTGCCAGATGATTGCAAGCCCCCATAAATTTCCCAATCAGTAAATATGCTACTAATGCAAATGAATAGAAATGCACTATACCTACTAAGCATGTTAGATACAAAGACCTGACCTTAACATGAAAACTTTTTCTTTCTGGAAAATGTACCCCTGTGGTTTCGTCAATGTGATTACAATCAAACGTGTCATCAGAACCATCATTATCACAATCAACATTGATGCTTGTCACTTTTTTGGTATCATCTACTTCATCATATACCAAGTCCCCTGGCACAACTTGCTCAGCTCCTATACATGATTGAAGAATAAAACAAACAACTGATCAGTTCAAATAAGCCCAAAACCATGGTCATCCATGACCATTACAGCTTGTGGACCACATGCTCAATTTAAATTTAATATACACAAAAAACAAAATATTAAAAATTACATATGTCACAACAGCATACCATAATTTTTCACCCTCATACTGGCAGCATGATTCCACAAATAGCTTTGGTAACTGTGCACATACCTAAAGAAGAATAACATGTGATGACCTTGTAGACATTGAAATTCAGAACCATATATTTACAATAAGATTTCCTGAAGCATTTTAAATCATCACAAACGACATGCATGTATAATTATGGTCATAAGTTACAAGATCTTACTGCATTAATCCCCAGGCACATGAATAAACACCAATAAGGTATTTCCACCCTAACACATTTTGACAATTGGTGTGACAATTGGTGTGCTTCTATTGTACATCCAAGTATGATTGTGTTTTCAAGGCCAACTGAATCATAGATTGAATATAATTCTTGTTGGTCTTACAACCAATAATGCAAGGCATGTAAAGGTGCATTCATTTACAACGACATTCATGTGTGCAAATCAGTACTTTAAACTAGGTAAATTTCTTCTGTTCATAAAGAAATAGTCGGTCAAAAGAAAAATTTATTAACCATGAAATGAAAGATCTCCACAACTCACTTGGAAAACAGGCCATTTCAAAGTGAACTCTAAAGGGTTACATCTTGACATTGTCAATTAACCACTTACATCATTCTCAAAGTCCTCGGTATAGCTTTCAGAGCTTGCAAGTAATTACCAGGACATTTCTTCAAACATTGAAGCTGTAACATGTTAAGAACAGGAAACAGAGAAAGAATGGCTAATTATGAAGTTTAAGAAATTATGCAAGTTCTAAATAAAATAAACAAACTATGCATCTCTATTGATCAGTAAGGAAAGCTAATAATTTATCGAGCAGTAATATGAAGAAAAATTTTTAAAAAGCAAGTTCGTGACCAAGAAATTTTCATGTGAAACACTACCATAATTATTATTAACAGAAATAGAATAAGAAATTTTGCAGAGTGGAAAACAACTTACTATGGCCCTCTCAGCAACCAGATGTCGAGGTAGTTGCTTTAAGGTCCCTTCAAAATCATTACTTTGTTTGTAATATTCGCGGGCTTTCCTCACTACATCTCTTTGTATCTGAAGATTTAATTTAAGAAACAACGATACTGAAGTGTTACATCAATAACTCTAAAGTTAAATGCATGCAGCAAATTTGCAATGAATTATACAAAATAGCTGTAAAAGAAAGCAGAAACACACGATAATCAAAGGATATCCCCTTCTCTTGGATCAAGGATCAAGCTCACAGCAGTTTTCCACTCTCCTCGTAGTAATGCAGCTCCAATAAGATGAGTTGGCACGGAACCGCTTCCAAAACGCTGATAAGAATAGCAACTCATGAGGTGCACGATAAAAATGATCTGGAAACAAAGTGTTCCAATGAGATATTAAGTCTTGGAGTATAGTAATTTAGCAGAAGTCAGGAGTAATTTATACACAGCTTAGCAGAAATTTCTTACACGTCAATTGCGTGATCATGGTTCATTCAGGACCCAGAAATAAAGTTTCAAAAGAAAAGAAAGTATGAATAATGTGACTCAGGGAAGAAGCCAATAGATTTAGGACTTAGAAGAATTGACTGAAATAGAGCAACAATCTAGATAGGGTTAAGTTCAAATACCATTGGTTGCTTTCTTAAACATAAAGACAGCAGCCAAAACAAATTACACCTTAACCTAACCCTTAGTCTCAATAATCCTAGGACATCCAAGCCATCGAATCTTATTCAAGTCAACCAACTTTACGAATAGGGCTAACCAAAACTTCTTTTTTTTTTGACAAGTAGTGATAACTAAAACTTACCAACTAATAAGTACATAATTGGAAAAAATAAGACACTGAAGCAGGTTAAAACAAGAGAAATATGGAAGTGATACACACATGCATGCACACACACACATAGAGAGAGAGAGAGAGAGGGGAATGATCAAGTACTTGTAAACCAAAGTAGTTAATGAAACCATTCCTCCCCAAGGATTCTGCAGATGCTTTGACAATGTCTTCAGAATCTGCAACAACTCCTCTAAGGAAATGTGCAAAAGCTAAGAGTCAACAAAATAAGATTGCAAATGAGTACAGCCATAAAAGCTCACTCTATGCATCATAAGGTATGGAAGTTTAGTATATGAATAAATTTTACCGCAGTGTAACAGAAAATCTATTTCCCAGAAGCTGTCCAAGAAGAAGTTCATCATTGACATAGCTGAATAAACAAGCAATTATTACTGCATTGCATAAAAGAATTGCCATGGAAAGCAACAAACTCAAAATGCCCATACCAGAAGTCACCCACTTTGATACCAATCAAACGATCATTAAGAGCAGCCAATCTGCTTGCATGCTGCTTGAAAACAGTGACCTGGATCCAAACAGGTACTCATATGCATAAATAAAATTTTATTCGTAGATCATAATTAAGCCAGATGATAAATTTACAGTAAATGAATTTGATTCCCATCTAGAAGGACAACAAGGCAAAATATCCAACAGGACAAGACAGTCCAAGTTGGTGCAAATGTATTATGTCAATCAACTGCCATGGGTTATTGGCAATTAAGTGACAGTAAAAGGATTACCCTTTGAGTTGAGATAGAGCGCTTGTCCTTTGTACCAGCAAACCCAAATGATCTTGGCTGTCAAACAGGAAAATGAACATAAAGGAAATAAACATTACAAGAGTATGGAAAAGAAGTTTTGTAAATACCACAACCATAAACAATCCAAACATAAGTGAAAGGAGTTGACTCGAATTGACTCTAGGAAATAGAATCACAGGCATAGACAGATCAACGAGGTGAAAGTACTTGCACCTATCCACTTAGAACTACAAACTAGATTCAAAGAATCAGGCAGATATCAAGGAAACTAAAACAAAAAATCCCAAACAAAGAGAATGAGATACCTGAACGCCAAGCATCTTCCCTATCAATCCTAAAGCCTCCTGTGTATCCTTATTCTCTTTGTAAAGATGAAACCTAAGAAGTTCCATAGACAATGCGTTCAAAACATTCATTACCAAAAGATCTTCACAATAACGAATTGGATATAGTACAAGTTGTAGAGAATTGCATGAAAAATTGAAGTCCATGAGTGTAAACACACACAGCTGCAGACACATATTCACAGTATTTTGGAACTAATATTGTTTATATCAGGATGATATAATTTCATGACTGCTATTTAAACATACATATGAAATAACAGAAAGCAATCAGAATAATTTGGTTAGTGTATGTGCCGACTGCATATATCTGAAGGGAAGAAGAGCACAATAAGAAATCTGATGAACAAAACATCTTTGGCGACAGTCCCCCCAAAAGCAGATTAAGATTCATGTGATCACATAAATTTTTCAAGATGATGAGTCCAGAGGGATGGTGAACTCTGTTTGAGTGCTAATTCATTACATCATTTTCCTATTTTACAACCATCTCCTTTGTTATCAATTGAGCTACTCCTTAATAACAGCCAGGGGTTCTCCAATCACACAAAAGAACAGCCGAATGAAAGGGGGTCAATGGAATGCTTGACTTTCGTAATTCCAAATGGCTGAACCCATTGAGAAAGCTTTTGCAGGCTCACTGAAGAAATAACAGGTTATTTATTGTTAAATTTAAACAGTAAGCCCCCTCATTTGTTTAATACCTTAGAAACTTGCCAAGGTGGTCTGGCCAATTATTTGAGCCTCTGCTATCAAAAGGCCTATCACCTCTGTCTTTACGCTTCCTGGACTTTCTCCCATTGTTGCTCTGTGCTCCAGAGTTTAATCTAACACGAATGCACTTCAATGCAACATCTGGCCCCTCAACAGTATCAGTGACAAGGAATTTGAAATTCTCCTTGAAGAAATTGTGCACTGCCTGAAAAATTAAATTAATTAGCAGTTATGGATAGGTCAAACTTAAATTAGAGGATTAAGTGTAAGCTAAATACAGAATCAATCCCTGTCATTGAAATCAACCCTTTGACACCTCAAATTAAATGGTTACAGTTCTATTAAGTTTCATAGCTTATTCTTGTGACAAAGTCTTTACTTCTCATTAGGAGCCTGCCATCCCCCTAGTACAGTCGAACCTCCAGACCAATATTTAATCCATTTTCACACTTATGGGACACAACTGAGATGCAAATCGAACCAACAAATAAATATTCTAAATGAAAAAACTAACCGTTCGATGAGATTTATCAGAATCTGGGGATAGAACAATAGGTGAATCGCTATCTTCACTTCCAGAGGTAGCTTGAATGATAAAAGCTCCCAAACGCTCTGCATCAGAGTCT
Organism: Erythroxylum shatona; assembly: GCA_027568895.1. Lineage (NCBI taxonomy): Eukaryota > Viridiplantae > Streptophyta > Magnoliopsida > Malpighiales > Erythroxylaceae > Erythroxylum > Erythroxylum shatona. The sequence continues at coordinate 28,760,288 of JAOSBK010000003.1, forward strand.
CCCACAAGTGATCTAAACGATTCAATTTCAGCTTCATAACTTTTCTTCATTGGATCACACACCTTTGTCTCACCCTCATCCACAGCCTTTGAATGAAAAGGGGGAAATAAAAATATACATACCAAAGTCAGCAATCACCATCAATAACCCAGTATTATAAAGGAAATTCCAATTCCATAAGAGAAAGTATCCTCCACAAAACCCCCTAGCGCAATTACCATAAAAAGTCACTTTAACTCAATGACCCACCTGGGGAGGAGCATCCATACACGTTAAGTGGACAACATTTCCATCAGTATCAACTTCGTTCACAATAAAATCAGCATATCTACAAGAAAACCAGAAAAAAGAATAATAACGTTTCTTATTTTAACCAAAAGATAGCAAACTTCAATTTACGAAGCTCCTTGCTTGTTCACAGACCTTTGTTTGAGTATTCCACGAAATCCGGGGGTTTGAGAGATGAAGCAGAAAATACCAACGTCGCATTCTTCCATTGATTTAGCAGTTGCCATTGTTAGGGTTTTAGAGTAAGCAGCAATGGTTAAGTTAAAGCTGCAGGTCAGGTAGGGTTTTAGAACTAAGGAGGGCAGTGACAAATGCCTCCACATTACAGAGTTCTTCACTGCCCCCGCTAAACGCTGCGTTTTGGCCACTCGAAATTAAAGTTAAAACCCAATAAAAATTTATTTAAAAAAAACTCAAAATCCAAAGAGGGCCTTTCGCAGTAAGACTCACGATGGGTCCCAGCACATTGTGATCATCGTTGGCGATCTCATCAATCGACGAATCTGATTGGTCTGACGTTTTATGTGGACCCCACAACAGAACAGCAACACTCTTATCCAGAGACACTGGATCACAACTGAAACAAAGACAAAAACAAGAACAGCACTTCCTGGTCAGGTAACTCTGTTCCCTGTTTCAGTGAGCAGGTCAAAAGAACCGGCCACCCAGAGTCGGAGGAGAGAGACAAAGGAATAAAGCTCGAGTCTTTGGAACCTGCGGTGACTCCAGATATTGTCGGAGAGAGGGAAGAGAATATGGTGACAAAAACAGAGGCGACCCAATTGGACAGATTGGAGAGTCAGGTGGAGCATGGAGGAGGAGGTGTGTGGGAGTATCTCTGCTTGGTTAGGAAGCTTAAGGTCAGGCGTTCTGACAAGGTCCTGAAGCATGGACTTTCCATCTTGAATGACCCCAAGAAGCGATCTAGTCTCGGCCCTGATGGTGCGTTCTTATTTTAGGATCTTTCATTGATCTATTCATCTGGGTATTTGTTATTTACTGGGAATTACGGTTGTTTGAACGTGGCTCAGTTTCTGATTTGGTTTTTGGGTTGGTTCGTTGGTTCTGAAAATTGGAGCTTGAATTGAATTGGTTCTACATCTTCTAATTTATGATCTTTCAGTTTGTTATGTTTGAATGCTGCTTCTAGTTATGTTTGCATGTTAAATTAGATGCGGAGGATTGACAAACTTCCCTTGTTTTTCTTTTTGTTGCCCACTTCTCCCTTTTTTCTCATTGGCTTTTGTGTGCTTTTCATACTATAAGCTTAATCTAAAAAATAAAATCGTTCAATTGTGTGTGTTAGTTTCGGGTATGGGTTTGTGATTGGCTTTGTTTGTAGATGATGACTTTGTCCCAATTTTACTTGGATGCAATACGGAATGTTGAAGGTGCTGATACCTATGTCATATTGTTTAAATAGGTGTCTTTCAATAGGACTCCATAGAAGCATTAACTTGTAAACTTATTCAGCCTGGGCAGCACAATTCCAATTAACTAGATGGGTGCATGAACTTTTGAAGGCGCTGTAGGTTCTTTTCGTGTGTAACTATTGACATAAAGTTCATGACACCATTTGTAAGCCGCCAATGGTGCTGTATGTTCTTCTACTTGTGAAACTATTGACATGAAATTTGGGGCACTATTTAGCGGAGTAATGTATTTTTAAAAATGTAGGCAGTTAGAAAGGTTTAACTTGAGTTAACAAGGGGGTCCACTGAAAGTTACGCTCTCTTCTTTGTTAACCTTCGATAACATATAGGAGAATACTTGATTGTGTTTATGGAAATTGTAATCAGTTGTCTATTTATTTGAACTATATACTTGATGGACATACCATTTGTTAGACAGTAAGTTCAAGAGTCCATGTTATTTATTCTATGGTTGCATTGCATTTGTGAGAAATTGAAAATCAAGTTAACCTGTGGCTTTAAGTGGTCCTGCATTGAAGAAACTTGCTTATACTTTGCCTGAGAGGTTGGTCTGGCTGGTTCCTACCTAGTTTGGAGTTACAGAAAGTTAAAAAATGAATAAATGGAGGTATAAAGAGTTTCAGATGGCTAACAGTGGTAGTACTACTTCTACTTTACATGTTAGTATGATTCTGGTTGAAAAAAAAAATATTGAGTTTAAGTTGATTCACTCTATAATTGATAGTGCTCCCTTTTCTGTGCTATTTATGGAATATGCTTAACCACTTTCATTGCCAACCTCTTACTATTATATGGTGTAAGCTGAATTGCTAGTCTGTCCATTGTTGATGTGCAATATATTCAGTAAAATGGAAGAAAATATTTCTTTTGATGTACTACCTAAATTTGTTATCAAGATACATAACCTGATGGCTGTCTTCATAATTTGATCCAGCTCCCACTTTGCAAGTTGCAAACCTTTGTATTTTTTTTTCTCTGATCTATTTTATTCTTGTTGCAAAGCTTTGTATTTTTTTTCTCTGATCTATTTTATTCTTTTCGTAGAATGGACTCTATATGAACAAGTTGCAGTTGCACCTATGGACTGCCAATGTCTCAATGTCGCAAAGGTATAGTTTATAAAGTTTATTATGTGGATAATTTTAGTCAGTTCTGCCTAAAAGCTGTGTTCTACATCTTCAAATGTTCTGTGGTGTGCATGGTGGATATCTGTGTATTGACATTGTGTCACGGTTCAGAGCATACGTGCATATCTGTTGCTTGATGGATGTTATCTGATTTTTCATGGCTCTTGCTGCGAGCAATTTTATATCTATATTGACCTGGAACTGGAACTGTTATGAAGACTCATTTTACATTTGTAAATCAAGTCCTCGGGATTTTAAAACCATCAATTTGATATCTTTTCTTTTGGTTTTGTTCTTTTATACATACCCGACCTGTGAGAAAAAGGAAAGAAGAGAAAACGCACATTTTTAGATATGATGCTGCCAAGACTACTCCTCTCTCTCTCTCTCTCTCTTGTTCTAGACTTTTCAATCTCATGCTCATAGGTTTGCATATAGGCTTGTTTGGTTTTGATGTTTTCCATTCACTGCTTGGAATTAATTTTCATCATCGTTTTGAACTTTCATATGCTTTGATTGACTGTTTTAATGCTTAGCATTTGAAACTTAAATTTGAGGAAGTTATGCTTTGTTTTTCACAGGACTGCATAAATGTGTTGCACAAAAGATTTCCAGATAGCAAGAGAGTCGGTAAGTTCAAATGACTTGTTGTTCTGCATGCTCCAAAGGGCACATTTGAGCAAAAATTGAAGTGGTATTATGTGAATAATAATAACAAATAAGATTTCATTCGTAAGAATCGCCTATGATGCCGTCGATTCAGTGGCAGTAGCCATTTCTAAGCTCTTTTATCTTTTCGTCATTCTTTTTCTTATATGTTATAGGCTGTTTTCTTGTACAAATAGTCATATCTACCGAGTGTTATATCTCAATCTTTACCTCCTTGTCAAATAACTTTCTCCTAAGTGGCCTTGATCCTTCACTCCAAGTGTGAGAGAAGGATGGGATGGATAGGTCCATCATCTGTTATACATCTATGTGCTTCTCTGATGCATGGTGTGCAAGTTACTGACAATCAAATTGATATGAGCTATAATTTTGGTGACTTGCTTGCCTTAGCTTTTAACATGAGACAACTTGGTAATATCTTTTGTCATAAATCACAGGAAGGCTAGAAGCAATGCTCTTCGAAGCAAAGGGTTCTTGGGAAGAGGCAGAAAAGGCTTATTCAAGCCTTCTGGAAGATAATTCATTGGATCCCGTACCAATTTTGAATGATTCCCTTATGATTATTGTCTTAATTTTCTCCAGATCGATGTAGACAACTGTCAAGCTTGATTGCAAGAGTCTGATTTCTGTATCTCACTGGAGGATTAATTATCTTGTACAGGTAATACATAAGAGAAGGGTAGCTTTAGCAAAAGCTCAGGGAAACATGTTGATGGCCATTGAATGCCTCAATAAGTATCTAAATATGTAAGACAAATTTGAAACCACTTCTTCGTTGAGTTTTGGTAATATTGTGGAGGGAGGCTTGCTGATGTTTTATCTTTTCTGTTCTCCTCCTATCCAACATTGATAGCTTTATGGCAGATTATGATGCTTGGAGAGAACTTGCTGAAATATATATCTCACTGCAGATGTGAGTCTTTCCTTCCTGAGATTGACTATATAAATACATGCATGTAGAGAGCTTGCTAAAATATACATCTCACTGGGGTTTATGTGCACCTTTTCTTCCTTGCAATGCCATTCAAGATTAGTTGCTTAAGCTTTGCCTTTGCTTCTTTAACTAGGTACAAGCAAGCTGCATTTTGCTACGAGGAACTAGTATTATCACAACCCACAGTGCCTTTATATCATTTAGCTTATGCTGATGTACGTATCTTCTTGTTCCATAACTTCGCTATTATTTTAGAATACGAATTTCAACTTTCTTGGCAGCTCCCTTCTGTATTATACAAAATGAATTTTCAGAAGGCTACACAATCTTATGGTTAAAAACATTCAGAATTCTGGTGAGAAGTAATTATATCTGAAACGGTATATACCCATCAGGAACCTAAATGACATATTCAGCTGATCTCTGAAGTACAAAACATTAAAACTGATATCTCTGTGGCTCAACTTTAATTGATGTTCTATAAGTGATCTACTTGTCAACAGGTCCTTTACACTCTAGGTGGACTAGAAAACCTTCAGACAGCTAGGAAATACTATTCATCCACCGTAGATTTGACCGGTGGCAAGAACAACAGGGCGCTTTTTGGTATTTGTTTGGTGAGTTCTCTCTCCCTCTTTTGGGACAAACAGATTTTTAGACTTGCACTTATATATCCTTCATTACTTGGATAAAAGTGAATTTGACTTCTGTTGTATTTTCACTGGTGCCGACCATATTATGGCAATCCAGGCTTGTTAATATTGTCTGTATCTAGATGAGCTTATAGCTATCTTTCTTATGTCTCTATTGCACCACTGATATCAAGTTCTGATCCCTATTGCCAGTGCACCTCTGCCATTGCACAGCTTACAAAAGGGCGAAACAAGGAAGACAAGGACAGCCCAGACCTTAGTTCTCTTGCAGCAGCAGCCTTGGAAAAAGTATACAAGCAGGGGGCATCTGACAAGCTCCCCATACTTACTTTGGCATTGAAAAACTTGAGAGTTTCTTCATAATATTATTGAAGAATTCTGCCACCAGTAATCTAGACAAAAGCTTATATTTTCAAATGGTTATCTACATGGATAGTCTTTTTTCTTCTTTTGGATTACTTTTCCCAAGAATTTCTTTTTTCCTTCTTTGTTTGAAATCCTAAGCAAGAGGACTTGATGTATCATTTCAAATGCTTCATTGGTGGATTAGAGAAGAGATGAGCTGTTCTTTGCTACTCGTTATGGTCATGGTCATGCTGTTGTAGACTTATTTCCTTAATTTATACTTTACAGTGTGAACCATCAATCCAAATTTTGGAATATTAGCTGAAGCTTTTTGATATCTAATACTTTTTGAGTGGCAAAATATGTTGTTGATCTTGTTCTTTTCAAGCATGATTACAAGATTTTAATTCCACTCACCCTTTCTCGTCCTAATTACAGGTTAAGTTTCCTTGAAATTCATGCAAATGCAGGATTAGGATTAGGATTATCAGGGGCTGATAATACTTTAAAGGATTAGGATACTTTAATTTGTAAAGTCGAAAATAAATGTAAGTATTGAAATGTCTTGGATATGGATGTGTATTATTTAGTATTTTTTTATTGAATTGATTTATCTATATAATCAGTGGTTTGATTTGCTACATATTCTAAAAGGTAGCAAAAAAATCAAAGCATATATAACGATGTTCTGAATATGAGCAAGGATATCATGCTTCTGCTATAAAATTGTTAGGGTCAAGGATATCAAAAATGGTTGCTAGAATGAATATTCGTTAATTAAATTGGCCTAGAGAGACTAAACTTTTGGATGACTAGGGTTTGATAATTAAAAACTATGAATTGTGTGTGAAATATAAAGGAAATGACTTTTATTATTGTAGGACCATTTCTTTCTCAAAATCATATACTAAAGTAACCATACTGAAGATTACTGGGATGAATTGAAATAAAGTAAGATGCTTTAAAGATATGGATAGCATGTCTGGAAGATACAGAATACTAAATGAAAAAGAATGAAAGAGGAAATCACCTAAATTGAAATGCTGACCAAAGAACCTCCAAAAGAGATAAATCAGACTTGCTATTTACAGCGTCAGTATTTCCATGGTCAACCCTCCAACACAATCCTATCTCCATCCATCATTTCAAGTCTTTCAAAAGAAGTAGAACTTTGGAATCAGATACAAAAAATGGAAGAGGACGAAATGAGGTCTCAAAAGACCTAGCTAACCTGTCAGTGAGTTGAGTGAATGTCCCAGAAGGTTGTCATCCTTCAAGGAGACGCTCAGGAAAAACTCAAATGATTGAAGTAGTGATGAGCATGCAGAAGCTGATTTCGCGTTACTGGAGGATCAAGACGAATTAATAAGTGTCTACTTAGACGTATCTTCAGGTGAAGAATATCTAGAAGACTCACAATGGCCAAAAATCAAAATCACTACGACGATGAACCAAATAACCTGAAAGGCATAGGGTTCTTTCGCAAATGTCTTAGGTAGGAATATTGGATTCATCTTGACATTGTGGAACCTTTAAGGCAACCTAAAAATCGTTGATGTATATAAAGGATTTTGCCTTCACTACAATAAGGTAACCCTTTAGCAATTTCTTTTTTTTTTTTTGCAACGAATTTAAAATCATAGCTAAAAGCAACCGTTTGGTGACATTTTTTAAAATCGTCGTTAAACGGGAAGTCTTTAGGGATACTTTTTTTAAATTGTCGTAAAAGGCTTACCTTTTGGCGACGGATCAAGAAAGTGTCACCAAAGACGCTTACCTTTTGGCTACAAATTTTATCATCATTGTGCTTAAATAACAAAATTAACCCCCTGATTTATATTATAAATTTACTATTTTTTACTTGATCATTTTGTGACTGAATATTATATTGATAAAAGAAGATTTTAAAATTATTAACAATGATTTTAAGTGTAAAAATAAATTTGACAAACAATAATGTTAAATCATTTAAAAAAATTTATGAAACTATAAACTCAAAATTATATGATATTATATAGATTTATACTTTTTATTTTTCTCTTTTAAATTATATGATTTTATAATTTTATATAGTGTCACGAAATTTTCAAATAGCTTTAACATTAAGTTTGTATATGATGATATATTATTCTTACAAATAAATAATAAATAAGGACATATGGTAAGTAATACAAGATTTTAATGACAACTTTAATAATTCTTACAGATAAAATAATAAATAAAGAGAAAAAGATAAGGAATTTCACACTTATTCCATTGAAGAGAAAATGATATAATTGTTTAGTGAGACTCTATAGATAAGGTAAAAAAATTATCTACTAAATTCTCAAGAAAGCTCTTTGCATGTTCGAAAGCATCAATTAAAACAAACAAAGATCTTCCCCTAATAGTTGGTTTATTGACACCCTCTTCCAACAACTTCTTAGCTTTAACTAAATTTGCATAAGATTCATTGAACGATTTCCCAGTTGTAGTATAGAATAGTGAATTAGATAAACTACACATATCATGCGTTTCACCGAAGGAACAAACAGTATAAAACAATCACCTTAATTTCTTGATAATCCTTTGAAATGTTAGATCCTAAAAACTTAAACAGCTAAACCAAATAGTATAAGGAATCAAAATTCAAATACATGCATACCCGATTAAATGACTACATCATCGTCACAATGAGCATGCATAGTTTCCACAATGGGCAACTGTTTAAAAACTACCAATTTGCTTAATCTTGTACGAATCATCGGGATATCCCCAATGCCTCGATTTTCATCTATGTTCTCTTCAAGATTTGAGCAAGCTTTACACACCACATAATAAGAAAATCACACCTTCATCGAATAACTTCTTAACAAAAAATGAGATACAGATAATAAAGAAAAATAGCTAATTCAAATGATAATAAAAAACTTTAAAGAAGAAGATCGAACATTGAAGGCAAGTGGCGATTAAACTTTGAGCAGATTTGATGTTCAGCAAGAGAATTCTGTCAGATACCTCCTATTGGAGTTCATTTTCACCATTGGAAACTATCTGTCATATAGACATTTTGAGATGAATTTTTGTTAACGATTCTATTCTAAAAAGGCAATAGAAATAAAAGCAAGTCATAGATATAATTAATATAAAAGAAGAGTATATAATTAAATAAGGAAACAAAAATAAGAAGTGTACAATTAAATAAGGAAACAAAAAATTATATAAAGTTATATGCAATTAATAAAATTATTCACAAAAGAAGCAAAGTCAAAACTTAATTTTTTAGCTAGCCAAAAATCCCCAACACAAGCACATTTTGAGTTTGCCACTCACTCTTAAAGATTAATAAAAACCAGAGCACATGCCACAAATTAATAAGTGATTTGACATCTTTAAGAATACAAGGCTTCTTATTTGAATGTTCTTTTCACACCTGACACACTTCTAAGATTATTAATGGATATTAATAAGTTAGTATAATTGGTTGAAGTTGAGTTTATGGCATAACTCA
>JAOSBK010000003.1:28772734-28808166 GCA_027568895.1 Erythroxylum shatona
TGAATTTTTGGAAGTCTTGAAATATGAATTCTGAATTTTTTTCTTAATTCTAAATTTTATAATATATATATATATATATATGCTGTGTCCGTGTCCACTAAATTTTAGAAGTTGGTGTGTCCCCGTTTCCGTGTCCGTGTCGTGTCGCGTGTCGCGTGTCCGTGTCTGTGCTTCTTAGCTAGTGACTAAACATAATTTTCATTGTTGTTAAAAGGACTAGTATTGAGGACTGCCGTTTGAATTGTACAATGATTTTTCTCAATTTAACCAAGGAATAATTTTACATTTCTTCATTTTGATTCTTAAATTATCATACCCCTATTTACTGTCAGCTCATCTTGCATGAAATGTCTTAACCTATCCACTCTGTCTTCTTTTCAGTCAATAATTACAGGAAAATATGTACGACTGAGAATAACAGAAAAATCTCATTGAAATCAAATAAGATTGCTTTGAAAACAGTTAATGTTGACATCCAATTTCAAAAAGAGTCTGTGAAGTTTAAAATTTCAAGTCAGACTTAATATTCAAGTTAAGATTGGATTAAATTTTTTTTTATCAAACTTAAACATGAATTTAATAGAATCGAAATAGGATTTAAATTCAAATTCAACCAAACGAGATTGAATCAATTGACTTTTAATTGGACCGAACTAATTTCTCATATATAAAGGCAGCTTAAATCGAAGGACATTAAAATCTGGATGAATTGAGAATGGGATCACCTGAGACACTTCCAGCGCATGCAAGGTATTCTACGAAGTTGTCCAACGCGGACTTCCCTCTCTTGTATGCTATGGAAGCATCACTTGCGCAACTATTAAGTGATAAATGTTGGGTGCGGCATCTGAAATTATTATTCACCTACATTCATATTCCCATTGAAAAAGTATATCTTGACCTGACAATACGCCATCAATTAACTAATCTTGAATTCATAAAGGATGAAGCATTTGGAAGCATAATTCGTAAGATTTCTCATGGAGAGATTACAGCCTACTTCCGTGACAAACTGAAGGGTCCTCACACAATCTAAGTCCATTCTGCAGACAAGAAGCTTCTCACAATCTGTGTCCATGAACATGTCTTCTTCACACTATTTTTGAACGAGGACTGTCAGTGTTGCACAATGAGGAAAAAAGGGATTGTATTGCTTGCTAAAGTTTCACGAACCCATCAATTCCGTTGTTTTATACAAGTACTATGATTCAACTACAAGTTGGGGTGGCACCGTTTATCTTATCACCATACATACAATACAAACAAGCAAAATGAGGGGAAAAAAATTTATGTGGCCAATAACCCAGCTAATGGGGAGAAGTACTTGAGAAGATGTATAACTGAACAGGAAATCAGTTACAATTAAAACTTGAATTACTTAATGTCGGCAACTATAGTAGCTTACGATGCTCCTACATTTAAAGCGCCCGGTAGGAAGGAGGACAGAAGTCTTTCCGTTCCGCATACGATTTCTAGAATAAACGGCATTGTATATGAAAAGTTGGTCTGAAGATTCCAAAGAGCTCGAATCTTTTGCTGCGAACAACTTCTCAAACCTACCATCTCTTCTCGTCAAAATCCGAGAACATATCTGGGAATACATCGATCATTGCATAAACTACCAAGTGAAGTAGATTCTAATCATTAACCTCACCAATTATGGGAAATTCTCAACTCATTTCCAATTTTCAACTAGGAAAAATTGCACCTCGAACCGAATGGTAAATATCTTATTGACTAAGACAGTTAAATCAGTTATCATTTTTGGTCACTAACATAGCGTTTGGTTGTCCGAGGACGAATGACAAAGATACAAAAGTTCTGTGCCTCGTAGTATTTGCTTGCTATCCTTATTCATTTTTATTCCCTCTTTAAAGTACAAAGACAGAAATTTTTTATTCCTTCTAAGACTGTGGTATAAGATTTCTTGTTCTAATGACAAAAACAAAACACATAAGGAAATGTCAGAAATACCCCTCCCTCACATAAGCAATTTTTTATTCTTAATTATATTATTAAACTCATCATCATCATCATCATTATTATTAATAATTATTATAAATTTTGTAATAATAATAATAATAATAATAATAATAATAATAATAACAATAATAATAATTAATTATTGCTATTACTGTTATTATTAATTATTGTTATAAATTTCTACTTATTATTATTATTATACAAAATTAATTTTCTTATTATTTTTGTTATTATCATTATTATTCATAATTAATTTTTCTTCTTATTATTGTGATTATTAAATTCCTTATTATTATTAATTTTCTTCCTCTTCTTCTTCTATCATTATTTATTATTATATGAAATTAATTTCTTATTGTTATTGTTATTATTATTATTATTATTATTTGTTAACTTTTTACTGATACAAATCATTCGTTTTAAAATAATCAATGAATTACATATTTCTAATCATATTATACTGCAGGGGTATTTTTGTCATTGATATTGTTTTTATGTTCTGTCCACTGCAACCAAACACATTTTTGTCCTCTAGACAGAGACAGTTTTTCTGTTCTGTCCATCACAACCAAACATCTCATTGTCTCCAATTTTTGTTCTGTTTCGTCTCCAAATTTTTATCTCATTTCGTCTCTGCATATTGAAAACAGTAACTAAATGCAGCGTAAGAGTACCTCGGAAACAAATTCACATGCATATGAGTTGTCCTTAAAAGCAGTCTTAGGCAGTCGAATGATCAGGTGACGTGAGAACTTTTCTGGACAGTTACATTGGGAGATAATAATCAGTGAGAAATCAACAAAGGAAAACCACGATGCATCTCATGTTTGTGCAGAAAACCATGGGAATTCTGGGAAGTGTAAATGGGATACTAAGTCCACGTACCCAGAAAAGGGAACATAGACAAGGACAATATCCATCTGATAGATGTCATACTTTTCGTAGATGAATCGAGTTCCACTACCCAATCATAATTTCCTAGTATAGAATACTTTTCATGCAATGCTTCGAGAACAACTGAAATCAAGAGATCAACCATTTCATCTCCATCTTTTCCGACATTCTCTTTCTTACTGAACTCCAAATCGAAATACAGATGGCATGGTAAACCCTGAAGACAACACATCAAACTGGAAGAAATCAGTACATTACCTTTTCACTACAATGTCAAGAACCTCATGTCAAAACTTAATTAAATTTGCTCTCAGAGAAACTAAATTTCGGAAAGTGTAGCCAATGCGAGTACAAAAACGTAGTTTCAAGGATTTTATATGTGCAATTAACTAATCCTGTATGAGTGTAACAGTTTCTATGTTGCTAGTAATGAAGAGCCAGAGTTCATCACCTCCTGAATCACTTCATAATGATGGCGATACTTAGAATCCATATTTTTGTATCTGAAATTTAGAAAATTAGTACGATTACACACCTTAAAAAGATAATTTAATTTATTTAATAATAACAAAAGAAAATGAAAGGAGAAAACCTCCTCCAGAATTCCTTGTACGTAGAAACAAGGAACCTTCTTGTGCCGTTGTGGTGGTCTTGATAACTGAATACACGTAACTGCTCATGTTCTTTGGCAAAATTCATTGCTTCATGCTGTCGTGGGAATGTAGCCCAAACTTCCTTCCTGAGAAAATCAAATTCATAGATAACCGATTCCAAGTACCATAGAGATCAAAATAGTTGAAGGATTCATACAATTGAAATAAAAAAGAAGATGGTTCTAGAATCAGAAAAGCACCTTGAGTTTGACCGTTGTTCATTCGCAAGATCGATACGTATTTCACGCAGCAACCGCAACAAACTGATTGGCCTCTTTGGAGGCACACCGTGTGGAGAACCATAGAAGACCACTGGAGATATCTTCCTTCCATAGCCAGTTCTATTTACTTTGTTCGACGTTGAACCAGGCTGTAACAGTAATGACAGCATATTCATTATAGAAGCTGATAAAACCTTACATTAAAAATTGACATCTTATTTGAATGAATGCATATCAATATAAGTTATGTTTTAAATCATACAGAAAATAAGTTAATAGGTTAATAAAAGAAGAATCACAGATACGAACTTTTTCCGACGAAGAAGGTCCATCCGTTGTATTCAACATTTGTTGCCTCTCTGATCCTGGAGATGGAGTGTTTGAAGATTCTAATACTTTGATTTTCTCATTCCTTTGATTTAATTTGTTTTTGCTTCTCTTTCTCTCTCTCAGAGCAGATTCTAACCAAAAATTACGAGTCAAAAATTGCATAAAACTGCTAATCAAACAACGAATATAACTCGACATAGATTGAAGAACGGAAACAGTAAAAAGATCTAGTGATGTAGAGTAAATTAAACAATCAAGTGAAATAAAGAGTAAGATCAAGCAAAATTTTCAGCTATCATATTATGCTATATAAGTTGAGAGTCAACAAAGAATCTATCAACAGTTTTATCATTAATATTTAAAAATGAAATGCTACATCACCAAGTCACTATGATATGACTACATAAATCACAAGAAAAAATATGCAAAATAACGGAAATGAAGTAAAGTTCATGTCCTTTCTCCTTCTGTAACATTCTTTCCTTCCTTTACTTCCCTCTGTTTTCTCGGCTTGCAAAAGCGTACGTTAGGAATTGAGATCACTCTTTTTCTTTCACTTTACTCAGGTTTCTCGGCTGCCAAACAAGTGCATTAAGAATCGAGAAACCTACCAGGAGGAGAGATCCCGCACTTGAAGCATTCGAACAATCGATCGACGTCGTCCTTCGCGTTTGATGACATTCTCTCTGGAATTCGAACTTATCCGTTTTATCAAATTGGTGTGTGTTTGGGTACTTCTTTCCCTTTTTTGCTTCTAGACTCCTCTGGACCTGAACAAGCGGGAATTCAATTTATGAAAGGCCAGTGGCGGTTTTATATGAAAAGTCCCGAATTCAACTTCAAGTCCTCCAATTTCAAATGTTTTGCTACTTGAGTCTCATTTTTTAATAATTTTTTTTGTTCCCACATAATATTCAGAAGTATTTCAATTTACGACAGTATTCTAAAACAGGTTTTGGTTATTTAATCATCCTTAATAATAACAACACTAAGTTGAATTTTGCATCAATGTAAAATTTTGAAAGGTCTGATAATACGTAATTTTATTTTTATATAGTAAATTGTTTTAAATAAACTCACTTGCAGATACAATCTAAAGCTTTATTTGATATGAATAGAGTTAGGCATATGGATATAATCATATCATTGAATTCCACTTTTATTTATTATTAATTTATCTCATTTTGGTTAATAATTTGTTTTGTACCCACCTAATATTCGGGAGTATTTCAATTGAGGACAGTAGTCTAAAAGCATACGTTAATTACAGTTTATTTCAATGTTTAAAATATAGGATCGGAAGTTAAACCGGACAAGAATTTTAAGGTTGAAAAAATTCAATCAGCATTAAATTATCATAAAATTAGCTAAAGATTAAATAAAATTAAAGAATTTAAAATATTATTAAAAATTTTGTTCTTTTTAATAGAAGAATTTGAAATTTAATTAAAAAAGATATTGTTAAATGAAATTAATTCATTTATTTTGGTTTGTAAAAACTTATTATTTTATAAAAATTAACCGATTAATTAATAAATTAAATAGTTTTAACACGAGAGTTATTAAAATAAATTAAACCTAAAAGTTAAAAACTAAACAAAAAAATTAGACAGTTTAAAATTTTTACAAATAAACTGATAGAACCAATTGTGATTTGTATCATTGGTTTACTTTATAAATTAGTCAAAATTACATGTCTTTGGGTTATGTAAACTAAATATTTATTTAGTATGGCTCGAGTTAAGCTTATGGATATAATCATTCGCCATTTGTTTGTTATTAATTTATTTCATTTGGGATATTTAATAGTTAGTGGTCGGGTCGGCTGTGCTGGGCCCGGACCCAATCATCACCCTCTCGTGGGCCGATCGGTCAATTCTTCAAAGGTCAGTCTCACACCTAATAGCTATGTCAAGCTCAAGCCCGATCAACGCTCTCTTCAGCCCATCTGCATGTGAGAGACTCCCATGCAAACACAAAGATCTACATACATGAATACCTAAACCTAATATCCATCCTATATATAAGGTAATGTTCTACCTTGATGGAGGTACGTAATCATAACCTAGCTTTCTCTGCATTCAGCTGCCTCACCTTCACCAAAAGACTGATTTGAGCGTCGGAGGGGCTAATCGGGACACAACCCCCGACGTGCCTTCTTTGTTTTGCAGGGATCTCAACGTCGAAGTCACTACAAAAGGCAGTCCATCCATGGATCCAAACGGCAACGTTCCATTCCGCCAAAATCCGGCAGCACCAGATATATATATTTGGAACGTTAATTGTAATGACATTTTTATAATCTATCATAGTTAACATTTTTTTGTTGTAAAATTGTTTTCAATGTTTAAAGCATGCTGTTGAAAAACACACGGTATGTTATTTAAAATATAAAAAGTAAATATATTTTGCACATTAAAATATTTGTAAACCAAAGATTTTAAATTTAATAGGATAAAAATATTATAAATTTAAGTAAACAAGTACTGTTTATCATTAACATTTAGTAATAGTAAAAAAATTATGGAAGTGGTATCAATATAATATAATGATATAAGGACAATACTATAAGGTTTAATCAGGAGTTTAACGATTCTTACAGACATAGAACAACAAAAATAGTACACTGCCTTACCCCTAACTAATACAGAGATTGTTTTAAAAATTGTTATAGATAGAACAATAAATAAAGTTTGAAGATGATTGCAGCTAATATCATTGGCAAATGACAATGATATAATTATTTATTTGGATTTCAAGTGACATGAAAGTCAGTAAAAGTAAATGAGTTCTCTATGTCTGGATTCTCAAGAAGGGTCCTTGCACGTTTAAAAGTTCCAATTGAAATAATGAAAGATCTTCCCTTAGGTTATGAGTTGTTGACACCCTCTTCCAACAACTTCTTCGCTATAGCTAAACTTCTAGAAGATACAATAAATGAGTCCCCATATTTAATATGGAAGACAATTTGATCAGATGAACTGCCAATATGAAGTGTTTCACCTAAAACACAGTCAGCATAAAACTTAGATAGGTTCTTTAGTGAAACAGTATAACTAACCCAAATTGGAACACATGCATACCTGATTGACCAAACATAGTCATTGGAATTGACGATTTTTCCAAAACAATCAATTTTCCTAATCCTTTATGGATCATCGTGACATCGCCTATGCCTACATTTCCATCTATGTTCTCTTAAAGATTCAAGGAAGTTTAACACAACATATAGTATATACAATCAAATGTTCATATATATAATATCTTCATAATAGGAAATGAGATATAGATAATAAGAAAAGTGACTTAGTTTGGATGATACTAAAAACCTTGAAGAAGAAGATCAACCATGGAAGGCAAACGATTATTAGTGTATGAAGAGGGGATTTGCTCTGCATTGATTTTTTGTTCAGTATGGACAAATTTGTCACATTCTTCCTAACGAATACTAACACAGTTAAGGATGCTTCTTCGCCAGCGACAACCACAATACACGAGACGAGCACAAAAGAGGAGACAATAGTTATTGGACTGTGAATGTTGATGAATGTTGACAGGTCACACGAAAATGAAGAGAGGTTCGTTGTGGTAGTGATAAAAACCTAAATACAAAATAACATTGTATTTTGTTAAGGTAAATTATATCATTTTCAATTTTGTCGGAAGAAATATAGTACAATTTGTTCAATGTACAAAAAATCATTGCAAGTTTGATTAAGCGAACAAATTTGATAATACATTAAGTTAATTACTACTACTACTACTACTACTACTATTCTTCTTCTTCTTATTATTATTATTAGTAGTAGTAGTAGTAATAGTAGTAGTAGAAGAAGAAGAATAGTAGTAGTAGTAGTAGTAGTAGTAGTTTATTAGAAATAATTTCAAAAATATTTTATTAACAAATTTGACCCTATGTATATTTTTGTTAATCATTTTCTTAAAAGAAAATTGTTTGAAAAAATGCATCAAACTTCTTCCATACACAATGTACCAATGGATTTTTAGACGAAGAGGTCTGAATAGATTGAGAGAAAGAGTTAGTAAGCACTCATTTCACATCTGGTAGTTATACATATCTATTCAAACTTATAATCAAAATTATCTAAGTATAAAACACCAAAGTATTATTTGAATAGAAATAGTATTATGTTAACTTATAAGAAATAAAAGGTAGGTTAGAAAACATGTTATAAAATTAGCATAAGTCATTGAAGACAATAGCTAATGTTTCACCTACAAGACATGTTTGGGTTTACGAAGTTAGAGATAGTTTTTAATTAGAGATAATAATAATAGCAGTTTAACTAGAAATTAGTTCCAATATAATAAAAAATGGTGATCAACATTATATATCAAAAATTTCCAATATTTGACGTTGATTGTGTAACTGTAAAACAAATTTAGTTATCAAACTTTATTGTAATATATACTTTTAATTAATCAATTTAGCAAAAGAAATTATGGTATGAAAAGATATTGAATTGGAATTGATTTATTAATTTGGTAGCAAAATTCTAAACAATTTGTGACGATATTTCAATTTCATAGCAAATGTTTCACATTTTACGACAAAATATATGTTCGTCACCAAACCATAGCTTCTACTCTCTCTTCAATGTGTCAACCATTATTCTCCCTTCATTTTTTGTCTTCACCTGGTGAGTAGTGTTCTACAATTTTTTTTCATGTCACTGACCATAAAATACGTTATACAGGTTTATGTTATGTTTTTAGTTTGTTATTGAATTGTTTACATTAGTTGGTGACAATAATGGTTGAATGGTGCAAAAGTTATGTGGTTGATGAATAAGGGGATAAAATAAGGATTTGATTGTGTTCTTGAGTTCAATTGTGGCTGCCCATAACATGTTTGGCAAAATTCTTCAATGGTTTATTTTGGAATTGTTCTATTTTTCTTTACATATGAATGTTTTTGTTGTGTTAAAAATTACAAATTTGTATCGTTTTAGTTGTTCATTTTTAGAGAATAATGATTCCTTTTACTTGAATTCATGCTTGAAGATGATGATACAAGTATGTAGGTCATATTAGACTTAGTTAGAAAAACCAAGAATCATACTACTAAAATCATGGAACATATTTCTCTTAGTCAAAGACATTTAGTCAAACACATTTAGATATCTTTAAAGATGCTTAATTTTTATAAGTTAAATGAATCTAGTAATACACCCTCAAAGATAGAAGTTTCTATCTAATCAAACCTCAAGCAAGTTATTATTAGACTTTTAAGAAGTTATTAAAGCATAAACCATGAATGAGTAACCTAATTTATGACAAAATTAAATATAGTCCCTCCACTATTTTAGTTTAATCAATGCCATCCCCTAGTATTATTAATCAACCACTTTTTATAAAGTAACCTATTTTTAATTTCCTTTCAATTACTTATATCAAAAGTGATTGGTGTCCTAAGAAATAATGCTTAGATATGAACTCCTACAAATTCAAAATCCCTAGCCATTATTGAAGCCAACATAAAATCCTCTTCACTCTTTTAAATAATTTAATAACATTATAGGTTAAGATTCATTCAATTCAAAAGGATCTTTACTGAGTTGGTACAAGCTAACCTTTAAACTTATCTTTATGTTCTAAATGACTATTATCTACAAGTCAAAGATTATGGATTGATTTTGCTTTATACATTTTAAGAGTTGAGCATTTTACAATATAAGTGATTCATTCTTTATAAGTGTTGTATTATATTAAATAAAATTTACTTTTTTCACAAGCTATAATCTGTGTTTTAGAGAGTCAATAACTCACTAACCTTTTTGTTCTTCTTCGTACTTTACTGAAATCCGACCTTCCAAATAAGTCATCCAACTAATTTCCATATATGTTTTGATTTAATATTACACTATTTTTTCCTAGGTTTTGTTTGATTACAATTAAGAACTAAGTTTTGTGTTGTGGTTTGCAACTTGATTAGAAACATAAGATGGTATATAGGCTAAAAATTAGTGATGCAGCTTCGATAAGGCTCATCAGTGAAAAACTCCATGAGCTTAGAAGCGACAGCGAGAAGTCCCTTTCTTGATTTACAGGTATAAACAACGCCACATACCTTAGTACTTCTTTACTTTTGATCTATGTGAACGAACTTGAATGAGGAACCAGCTTTAATTAGTTTATCATTTGTTTTGATAGAATTATTGAAATAGTTTACCTCTTATTTTAAAACTTGAATGGTCCATCTTTCCATTAATTTAATATGCTTGTTAATATTCCATATGCATCATAGGCATTTATGAATTGTTTTATCGTAGTTATGTAATTGATGGTTTCCATCACTTTCTCATTGGACCAAAGTCTTAGACTTATCACAACAAAATATGTTAAAGAGACCAGATTTAGTTCTTGACTGGATTTCATTAGTGATAAGATGATATTCATAATAAACCATATTGTGTCTTTAAATATGCACCAAATGATGAAATAAAGTCAAAACATGACTCTATGAATGAACTTAAATATTTTGTATACAGAATTATTGTCATGTTAAATTGATATGAATTTAGTAGATAATAACTTTCACCTTAGGATGGTATATAGACTAGAAATTAGTGAGAAGTCCCTTTCTCGATTCACAAGTGTAAGCAACGTCACGTACCTTAATTAATAGTAACTTTTATTATAACGTAATATTGAACAAGAAATGCATTTAATAATTCAATTATCTTCTTTTATTGTTAGCTATATAGATAAAAGTTGGATGTCTCATCGAAAATAGTCCACTAAATACATAGAACTAGTCAAGAGTTTTATGTAATTTGTATAACATCAAATAGGTGATGAATTTCGTATTCGTTACCCTTACATCAATTGTTTAAAAGTCAACTTTCAAAGTCAAGATGTGGTATATAATCACTTTCTAATACGAGGCATAAATAAATTCTATACTCTATGGCTTTATCATGATGAACGTAAAAAAGCAAGTTGTAGTAGAAGTGGTGGTACAAGTTATGATGATAGTAACATAATGATGTACATGATTGTGATTGTGATGTTAATGATGACGGTGATGATGGGATTAATCAAATGTTAGATGAGACTATGAATGAAACAAGTATGCCTAATATAATTAGTAGTATTACAAAAGATAATTTTGGGAAGTTATTGAAAGTTGCTAAAGAAGAATTATATCTAGGGTGCTCAAATTTCTCATAACTATCTTTTTTTGTCAAGTTGTTGCATTTGAAGGTCTATAATAAATGGAGTAACGAGTCTTTTGACATATTAATTAACTTACTGAACGATGCATTACTTGTTGGACACAAATTGCCTAAATCTTACTATAATGCAAAGAAATTGTTAAGGGAACTTGGATTGGGATATATTTTAATTCATGCTTGTAAGTATGATTGTGTTCTTTTTTGGAAGGAAAGTAAAGAACTTGAGGAGTTTCCAATTTTTGGTACATCAAGGTGACAACTGGATCGTGGGAGAGGGAAAAAGATATCAAATAAAATCATGCGATATTTTCCTATTAAACCACGATTACAATGAATTTTTATGTCAACAAAAACAATTGTAGATATAACGTGGCATAGACAAATAAATTGATGATAACATTATGCGTCATCCAGTAGACTCAATGGCATAGAAAGAATTTGATAGAAAGTTTCCATGGTTTGCACAAGATTGTCTTAATGTTCGAATTGGATTGGCCTCAGATAGATTTAATCCTTTTGGTAATATGAGTACTTCATACAGTATGTGGCCAATAATTCTAGGGCTATACTATATAACATCCTGTTTTCTAGTGCTAAGGGTTAGAACCCTAGAATACTATACATGAGAGATATCAATGAGAAAATTAAGAAGTGCACTTTATGCTCATACATAATATATCATACATACACGTGAATTTGATTATTGCACACATTACAATGATTTGTTCATGCACTCATTTAACATTTTTTGGGTATAAATGATTGTTTTAATATGATTATGATATGGATAGTGAATATTTTGCCTTCAAAATTGATCTAGTGAATTAAATTATTCATTCAGAATTTTTGGTGAAATGTGAGAATTTTTTGAAGTTATGGGTATTTTTGGAATAGAAAAATGACAAGTGGCAGAACAATTGATAAACGGTAGTAGAATTAGCTGTCAAATGACAGTAGAAATTATTGATAAGTGACATTAAGATTTAATGACAAGTGTTATAGAAAATTGGGAGACAAATGGATTAGAAATGGGGAAACAAATGGACTAGTAGTTTAAAAGACCAAGTGAAGACCATAAGGTGGTGACATGTGTCACTAACGTTGCCACACCCCTAACTTACGTATGGCCTAAATGAAAGACAGCCATTTGGTCTTTCATTTTATTTCTTTGGCTAAAGGCTCTCTGTTCATTTTGTTCTTGACCTTCTTCCCTTCTTCTTCTCCATTCACGACATTTTCTTACCAACCCTACTCTCAATTTTGAGTTGCCATCATCTTTCACTTTATACTTCAAGATCTTTGTTATTTCTACATCTTGATACAAAAAGACCCACTCTATTCCACCTTAACTATTGATGATCGTGTGATGTTGGAGGAGTTAGGGTTTCTTGGAGATTCTTGAAGAAGCTTTGGGTAAATCAAGTAAGTAACATATTAATCTTCATGGCTTTGTTAAATGAAGCGTATTTGATGGTGAGTTTAGGACGAAAATGATGAAGTGTGCTGGAACATGTTAAATGGAGTGTTTTTACTGAACAGGCATATGTATTTTAGTCATATCTTGATCTGTAGACATCCAAATGGGATGATTTTAAGTTTAGATTAAACTAGAGACATACGGATGTACTTTTTATGAAGGAATCGAATTTGAATTCTATCACTATTTGAGAACAGTACGTAGTATTTTGGATATAACTCTAGGAATAGTGAACCAAATTGTATGAATTTCAGTTCAATAGAAACTTATGACATATGGGAACATTTTTTAGAAGAATGTATTGCCTAAATACTTCATTTTCCTTGTCAAAATGGCTATGCAAAATTGACCTAAAAATCTGTTTTGAGAAAAACTGGAATGAAGCTTCAATAAGAGGTAGTGCACAATTGTGCACAAGCACAATCATGATGGAAAAGGGACATTAGGGAGTTGCACGATCGTGCACAAACACAATCGTGATAGAAAGGAACCATCAGGAAGTGCACGATCGTGACAGTGAAGGTGCACAGCTGTTTGATAACTTTTGACACCCTTTACTCTTTTGACCTTAACTTCTTGTTCGGACCTCCAATTCACTAGAAATTTGAACTACAAGCTCCTCACACATTTTTCTTCCTCTCCACCAAATTTCATGCTCATCTGAATTCATTAGCAAAGGATTGATAATGATTGATTGATGACATTACAATAATCAAGTGTATTGACTTATAAACCTTAATGCATGATTAAGTGATGAACTTAAAATAAATTTTGTATTATGGAGGTTATAACTTCGAGAATGAATTGTTGATATCAAAGTAACAAAGGCATGAGTATAATGGGAATGAAGATGTTCATATGATAATGGTTGTGATTCAAAAGAGTTGAGTAATATATGTTAAGTAAAGGCGAATGAGAATTGGATATTATGAGAGCATATAATGCTAGAAAAGAAATGATGAGTAATTGAATTATGATATTAGCATAACTAAGTGTTCTTAAGGTGTAAACCTATGAATAAGCTAGATACATACAAATGATAAGGTTTGAATGATCAAGAGACGTGATTAAGGAAACATACCCGGAATAGTCAAATTGAGCATGCATTATACATTACACCTATACATATGTGTACAATTGACTATTTATGTGATTACGCAATTAATAATGTGTGTGCAATGTGTGTATTGCATGAATTTGATACATAGGGTTAAGAGTCAGCATTCAAACGTTCTGAATCATGGAAGCAAATGCTAATCTGGAGCGTATTGTAAGTCGACCTAGTTCATTGTTTGTTTTGTTTTAAATTTTTGTATTGAATTGCTACTAATATGACTGATGTGAATACGTTGATTCTGGGAAATAAATGTTCAAGGCATTTGATACATGTATAAATCATTAGAGGTGCTCTTTGAATGTGAATTTGAATGAATAAGTGATACTCAACATTATTGTTGAATGTCGGACCAAGGTCCGATGATAAATATGAATGTGAATGTGAATGCGAAACTGAAATCGAGTGACTGATAGAATGTATGTGAATGTGATGCATTTCATTATATGAATACATGACAACATAAAGAATGTTGTGACTAGAGTAGCAACCGAAAAAGAGCTTAAAGCTCAGAATATGGTAAGAGCCTCTGGCTCAGTTATTAATGTCCCCGATATCCATTAAGGGATATGGGACAATATTTGAAACAAGTCCGGTATCCACGAGAGATATGGGCTAGTAAAAAGGCACTCGATCACAATAAAGTAATAATTGAAAGTGAATCTTATATGCATTGTATTTATGATTGATATGTATGTTTTAAATGATCAAAATGAGCTGTATGACTGCTCTGAATGTAAAATGTGGAATAAGTGAACAAAGTATTATGTGATGCTATATGATTATTGGTGAAAAGATGTGTATTATATGATGACATGAGTTCTTGTGAACTTGAAGTATGAACTGTTGTGTTATATGATATGAGTGAGCCATTGAGGATGGTCAGCTCACTGAGTTCACAAAACTCACCCCAAAATTGCAACATTATTTTTTAGGCTTAGAGAAGACCTCCAATTAGATAAATTGGAGTCTAGCCACTACATTCGAGTAAGAGATAGAGGTTCGGATCAGCTCAGGTATGCATATGTATTTCATTATTTTGTATTAAAATGTGTATTCGTAAATAGTATACAATGTGTATGTGAATGATTTTATAATCTAATGACATTATGACTAAAAATGTTTTGTATCAGTAATGGGCCCAAGTGACTACTAAAATTCTGATGATATGTATAATAGTTGTAACACTTGTGACTAAAATTGTTTTTGAATAAAAATGGGCCAAAAAAGGTTTATTGATTATTGGTTTTTCAAAATATGCGTGTGATATTTTTCTAAAATATTGAATTAAGTATGATCAACTGATTGCCCCACCATGCCACCTTTATGGGGTACGTACTCGAGTATCCTTCGAAATGTCGAGTATTTGTCCTATGAGAGTGGGGTGCTACACATACAATTTGCCTCTATAGAAGGGTATGAAGGAGCCTTTTATGTTGTTGTCTTTTCTTATTCCATGAGCTACTGCTCCTGATAAGGATATCGATGTATACATGCAACCATTAATTGATGATTTAAATGATCTATGGGAATTTGGATTACAAACTTTTGATGGTGTTTAAGGTCAAACATTTGTAATGCATGTCGTTGTTTTGTGGACTATAAATGATTTCCTAACTTATGGGAATTTGTCTAAGTGGAGCACTAAAGGGTATATCGCTTGTCCTATGTGTAACCATCAAACTTATTCAATGAGGCTACAAAGTAAAATATATTATACCGGTCATCGTCACTATTTGGAAAATGAGCATAGATGGCGAAGAAGTAAACTGTTTAATGGCAAAGTAGAATTGGGTAAAGCTCCGTTGCATTTGGAAAAAAGAGATGATAGGTCATACATTATTCCCCCTGCTTGTTACAACATATCAAAAAGGGAGAAGCAATCTTTTTGTCAGTTTCTTCAATCAGTGAAGTTTCCTAATATGTATGCATCAAATATAGGTCATTGTGTAACTGTTAAAGAGGGAAAAGTATCAGGGTTGAAAAGTCATCATTGTCATGTACTTTGCAACGATTACTTCCTATTGGAATACGTGGGTGTTTGTCGAAGAATGTGTCTATAACTTTGGGTCAATTGGGAGAGTTTTTTAAGCAATTATGTTGCAAGACACTTAAAGTTAATGAGCTTGACAACAACAAAAAGACATAGCTTTCATTCTATGTAAGCTTGAACTAGTATTCCCCCCATCATTTTTTTATGTTATGCTTCATTTGCCAATTCACTTACCTTATAAAACAAAACTCTATGGACCGATTCAATTTTGATGGATGCTCTCGATTGAATGGTAATTTGTATTAATTTTTACTTTTTAAAAGTTATTTGTTAGAAACAACTCCTAATATTTTATATTTTGTTCAAGTTTTTATAATGTCTTAAGCGTTGTGTATATAATAGAGCTCAACCTGAAGGGTCTATTACAGAGGCTTATATAGCCAATAAACATTTGACATTTTATTCAATATACTTAAGTGATGTGGAGATAAGATTTAATAGACTAGAACATAACTTTGGTTTTGATGAGGATGGTGGGTTGTCAATTTTTTCCCAAAAAGTTAGGCCACTTGGTGTGGGTAAATATGTGGAGTTAACTAAAGACGAATTCCAAATCGCCCATTGGTATATTTTGAACAATTGTGAGAAAGTCGATATATATATGGAGTATATATATTCCTTTTGATTCAAACAATCATATTAGATTTTTGTTCATTGAATCTCATTTCCTTACTTTCATTTACTTTTTTAAATAGAGAGCATAAAGAGTCCATTTACAGCAAAGGGATTATTAATGTTGAACAAAAACATAAGTTGAAGTTTGTATCATATTTTAGAAATCGAGTAAGTTACATATTGATTACATATTATGAACATATGATAATTTAGATGTCAGAATAACTTCTAATTCTATTTTTTCAGACAGATTATACGGTTACATAACCATAACGTGAAAAAATATCCAAGTTGCATTATTAATAGGGTGAGATTTCACATACAAGATCGAGATAGTCGACTTAGAAGCCAAAATTATGGGGTTGTTGTTAAGGGAGGTCATGACGAAGAATTTATTGACTTCTACGGTGTCAACTCTGAAATTATAGAGTTGCACTACATCAAAGATAAGAATGTTGCTCTATTTAAGCGCAAATGGTTTAATCTTACTGACATGAAAGTGAACATAAATATTACTAGTATCAATGTGAGTAAGACACGGTATGATAATGATCCTTTTGTCCTTACAAGTCAAGTGAAGCAAGTTTTCTACCTCAACGATACTGTATTAGGTAGCAATTGGAAGGTTGTTCAAAAGTTTCAACGCTAAAATATCTTTAATTTTTGTGAAAAGGATAATGGTCAATTCAATGAGGATGCAGATAAAGTTTATCAAGAGAATGGATTGAAGTTCAATAATGAAGCCATTCGAATAGAAGATGCAGATATATCATCATTCCAAAGGAGAGATGTTGATTCGAACATAGTACAACTGGATGAAGTCCAAGCCAATTCTTTCAATCAAACAGATGAAGACTATAATCAGGATGAATTAAATGACAATGATGATACATTGGCCAAATATATTAGCGATGAAGAATCCTACTTGGCCGAATATATTAGTGATGAAGAATCCAATTATAATGTAATTAATGATGATGAGTTTCAAAATCTTGATCATGATGATTGAATGTAAATAAATTCTTTATATTGTTTGAAATGTTATGTTCATATTGGAGTTATGTTGTTGATGTTTTACTTATGTTTATTCCTGATGAATCAATGCGTATTGTTGATATTTTACTTATATTTATGGGGAATGTTGGTGTTTGATTTATGTTTATGCTGAATGTTTAGTTTTGACTTGTGTTTGACTTATATTCATGTGAAATATTGATGTTTGAGTAAATATTATAGCTTATATCATATTTCATTTATAGATATTCAATATAATGGGACCTGGTAGAAACAAGGAAAAGATGGTGGCAACTACCGAAGATGTTCCTCCCCCATAACAACCAAATCAATATGACCCTATTGATGAAGGCAGTCAGCAACAACCTATATCTACCTCTACTAGTGTTGAGGGGTCTTTAGGTCTGTTATTATTAACCACGTATATTTACAGTTATGCTCAAATATATATTTGTAAGTTTAATATATTTTTTCTTATTATTATTCTTTTGTTGTCAGGTTCTAATACTAACATAAGAAAATAAAGGTAGAGGTATCACTAAAGGATCTGAGTTGCAACAGATAAATGTCGTAATGAACAGCAAGTTGTCTATGCATATTGACCCCACGCAACGTTATCTTGTTGATAAGATGCAATCAACAAAATTGTCCAGTGAGTTGGGAGTCGTTGTCAGGAATGAATTACCATGCCTTCAGCATGCCAAACAGTTGAAGGAAGACAACATGCTATAAAATGTTTTGGATAAAGTTTCGGTAATTTTTAATTTATTTTATTATATGCACTACGGTTTTACTTATTTATAGAGTAAGTTAACTTATACGTGTTGTTCACAGATAAAACTCAATATTGTCGATATCGAAACCTTGAAATTTCAAGATGTGTCAGTTCACTGTTGAAACAAAGGACAAAGGATTATCGTTATCGACTTCATAAATGCTACAAGTCTTTTTCTTTGGATAAGGAGGTAAGGAGACATATTTCAGAATAGGTGACTCCAGAAAATTAGAGTGAAATATATGATTATTGGGCCTCTGCGAAGGTTAGGGTTTTTCTTCTTTCTCTTCATATTTCTTTCCATTAATTTTGTTTTTGCATTTAATGACTATTTCTTCTCTTTATTTAGGAAAAGTGTGAGAAGACCAAGGCTACCAGAGCAAAAATGAAAACTTCTCATAACATCAGCTTCAAATCATTTGTTGTCGTATGACAAGAATTTGTAAGTGTAATATTTAAAAGTTATTATTATATTAGTTACTACAATATAATCTATTGTGTTCCAATTTATTATTCTATTAATTAATACAATATAATCTATTGTGTTCCAATTTTTTAATTCGTATAACAGAACCAGACTCAACTCTACGGACAATCACACTCTATAAGCTGACACGCTACAAGGAAGGTGAAAGCTAGACATCTGAAGAGGCACAAAATAATTATGTAAGTATAAAAATTTAATTTTAAAGCTTATTTATTTATGTAATACTTAGTCATAATATTTGAATCACACCTTAATTTTGTGTTGTAAATTGTAGGACAAGATTCAGGCATTGTTGCAAAGATTATTGTCTGACGAAAATGAGCCCAATATGGATAACGTTTGTAACAATGTCCTTTGTACAAGATCAGGATAGATCAAAGGTCTTGGGCATGGCCTTAAGCCAATCGGTTCATCATTGTCACGACCAGCATATATAATGATCCTTCAAAAGGAGAACCGATCGCTTAAGGCTCAATTACAATGTGATGAAGAAAAGTTAGATCGTACTTAAGAAAAATTATAACGTAATGAGCAAAAACTAGACCATACCGAAAGAGAGTTGACCAAGCTAAAAATGACGGTCAAATAAATATTTGGGTCATAATATGTCAGTAGTGAGGAGTCTTAGTTTGTCGATAATTTTTTCTTAAGTTTTGTAATTAACATTTAATTACATGTTTTTGTATAAAATACATTTCATTTTTAATTATTATTTTATTTTAATTTATTATTATTTAAACAATATGCCACCACCAATAATTACAAAATGTGACTAAATTATAATTCAAACTATGTTAAAAACAATAACATAAACTAAAAATGTTGTTAATAATTATAATTAAATGTTTAAATTAAAAATAAATATTCGTCATTAAAAGTTTTTAGCTACAATGTTGTTAATAATTAGATGTGCGATTATTTCTCCTCTCGTGGCCTATTCTTATTAGCAACGAAGTAATGATCTTACCAAAATCTTTGAGGCGACGATTACTTCTAAATGTCACAAATAATTTTTTGCTACCGAGCTTTTGAGACCATTTGTTCGACATTGTTTTGGTCACTAAATACTTTTTGCGACAATTTTGTTTCTTTTAGCGACTGTATATTTTGTCACAAATACCCTTCTCTGTCGTAGCGTAAGCAAGGTTGCATAACATGCTTAACACTGGACTCAAACTTTGTTGCAATAGTGGAGACAGTTTATTGACAGGTTGATGGATTTTCTTTTAGAAATTCCATGCCATTTATTTCAAAGGACGTGAGTTCAATTTTAATACTGGCTTAGTATCGACTTACAATTGCTAATTGAAAGTTAAGAAATTTGGCTGATCCTCTCCCGAGAGGTCTGGTGGAAATGACATCTAATTAGATTGAACTCCTTAACTGAATCCATAAATGATGGCAACCCTACCCAACATTAAAAAGTGCTTGGTTGATGAGTTTGGAAATGATTCAACAAGTATGAAATAAAAAAAGAGTCGTCGGTTGGACAATATTATGATATTCAACTTTCAGATATTGCTCCATACCTCTCATTCAATCATTTCTGGGTGTGACACTCCCTTTTTTTTATCTTTTTATAATTAAATGTAATTAATTAAAATAATATTACAATATAATTAATTAATTTGTAATTAACTTATTATAATATAATTAATTAAAATAATATTACAGTATAATTAATTAAAATGTAATTAGTTAATTACAATTTAATTAATTAACATAATATTACAATCTCATTAATTAATTAATTACAATATAATTAATTAAAATAATATTACATTATAATTAATTAAATATAAGTAATTAAAATAATATTATAATTAATTAATTAATTAAAATATAAGTATTAAATTATATTTTCTCTTTTTTAGCAATTAAATATAATAATTTAAAAATATTAAAATTTGATGTAAAAAAAATTTAACAAATTTTTATTTATAATATTTTTAACAATTCAACTGCTATTAATTATTATTGTAATAATTTCTTCGTATATCCATTCTCATTCCTATTACTATTATCCAATTTGAACTAAGCACTCCTTAGAGTAATTCTGAGTTTAATTTGAAATGCACATCATTTTATGCATAAATCAATGTTTTAAAAACGGGATCGGTGATTGAACCGGAGAAACAACTGATTCAAGAGTCAATAACTTAACCGGAATTCAACCGTGATCGAACCGGTGATTAATAAATATATAAATTTGTATTTTATATATTATATATATAAGATAATTTTTAAATATACTATTTAATTATTTATTTATCTAATTGTAAACTTAACTTAAACCTTCAAATTTTAAAATATACAATTTTTTTAAAAAAATCACTAAATACAACATAAAATAAGATAACGAAGCTCACTAGTCATATTTCACCCAAAAAATTAAAAAAAAAGATCACTAATCATAATATCATTATAAGTTGAAATCATCAAAATCAAGACATTTTAAATGGACCGACCGATTCTTTCTTTCACCGATTCAACAGTCTTTACCGGTCCGACTGCAAAATGAACGAGTTAATCACTCACAAAAAATTATTTCTTGTTGGCAAAATGATATTCAATAATGTTGCTTGCATATGGAGTGAATAAGGCTCTCAGATGAATCTTTGTGCTCTTAGTACCAACAAAGCAGAAATTGAACCAATCCAATTGGAGATTACCTACATAATCACGAACTCAGAAAGTGGCGACGTACAGCTATATGTACCGCTACTGCCTCCAAACTAATGCATCGTTTTGAACTACTATTATTAGAGCAGAGTAACCTTGTTGGCTATAAACAGATGACAATATGCCGGTACTTGATCTAAAAATTTGTTCCCCAATAGTGCTAAAAAGCGTAAATATAACTTGAAATCAAATGTCAACATCCACACAGATAAAAAGATTCCGTTCCAAAAATGTTGCCTAACTTATAAAGAACACAATTATGAAGATCCCATTGGTGCCCATCAACATATAAAGATTATAACAAGAAGCTAAGATAACTCATTTCTTCTTTCCACCTTTGGCTGCATCTCCAGCCTTTGTCTGCACATAGGAAGTTATAGAAGTTAATAATAATCTTACAACAATGTGTAAAAACATGCCAAGGAACTGGGACGAAAGAAGACAGCTTAGCTTACCTTCTTTACTCCACGAATCTTCTTTGCTCTGTTCTTTCTCTCCTTCATTTGCTTCCTTGACTTCTCTACCTTCTTATCAAGTCCATTCTGCCAAGAAGAAGAAAAGATTATGAGTGATGCGTAATAGTCAGCATATTTATCGCAATATTCTATGCCACAGCAATAATAAGGAGCACAATTTTACAACCACAAGAATTAGCACCCTATTAATTGGGAAGTTGCATTCAACCAAAGTAAAAATTTTCGGCTTAGCAAGTGGAAATTCAAGATTAAGTTGGATAAATTTTCTTCATAAAATTCAAAGAAGATATATCTCAATTACCAAATGTAAGACTGGTTTTATAAGCTCTGATTCTAAACAAACTCACCCTGATGAGCCTGTACTTGGGTTCGTATTTCTTCGCATTTTCCACTGTATCATAAATCAAGCCAAAACCAGTGGATTTGCCACCCCCAAAATGAGTCCTGAACTTAAAAACGAAGATTGTATCGGAGTCCTTCACCTCATATAAACTTGCCAACTTCTCCTTCAATTCGGCCTAAGAACAAGAAATACAGAATAATTACAGAGTTGCTGGGTAATTTAACTACTCAACAGATCTCAAAGTACTATACAAGGCTGAACTAAAGGATTGTAATCTGTCCCTTTTGAACCCTAGCAGAAAAGTAGAACTACAAAGTTTCATCAAACAACCCATTCAGGCATTTTACAAAAGAAAGCAAAAAAGAAATATAGTGAGGGAAGATAGCAAATCAACAAAATGCTCAAAATGATTTCTGTGGAATCAAATCTTACCTTGGAGACATTGGCCCTTCCTGGATGAAGAACATCAATGACCTGCATACAAAAGCAGCAAAAGAAAATTAACTCAATTCACTTCATGCTCTGCACATCTTCCCCAAAGAATGAATAAGAGAACAGCTCAAATTACAAAAGCAAAGCAGTCATTTCTATAAACGCCTCTTACATTACGCAACTGGCAAACAAGAAGCATAGCTCATGAAGGCAAATAATAAAAGGGAATAGCTCGAGTCAGTTCCATGCCAGTTTCAGGCATTATGAACCTAACTTGGAAAATAAAAGTGGCTTTTTCCCTTTCTTTTCCCTACAATAGTTTTACTCTTTAGTGAAGACTCCCTACTAAAGAGAAACCCAAGGAGTAAGCTCTATTGATACTCCAAACTGCACTCCCTATTCATTAACCAAGTACCATCTCGTACCTCTTCTTTAAAGACCACATAAACCAGGATCGAGACCATCTGTAGTACACTTGTTCATACATTGAAAAATTAAAGCAAAATATAAATAATCAAACCACTAATAAAAACCAATAAAAGTTACTTTGCTCTTTCCAACTAACTGCTCCATTGCATATCAGCGAGTAATCAGAAACCTAACAATCAAATCCCAATACAACACAACAAAGACCCCCCAAAAGCCATAAAATACAACAGAAGCTACATACATTATGCAAACCAAATCAGAAAGCACTCCCTTTTCCAAGATTATATCTCGGCTTAGGATCTACAACAAAACACACGTATAACGCAACCTAGACAAACCCTAATCGGGTCTAGAAACAATGACAGACATTAAATAAAACTGGTGTAGAGAATTAAAACCAAATAAAGATATAGCTTACAAATTGCTTCCTTGAAAGAAGGCGATTAGTCATGAACTTCCTAGTACGAATCGTCACAGCCTTGTCCGCCATGGCTACAGCTCCAGATGATTCAGATAAAACTCCAACTGGGTTTCCTAGGGGGCTGTCAAAAGAGACACCACGGGACGACAGGGAACGCAAATAAGTAAAACCCTAGGTTTTATAGTATTCCATTAGGGTTTCTTCTTCGATAGACCAGCTACCTGTTTTGGGCTTACTTGGATTTTAGTTGGGCTAGTTTCACTTGTATTTAGACCCAGAGCTACTTTTGCTTATTCATGATTGTGTTTTTCATTTATATATAATGCCATTTTTATACTCTTGAAATTATTTTAATTATAATATTTAAAAATGCAAAGTGTATTTTATGTTATAAAATATTTCGTAAAATTTGACTTAGACTTGAACTCATATTTTATTTAAACTTAACTATTGTTGTTCATATATACTTTCTATATAATAAAGAATTGTATTTTTCCTTTCAAAATAAATAAATTGGAATAATTTAAAATACAAAAAATTGATTAATAAAAAAACTCCAAAAGGAAATGCACGTATAGTTCCAATAAAAAAAGCTACACTTTGGAGCAAGTTTTATACAATCAAAATTTAAATGTAGGATAATAACAACCGTCTTACTGAAATGTCCACTATCAATACCCAAGTTATAAGCTTCTATGAATGATTTAATACATCATCTTTTCAAAGTTGCCCAAGCATCAATCTAAGTTACAACTATATTGTGTTGAATGACTCTTTAGAGTAGGGAGAAAGAAAGCAAGATCAACTCCAATTGATTAGTATAAATCGCATATCCCATTGTACAGACAAGTTGTTCTTGAAAATGAGGTGAATATTAGGAGTAATGAGTTGCTTTCTAATTAGGTATATCAGTTCATAAATGATATGATGATTTTTCCTTGAAGAATTTTCTAATTTCTTTCCCTCTATATGCCACACATTATAGTTCCAAATGTAATTTTATGGATTTTAAAGTCACCTTTGCTTAGACTTCTTTTTTTTATTGATCTAATCAACAAGTTCTACCAATCCAGTTAAAGAGAAGTGACGTTACATAATTCTTTGATCTTTTTCTAGATAGTTAAGGAGTATTGACATTAGAAAAACAAGTTATTGATTAATTCAATCTCTTGTTTACAAAGGGTAAAATATTTGGATAGCTTAGAGATACCCTTAACTTATCCATGATATTTAATCACATCTTGATGATAAACCAAATGATAAATGATTCTTCAAAAAAAGCTTGTTTGAACCACACAACTTTGGGACTCTAGTTCAATTGCTAATTGCAAGAGTTGTTAGAGAAGTTCTCAAATGAATGTATCAGCCAATTATCTTTGTCCTCTCTATTACTACTGAGAGAGTAATTTAGGATATACTTCGTTATGATTGACTTCATCCTTTCACGAAGCCTTTAGTAATTATATATTAGTCTCTTTAGCTGTAGCATTTTCTAGAATTACATCTCTTAAGCTTATTAACTCATTAATGTTATACAAAGGTCTCGAACTACTCTGATTATCATACTAAAAGTTGGTAGTTTTTCCATCACCAAGTTTGTAATGTCACTTGCTCCTTAATCTTTAGTGTATAAAGCATAGTCCAAAAAGTGTTAGATTTAGAATTAACATTCCAATTTTCTTCTTTAGATAATATGTATGAAACTACTTCAGCCATAAAGATTTTTTGTTTGTTAGAATTATTCGTATCCTCTTGATCATCAGAACCTTGTTAGTGGTTCTGATAGGAATGATGTTCAACCCTTTTTATCTTTAAGCAAGCAAACATTTTGCCTCTTAACTTTTTTTGTTGATCACCTTGAGAGATCTTCAGACTATAAGAACTTATTTTCCAATGTTTTTATCAAATTCTTGGCAAAGACTAGATGAGAGGACTAATATAATCCATTAATGAATGAGTTAATAAGCTAAACTCTAATGTAAATAAAAGACATTTGTATACCAATTGCTGATTCTTTTTTAATATCCTTTCAACGAAGGGGAGAAGTCACTGTAGGTTGGTTTTTGAGAGTCGATAAGAATACTCAAAGAAGAGAAAGAAGACTTCATAATTCTGAGACCTGTTAGGCTCAAGAGCCAGGTAGAGAGGTAAGCAACATTAGATGACATGAAGACAAGAATTGTCACTTTATTGATTGAAAGACATGATAGTACCTTAAAGGTAAAGTGTTATTATAAAGGTACTCTTTAAGTTAGGGATAGCTCCAGATAGAAAAAACAAGTCATCAATAAAGGATAAGTTGAAAATTTTAATCTTTTGCATTTGTTATGGCATTTAAAGGACCCCTTTGTCTAATGACATGGCCAATCAATCTAGTTAGGACTTTTATGCACAATATGAATAGATAAAGAGAGATTTGATCCCTTTGCTTCAACCCTTTAGCACCTATGATCAATTTAGTTGGCTCTCTATTAATAAAAACACTATAAAGGGCTGAAATTATGCATTGCTCAATCTGGTTGATAAAAATTTAAGGAAACTAATGGCATACAAAGAATGCAAGATGAAATTAAATATCAAATACTTTATGAAAATCATTCTTGGTGCTTTTCATTAGAGTTCTTTAAAGGCTCATACGTTAGCAATATATTGTCCCCTATTTGCCTCTATTTGACAAAAGCTCTTTATGATAAATTGTTGTGAGTTTTTGTACCACCTTAAGTCTTGAAACCAAGATCTTTATGATGATTTTATATATAATGTTATAGCATGAAAATAGGACTAAAATCCAATAGTAATTTAGGATTAGGGACCTTTGGGATCAGATTTATGAATGTCTTGTCAAATTCCTTCAACGTCTTTCCAAGGTTGAAAATTTCAAAGACAACATCAGAGACTATTTGTTTGGTGTGAGTCCATGTCTTCTAGAAGAAGAAAGCATTGACTATATCTTTACTTGGTTTAAGTTCAAAGATAGCTTTTTCCACGTCATCAATTTTAAAAGGTCTAATTAAATTAAGAGCTTCATCATCATATGAAAGATTAGAGAGCCTGCGTATAAAAACAATTATTGGAGGAAGAATCAAGTGTGTTAGTGAAATAATTGTATGTTTCCTTCATTATTTCGACTCAAGAAAGTGTCAAAGGACTATTTCCTTTTAGTAGGGATACAATTTTATTAATGTTCCTTTTATAGAGAACAAATTTGTGGGGAAAATAAGTGCTTTTATCTCCCATCTCTAACTATTAAATTTTAGATCTTCATTTTAAGAATAAAACAGTTCACTTTTAGAGCTTTAGAGTAATTAAACAAGGTTGTTTTCTCTTTATTTGTTTAGCTACATTATCAAGATCTTGATAAAGGTTATTTTAAACATGAACTAGTTTTTCTTTAGCAATAAAAATAAATTATTAGGTGTTGTTGAACCTCTTACAATTTAATAACTTGAGTTCTTCCTTGATCATTTGTAATTTTCTTATGCAAGTGAAGGATTTATAGTCCTAGAAGTTTGGTTGCAATCCTTTGGTTACAATTTCATCAAAACCTTTAGCT
Source organism: Erythroxylum shatona (assembly GCA_027568895.1). NCBI lineage: Eukaryota > Viridiplantae > Streptophyta > Magnoliopsida > Malpighiales > Erythroxylaceae > Erythroxylum > Erythroxylum shatona. The sequence continues at coordinate 28,799,886 of JAOSBK010000003.1, forward strand.
TGGACTAGATAATTGTTAAAAAAGGAAGTTTCCTTTTATAATCCAAAGATAGGTTATGAACTTCAATTGGGCTATGGTGAGAGAAAAAAAGACTATTGGATAAGGCCTTACTATTTAGGAACTTGGTTAGCCAATGATCATTAACTAAAGCTTTGTTCCTTATAAACTATCTACCTTCTTGATTGGTGTTCTGAGTGAAGAATTGCCCTTCTATTATGATAATAATGACTTTTATATGATTTGTACAATTCTTGAGGTGCTCATTGTAATTTTTTAGGAAAATATGCCCTTAAGCTTATAATGGATGAAGGGTTTATTAAAGTCCACAATGATCAAACATAGAAAGTTCATATTGGTCAAGTTGTTGAAGCTCCCAAAATAGTACCGATTCTCCAAACTTTTGTAGTAGTCATGGAATCAGGTCGAATCTCTAGAAAACTGAACACTAGTTTCTTAATTTTAAGCAATAAAATTGAATGGGATTTTTTGATTAAATAACTGATTAATTGAAATCAACACAAAAACAAATTAAATCAAATGAATTTAAATATGAGAAAGTCAAGATTACCAAACTCCGATTCAAGAGAAAGATCTCATCTAATCGTAACATTGATCATTGGTTCAAAAAGAATATTTTTACGACTTAAGCAATTAGTCCAAAATATATTAGGATAGTTGTAATAAGTCTCAAATTTTCCTAAATTAATTGGTTTAAACCTAACATCCAAACCAAAACTTACTATCTATTGACTGAGTGTGATAGCATTCCATATCAAATAAACGATAATAATAAACTCAGTGGAAAAGACTAAACTCTAAATTAAATAATTGAGATAGCTACAACTACCAATTTAGTTTTCTTATTTATCGTAAGTTAAATATGAAAAGTGATAAATAACCTATTTACTACTTGTACCAATCTTTCATGACAATTACAGATCACTGAATTCCTGGATAGCGATAGAATAATCGATATTAAATTAAATTGTCAGATTATTCGAATATCAATCATTCATGAAATATGAGAACTCAAACCGAGAAATACTTGAATTAAAATGTTAATAAAAGTTTGGAACAAAAAACCTCACAAAATTACAATTAGATTATTGAATCCCCTTAAATCAGAAAGATTGAGTTTAGCCACACATGACTTTCGTTCCAATAACAAAAATAAAAGAAAGACAGAGAATTGCGAAAATTGTAAAAAGAGAGAACCTCTTTCTTTTGTGAGGAACGTCCCTTTTATAAGGTTTTCTAATCTAATCCTAATATAACTCTAACTTGTAAAGATGTCTATCTAAAACAAATTTAAATTCAAACTCTTATATGATAAGGATAAGGAGAAGTCTTCCAGTCAAACTTCAACTCTTCATGTGATCAGCCTTATCTACTACACCAACCTCTTCACTTTATCCAAAATTTGTGATTATCATCAATAGAGTCTCAATTTGATGCAATCTCTACTTTTCATCTCCTAAAATGAAACAAACATTAATTTCCATATTTTAGCACTAAAATAAATTAAAAACAAAGGAGATAATATCAAATAATATATCAAGATAAGATCTTATCATATTCCCCCACACCGGACTCATGTTGTCCTCAAGCATACATTAATTCAATATATTAATCATCTTCATAACGACCTCTCATCTCCTTTCTTGTCATCCAAAAATATCCAAAAGCTAATTCACATTTAAGGGTTAAGATAAAATAATAATCGAGAGAATAAAACACTCTTAGGACACATTGTTAAAACGTAGCATCTCATCAATTCCATCGAAATCAAATTAACAAGACTTGACACCCTTACAAGGATTTCGCTCTATACGCTCAAAGTGTTTAGGGTTTATTAAGCTCTAAAATCAAAACATAGCAAGTTATTTCCATAAGCTTGCTCAGGAATCATATCTCTGCCACTAAACAAAATATATAAATCAAAGGGACTTAATAAGGGTTGTAACGTGACTTAGGTAAGGTATGACAAAAGGAACTTTTTGGCTAAGTAAATTGAAAGGAATCATACAAAATTATCCACACAAGTTTCAACTTAAATCAAAATTCACTTGTTTCAGATGACATCTCTTTCAATCACTTTGTCTTTTCTTTTCTTCTTTTTTTCTTTTTTATAAAACAAAAAATCAAAAAGGAGTTTTTTTACTTCTCCTCCATTCTATAAAAACAATTAAAATAATGCAACTTGAATTATCTAATTAACTTTTCATGGAAATAGTCAAAATCCTATGCAAATAAGCTCTAAATAATTCCTTCAATTTAAGGGATCAAAATTATTAAGGATATCAACAACAAAAAGGGTACATTTGGCTTATAACAAGGTTATTATGCAAGAAAGAAATGTTTAGGCTCAAATTGGTTTTCCTAGGGATAAAAATTCAGGTTGGCTTGTTTGTCAAAAATGGTTATCCTCAATGCCCTCATCATCTTTATACACAAATTTATCAAAAATGTCGTCTCAACACGTATTCAAAAGCAAGTTCTAGCATAAAGAAGCTATATTTGACAACATACAACAAAAATATATATATGAGCACATATATGGTGAATGCTTTTAGGCTCAAAGCTCACGTAGGTGTCAAAAATTGCATCAAACCTTGCACACTTTTCATTTAACAAAATCAATGAGATACTTGAAAATTTTTAATGAAAACACTAATCATGCTTGTCTCTCTGATGTGTTGGATCTTAAACCAAAAATGCATCGTAACTTAAGAATTATTCATGAACAACAATCAGAAAATTATGAAGCTATCATGAGGAATAATTAGTATATGAATCAACATATCATGAGTCCAAACAAAATCACAAAGTTCATCATAATATAAACATTCGCTCCCACATACCTAAATCATACATTGTCCCTAATGTATGCATAAGATACTCACATCTCAATAAAGATAATCAGAAAATAAAGCACAAAATAGAGGACTCACTTGAATTATGAGTATCTTAAAATTATCCACGCACGTTTTCTTTTTAATATCGATTTCAGAACTTGTTGCAAATTGACAATGTGAATTAGCATTCATCGACAATTTTCCTTTTGTTGCAGTCTTAGTATTAACTTTAGAATGCCCCATAATACTGAACAAGATAAACAAAAACTACTTGGAAAAAGATTAAAACAATGTAATAATAATTAAAATTGAACTAAAAATAAAATAAAAGAATTTAATTAAAACTTGGCGTGAAGGTGCTTTTGTGGTTGAGCTTTGGGCTACTGTATGGAAGGAGGGTTACTTGTGGTTGGATTTTTTTAATTTTCTGTAAAGACAAACAAGCATATTAGGTTTTTTAGATTTTTTTTAAAGAAAAATATTTAAGTAAATAAAGAAAGTAAATAATTAAATGAAAAAAGAACAAGGAAAAAAATCATAACACTAAATCACATAAGGCAAGATCTTGCTTTATGAGATTTGGTAATTTGGAATTCCCAAACACTAAGTTACGTAAGGCAAGATCTCACCTTATGAGATTAGTAGTCTAAAATTTTAAGGTCTTTACTCCAAAACACTAAGGGTGCGTTTACTTTCTGAAAATTCTCTAGTTTTCTAGAAATTTTTTTCATAAAATAGAAAATAATTAGAAAACATGTTTATTAATAAAAATAGATCAATTTTTCAAGAAAAACGTGTTTTCTATTTTTCCAATTTTCTAGGAAATTAGAAAACTACTTTTAATAGGTTTCCAAATTTTCATCTCTAATTTTTAGGAAATTAGAAAACTACCATCCTTTTTCTAATTATACGTATTCCAAAACCCATTTTCTGTTAACAAAACCACTCCACAACTTCACCCTCAACACATACTTCTGGTTATGCCAAGTACTCACACCCCTTCTTCTTCTTCTTCGATATACCAAAGTGCAAAACTTTCACGCGTATTCTCCTTCTCTATAACCGCAGGTAGAATAATAGGAGGAGGAGGAGGAGGAGGAGGCGGCGGAGGCATGTTCTCGGCCCCATTCGTGCTCATCTTCTCTCTCCTCCTCTCTGTTCCTATTCTTTTCCTCCTTGTCGGACCCAGAATCTTCCCTCCCACTCCTCTCGCCGCTCCCATCTCCCCTTCCGACGAGCTCGACGATCTCTCCCTCTTCCACCGAGCCGCCGCCGCCTCCTCCTTCTCTCACCTCGCCTCACCCAACTCCAAGCTCAAAATCGCCTTCCTCTTCCTCACCAATACGGATCTCTATTTCTCTCCTCTTTGGGACAACTTCTTCAAAACGGCCCATTCTTCTCTGTACAACGTCTACGTCCACGCCGATCCCTCCGCCAACGTCACCGTCCCCGGCGGCGTTTTCAAGGACCGTTTCATAGACCACGCTAAGCGCACTTACCGCGCCTCCCCCACTCTCGTATCCGCCACGCGCCGCCTCTTAGCCACCGCCGTCCTAGATGATCCCGCCAACGCGTTCTTCGCTGTGCTGTCCCAGTACTGCATCCCTCTCCATTCGTTTAAATACGTCTACACTTCCCTGGTTGACTCCAGATCCTTTGATTTGTCCTCTGATTCTTCTTCAAACACTGACCATGGTGTTCGGATCCAGTACAAGAGCTTCATCGAGATAATTTCCAAAGAGCCTCGCTTGTGGAAGCGCTACATTGCGAGAGGGAGGTATTCAATGATGCCAGAGGTACCCTTTGAAAAGTTCCGAGTTGGGTCTCAGTTCTTCGTGTTAACGCGCCGCCACGTACTCACGGTGATCAAGGACCGTCGTCTATGGAAGAAATTCAAGTTGCCATGTTATAGGGACGATGAATGTTACCCAGAAGAACACTATTTTCCTACTTTGTTGTCAATGGTGGATGAAAATGGATGTACTCATTATACATTGACGAGGGTCAATTGGACTGGCACTAAAAATGGTCACCCATATACGTATAAGCCCGATGAAATCTCGCCACAACTTATTCGGGATTTAAGGAAATCCAACTACTCCAGTTCGTATTTGTTTGCGAGGAAGTTTTCTCCAGATTGTTTGAAGCCTTTGTTGAAAATAGCTCATAAAGTCATTTTCCGGGACTAGAAGAAACAGTCACCGGTGAGTTAATGTTCCTTTTCTTTATTGTTTCACTGTTATTGTAAATTTGTTTGCTTTGCTAGAGAGAAATAGTGGGTGACTTGATGGCCACATATTTGTTTAGTTGGGTTGGTTTGGATCTAACACCTAAAGGTTGGAGATTGTCGGTTAAGTGGGTCGATCGAGTGATCAATTTCAACTCTTTCTTTTGGGACATTTTACTTTGTGTTTTACTTTTACTGATGCTGTTTTAGGGAGCTTGAGGTTTAAGTTCTTTGCCTATCTTTTCTAGGAAAAGCTTGCTCCTTTTGTCATTGTCCATGTATGATAAAGCCTGCATTACTATAACTTTGGTGCACTTGCGTTGGAATTATTTGGTTGTTGCAGTTTGGTTTTTGTGGAACTTGGGGATCACAATATACCTACCATGAAAGGTGATTGTACATTCTGATTATTAGAATGACAATATACCTAAGAAAAAGGATGTTTTGGTAATTCAAACCAGTATACTAAGGTACATCTGGTAATTTAATGAAATTCAATTGAGCTCCTGATTCGTAGCAAGATGGCATTACCTAAAATGAAGGAACATCCCCCTTTGGTTAAAACCTAATTCAAGTAACTTGTGATACCTCTTCCAAATGACTTCATTTTGATCCCAGGATAGAACAAGAAAAAGATAAGAAGTTTGATTTTCAAATTGAGAATGTCAAGATTTCAGACAGTTCCCAAGCATTCTAGTTATTAGTATTTAACGATGTTATGATTTCAGGTTTTCAAAGAAAGGACTTGCATTCCTTGTTGAGGGCTTTATGCTTTATGCAGTCTTGCAATTCCTAAGCATTCAAGGTTATTGCGTCAAATTTTGTGTTTTTAGTGTTGAAAGATTTGTTATGTTCCGGAATTAAAAAATTTGTGTTTTCAGTGTTTAAGATTCATTTGTTGGGTCGTTTGCATACATTCCATGTGATAGTTCGATAGTTTATTGCATAACCTTGTGGGTTCCCAGCTTGAACTGACGCGTCTGATCTATTCTTCAGGTGAATAAAGTCTTGTGAAGATATGTACATGGGAAAGGGGAAGAGAATACTTTTAGTTGGTTGAGGGTTGTGGTATTAGTATGGAAGAGGTGTAAAGTGTAGAACTTCAGCTTAGAGACTTCAAGGGAAGGTTCTCTCTTGCAAGTTGCAGGTACAAGGAAAGCAAAAAGGGATCTTGAATACTGCAAGTAGAGGTAAGGACGATTGCAGGTAAAAGAAAGAATGTATTTTAATGGTGTAACAGTCATGAAAAGTGTTTTACATGGCAGTAGGGTAGGGTTCAGTCTTTTTGAATGTGTACATAAATGAGTGAATGATGGAAGAATATTATTGAAAGCATCCAATGTGACTTCCTGATAGGAAGATTGCCAATTCAATACTCTTCTTCAAAATGGCAGAAGAGACTTGAGTTCAAAAGCAAAGCTATGTACTGTACCTTTTACGTGTTCATATCACAGATACTGGTTAAAAAGGGAGCCTGTTACAGGGGAATGCTTTTGATTTGTGTGGGACTGGGAGATGATTAAGATATTCAACTGAACTGTACACACCTGAAGAATTGCAAGCAAGCTGTTAATGCTCTGCTAATCAAAAGCCTGCAGCTTTGACTTATGGACTATTATCAAACTGTGAATTTTGACTAAAATCAGGTTGGGTGCAAAGTTGGGCGCTTGTATTTACATAATTATCCTTTTTGTTTATTTTAAAGAAAAGAAAAGAAAAATCTGCGCTGTTGTTGTTGACATGTTACGTGTTGCCGACAACACAACTTGGGATGGGTATCCAACCAAAGAAGTGATTGTGAAAGGCTGCTCAAGTCAGGTCCTGTGAATACGTCAAATTGTACATTTGTAATGTACTACTCACACACAATTGCTGCTTGAAGAGGACCAGTTGGGTCTACACTCACACAGAAATCGAATTGAAAGCTACTTAATGTTAACCTGTTCTTGACTTCTTGTCACCTTCTGTGCAATTTCCGAAAAATAATGTCAAGTAACCCAATTGTCAATGACGGTGATACTTTTCTTTAAAAAAATTTAATTTTACTTTTTATCTTTTATAAATAAATAAATTGTTATTAGGATAATATATTCAAAAGTATTTAGTCTTTTAACTTTTTTACTTTAGGATCAATATTTTAAATTTTTTAATTTAATAATTAATTTTCTATCGTATAAATTAAATTAAAAGTTTAATTGTAATGATGTGACATGTTTATTAAATAACGTAAATGTTTAAATTAAATTATCAAATTTTTTAAAAATTAATTACTTAATTCAAATATTTAAAATTTTAGTCATTAAATTAAAAAAATAAAATTAATTATCTATTATTATTATTCCGCAAAACACGGAACGCAATTGACTGTTTGATGCAACTCAAACTCCAAACTGACCAAGCCCACCAGCGCCTGCCCAATAGACTATTTGAGTGTTCTTGGGATAAACTTGCTTGTTGGGTTCTGTTTTTCTGGTGTTTTCAACTTTTTGAAATAGAACCTACTGACAATGGAGCTTACTTTTGCACCATGCAGACTGTTCGTTTGCTTCGCAGTCTATGTGACGCGCTGAAGAACCTGATGTGTCAGTTTCTGTGGGGCTCAACCCCCGGCCAGCACAAGATTCCTTTAGTCCGCTGGGATGACGTGTGCAAACCGAAAGATTTGGGAGGACTAGGCATTCGGAAGATTCATGAGCTAAATGACGTCTTCTTCATTAAACTCGGATGGTCGTTGATTGCTAAACCTGAGGCGTTATGGGTCCAAATCCTCTCGGCCAAATATTATTTTGACGCCAACGCCTTACCCACCACCATTGACACTACTGGAGGCTCCATGGTTTGGCGTAGCATCAAATCGATCTAGCACATTGTGGCCACAAGCTTGAAGTGGAGGATCGACGATGATACTCGAACACGTTTTTGGCTCGACCCTTGGCTAGCCGGTGTTGGCCCGCTTATAGCTCATGCCACTCATCCCGTTCCAGATCATTTCCTTCACCTCAGCGCCCACCACTTTGTGGATGACCTCGAAAATTGGGACCCGGACACTCTCCACTCTTACCTCCCCATGTCGATTTGTCGGCTTATCGCGGGCACATTTCCTCCTAGGCCTTATCTTGGCCAGGATAAATTGACCTGGGGGCCTTCCAACACTGGTCTCTCCACCATTGCGTCTACCTGTTCCCTGATTATGGGCCAC
>JAOSBK010000003.1:28816787-28838379 GCA_027568895.1 Erythroxylum shatona
TTCCGCAATATTAGTGCTGTTATTGTTGAGTGCCTCAATGGATAAATGTTGTATTGTACTTTGAATACTGAAATAGTATTTTGTTGAAAATGATTTCGTTTTAACACGGGCCCAATTTAGTTACTGATATTTGCGTACTCGATTGGGTTTGAAAAAAAAAATATTACCGAGTTTTGAACTGCATTGACTGTTATAGCATACCGCCCTCGCAGGTCGCTGGCTCGGATATCACCGTCGATGTAGGGTTCGGGTCTCGTGGGAGTGGGATGCTACAGCATGCATAGTTGCGGAAGTTACTCGTGTCTTCTTAACACACTTCCATGCTATTGTACCATTTGCAAACTTAAAATTGTAATCTTAAGTGGACTTTCGATTATCCGGGCATAAAATCTGAATTTGAATTCCCTACGATGTTTAGTCTGTTGATTTTTCTATATGTCAACATATAATCCTTGATTCCCTTTAGTATCTCAATACTAGCTAGACTACATTTTATAAGAGGTCTAATGAGTGTTAAGATCTGTCCTGGTGAATCTAAATATTTATGACAAAAGATGCTACACCAAGGTCCTTCATGTCAAAGTTCTTGACTAAAAGTTGATTAACCTTATACAACATGGTCAAGTAATTTGACGTGAACAATAACTTTGCTCCCCTTGACCTCATAGTACAAGCATCTTTTTAACTTTATTTTCCATAAAGTCGAAAGAGGCCAAGCCTTATTAATTGTAAGACATCACTTTTAGGAGGTTTGATATACACCATATATTGATCTCCATAATGCGCAAACCATGTCAGTTTCATTTAGATATTGAAATCCTTCAGGTTGTACCTTATAATCCTCTTCATAAAGGTCTTTATTCAGGAAAGCAGTTTTGGTAGCTATCAGATGTAACTCTATATCATCTTGAGCTACAATTGCCTTAGTACCTGTTTGGATGGGCTTATATCAGTTGAGCTTTTGTCAGTAGAGTTTTTTTAAAAAGAGCTTTTCTAAAAAGTCAGTTGCATGTTTAACTGTCATTTAAAAAAGAGTTTTTTTGAAAGAGCTTCATACAATAGACTATTTGACAACATAAAAATAAAAAATACTTTAATTTTAATTATATTTTATTTCGTAATAAAAATTATTTATACATATAAAATTATTTAAAATATATTAAATAATATGCAAAACACAATATATTAATTATTATATAATTTTAAACCATATAAAACATAAATAAAAATATATCTAACTAAATCTTTTATATGGATTATAATATAAGTAAAACTAATATAAAAATAAATATTAAAATATATATAAATCAAATAATATTATATAAATTTTAAAATAAACGTGAAGATGTATATGTGGGTATCGTGGGAATTATGTGTAAAACATAAAAGTAAAAGGAACTAAAAATAAGCTCATTAATTGATCTGAAAAATCTACTTGAAAAGTACTTTTTTGAAAAGCTTCAAATTTAAACTTCTCAAAAAGTTGTATTTCAGCTTCCAAAAAAGTTATTTATATGAAAAAAGTGCTTTTGAATTTTACAGTCAAACATTCAGTTTTCTTAAAAACAGCTTTTGTGGTGGAAAAAAATACTTATTCACTCTCTAAAAGCTGAACCAAACAGGCACATAGTGAGGGAAGAACTAAACTCAAGAAACATTAAAGATGCAAACATGTAACAAATAAAAGTTAGAAAAAAAAGAGGAAATAATGAAAGAATAACAAGAAAAGATGCCAAGAAATAATAACTAAAATCGAGAGTGAACCAAAAAGAAGAAAAAGGCTAAGAATAACATAAGAAGAAAAAAACTCAAAAGGAACGAGAGTAAGCATAGAAAATCAACTAGAAGAAAGATATGTTGAAAGGAAATAAGATTATAAAAATTTGGTTCAAAGACTAGAACTTTGATAGAAAAATTAGACCATACTTTATGATTAAGAAGAACATTTGACCTTCGCCAATTTTTTTAAAATTAAAATTATATAGCAATTTATTTTTTAATTAGATTCGGATTTGGATTGTCCAGGCTCAAGCTTACTTGAGGTCCAACTCTTTTAAATAAAACGATGTTGTTTTGCTGAATCTAACCTATAGGTTGACCCATAAAAATAATTAAATTTAGGTCCGTGGGTAAAAATTGTCATCCCCACATTTGACTGTATATATACAAATTGATACAGTGTTAAATTTGAATTTAAAAAATTAAGTCCATTTCATATTAAGTATGAATTTAAGAATTTTAAAATTAACTGAAATTTTATTAAGCCCCAAGTCAAAATTATTTGGGAAGGATGTCACGCGCAAATAAGATCAAGTCACGTGCTAACCAGTCTGATATCAATCTCCTCCCTCCAAGAAAACGACCAATCCCATTTGAGTGGATGAGGTTTAAATTGAAGGCCATTCCACAAACTCTACATTCGTTCTCTGTCCATTTCCTTTCTCTTACAATCTCATCATCACCACCACTCCGTTAAATATCTCTTCAACCAAATCAAATCCCATAGATAAAACCCATCAATCAGATTGAAGAGTTTGAGAGAAACCCCCTGTAAAATTCGACCCTCCATGGCAACTGCTTCGTTGCTTCAAAGGAATCCATTGAAATGGCAGCACGCCAATTGCTCTTTTCAATCTCATAGCAAACCTTTTCCTTTTGTACCCGCCAGGTCCTTCCAGATACTCACAGTCAAAGCTCAAAGCTTTAAGTGCCATTTAGCGAATCAAAGCTTTGACGCCTCTCCTTCCATTTCAACCTCTGTTCACAATACAACGTCTCTTATTAAGAGAAAGGCAGCCGGAGATAACCCATTTGATAGCATATTTCAAACAATCGTAAGAGCGCTGGAAGCCCTTAAAAAACCCACCGTGGCAGCTATCCTGATTGGGCTTCTGTTGCTCTACGACCCCAATTCAGCATTTGCTGCGTCCGGTGGGAGGATGGGAGGCAAGTCTTTTTCACGATCGTCTTCTGGATCGTATTCATCGAGAAGTTACTCTGTTCCTCGGACTTCTTCGCCGGAGTTCTCTTATTCAGTGCCTTACTTTGCTCCGACACCATTTGGTGGCGGTGGTGGTTTTTACGTGGGCCCTGCTGTGGGTGTCGGCGTTGGTGCTGGCTCTAGCTTGTTCTTTATATTGGCTGGATTTGCGGCGTTCATGTTGGTTTCTGGCTTCCTTTCTGATAGGAATGAGGACGGCGTTCTCACTGCTACGGAGAAAACTAGCATTCTCAAACTTCAGGTAATAGTAGTAATTGAATTGGTGGGATTGTTTATGTGTTTTTATTGGTTTTGGGAATAATTTGTTTAGCTGTATTTTTATTTCTGCTAACGGAAAATTCTATCTTGTCATATGTGAATTGATTAGTCGGTGATTGGGTTCATGTGAGTGGCTTTTATCACCTGTATTTCATATATCTGATTTATGGTGTACTATTCCTAGGTGAATCTGTACTAAGATCATAGTTTGGCAAAAGTAGTCGGTTGTGTTTCTTGTTTTTATTACTTCATTTATATCTTGTAAAGCACCTTCTTAACAACAAACTTTAGGGGATTAATGGGATACATGCATGTTGGATGGTGCAGTTTGCTAGGACATTGGCACCCAGCTGAGTACAGTTCCTGCCCGTATGATAGTCGCTACAAAACCTGCTAATTTGAAATTCCTACTTGAAGAAACCAATGATGTATTGAATTGGGGAATATCATGCATTTGGCTGCTGATACATATCCACAATCTGGCACATTATTAGAAAGATTCTTTAGTATCTGCTGAGTAATTGTTAGGAATAATGAGAAAACTTGCATCAATGCTTACCTTACTGTACTTGTCTCTTAGATTGGACTATTGGGGATAGGGCGGGCTCTCCAAAAAGATCTTAATCGAATTGCTGAGACTGCTGATACATCCTCCTCACAGGGTCTCAGCTATGTGCTGACAGGTATGACTCTCTTTCTCTTTCTTTTACCTTTATTTCTTTCCATTTCTTTCTCATTTTAAGTTGAATGTGATATGTATTTTCCAAACTGTTTTGATATAGAATGAGGTTTTCCAAGTGCTTTTTATGAACTTGTCTTGAATTTGTCATTCGAACTAACATTGAGAAGAGGGCAATTGCTTTTGAGAGAATTGAATAAGGAGCATTTGGAAACATGGAACACTGTATTTTTTATTGATGAAGGCATTTATTGAAGTATTCAACCTTATTAACTCGTTGTTTGTTTCTTATGAATGATTTAGTTTGCTCTTTTCACTTTCTTTATTGGGCCTTTTTCATGTATTTTTTCTATTTAACGGCTTTTCTTGATCAGATTAAACTTTTTTTGGCTTACTAGGATAATATTAATTTTTCATTGATCTTACAATTTATTAAACAAAAACAAAGAAAAAGAAGGCTGTCTTCTAAAAATTTTCCTCAAGTTTGACATAAGCATAGAATTAGTGAGGCAGTCACCGTGACCATGATGGGATGTCGTTTGGACAATTTTTTCTTGAGGGAAGTATTGATGTAATATTCCATGAATTAGGAATTTATATTCTTGCTTGTATCTTTTTTACTCCTCAATTTTTTCTTTTATCTCAATGTCCTTATTTTATGTAAGAAAGAGTTCATGAGCATTATTTGGAAACACCATAACTGATATTATCTTATTAACAAAAAAGGACAATTTCACTCTTACCATGTCGATTTTGTTGAACAAAATAGCGTAGTCCGCCTTGTAAAAATACAATGATAGTCTTGTTAATGAATTTTTTTTTTTACTGGCAATGGATACATACCGAGCCTTCCCATATAGATCATCGGCAGTAGTTATTATTTTATTCTATTTTGGTTGCAGAGACATCACTAGCTTTGCTTCGGCATCCAGATTATTGCATATCTGGTTATTCTTCTGTAAGTGGACGATTTTCTCCTATAACACCTTTTTGTAGGATCCATGTCTTACCAAAGATATTTGAAGTTTATGTGCTTATGCCAAGTTCTTTTTCTCTCTGGTATTGAAGTTCAATGTTCTCTTAACTTGTTGGATTTATAGCATGAATGAATAAAAGTAACAAAGATGTTTGTCTTCTTTTCACTTCTTTTGAAGGTGGATGTGAAGCGAAGCATAGAGGAGGGTGAAAATAGGTTCAATCAGCTTTCTATTGAAGAGAGAGGGAAATTTGATGAAGAGACACTTGTTAATGTCAATAACATAAAAAAGCAGAGTACAAAAATCCGGGGAGCAACTGGATTTAGCAATGAGTATATAGTGGTAAGGTTTCAGTGCTGATCTGCATTTCTCTGTATATAATTGAATCAAATAGAGGTCAATGATTTACCATGAGCTGTTTTCTTATGGAAGTAAATATAGGCTAGAAGAATTTTTAGTCACCAGTATTACTAGTTCACAAAAATCTGCTTCTTTATGTTACTCAGGAAATGACTGCGGAATTAAGAGTCACATGATGTCTAACACTGATAGATTGATTGTATGCCTTTTTATGTTACTTTTTCTTTTATTGGGTGATTAGAGGGGGACAATGGGAAGGCTTTGACGCTTCCATTTGTTCAATAGTCAAAGTTGATTGTGAATGGCTAGGGCATCTACACTTAATTTGCTTTGTCTCAGTTGCAAACTAAAAATGGTTTTCTCTTAGTCGAATTAGATCCTGAAAGCAAAGGAATGGGGAAGGGGTTGTAATTTAGTACTTTAGCACCATTTGGGTGCAAGAAATCTTTATGATTTCAGACAATTAGATAGAAAGGAATCTGGGTTAGGCCAGGCCTAGTATAAAACTACAGACATCTTTTTATATTTTAGACCTCAAATACAAGCTGTATTAAGCGAGTTAAGCAAGTTCAGAGGCACAATGTTCTGCCTTATTCTTGTTGCCAAGCTAATTCAGAAGAAAAGATTACCCTTTGATCTTATTATCAAATTTGCATTAGAGCACACTGGAAAATGTTATTGAACACAAAAGCCAGATATCCTTTCTGGAAAAGAATCATTATTCTTGTATAGACCTGGGTTCTAACTCAACTCTTTGATAAGCGAATGACCAATGTGTAAACTATGCTCCAAGAGAATGAATGGACAAATGGAAAGGAACAACACATTTAGACCATCATGTGATATGTTTTTTTCCTAAACATCAATGATAAGTTTGATGGTTATATGAAAGGACTAATATTAGATCATTTGTTGTTCATTAAATGGAAAAGCTAGCTTGCTATGAAAAGGTCATTGAGGTTTTCTGTAAGATAGTTGCTGATTCTCTAACCTTTTGCGGCATGAATAGCTTTCATTTGCATCACATGGAAAATCCTTTTCACTCCGCTTAGCTTTAAATCCAACCCGTGTTTAGGGATTAGATATAGTCTAATCAACCATCTTATTCTATGATTTGTGAATTATATTCCATATTTGAATTCTTTGGGCTTTTGGAAATAGAAATACTTTAATCTGTCCTATAGAAATGTGAAAATGCTTTTTAAGTTTTGGGGGGTAGGGCAGTACAATATGCTTTAAATAACACCCTTGAAACATGCAATAGAATGTTTCAGAGTTGGTACCGATGTTGCCAGCATTTTTAAAAAGTTCCTCATTTTATTTATGATAAAATTGGAAAATGATTAAGATTTAAGACAATACATCTTGAGCTAATTGGCACTTGTTTTAAGTGTTGCCCATTGATGTCATAGGTTTCTCATTTGCTGTTTTCAATGAAAATGATATTGATATATCTTCTGTTTTTTAGCTATGCAATTGGGAGATCTATTTTAATTCTATTAGTAACATCTGCTATTGAGTTTGCAAAGTTTTCAGGATTATTATAGGCTTCTCATTTGCTGTTTTCAATGAAAATGGTATTGATATATCTTCTGTTTTTTAGCTAGGCAATTGGGAGATCTATTTTAATTCTATTAGTAACATCTGCTATTGAGTTTGCAAAGTTTTCAGGATTAAATGACGAGAACATGAATTTTCTTTTACCTTTTAGCTTTTATGTTGTCGTTTATCCTGTTAACATTACTATCACCAGATAACAATTTTGGTGGCTGCGGAAGGAGTATATAAGCTACCCTCCATCAATGGTAGTGCAGACTTGAAGGAAGCTTTGCAGAAGCTTGGCTCCATACCCACCAACAAGATACTTGTAAGGATGAGTGTATTTTTCATAAAACAATGGTTCATATTTGTTGAGAATGGAAAAAAGAAAAGTCATTCATTAGTTATGCAATGATACAATTGCATTACCTTGCAGGCTGTTGAGGTGTTGTGGACTCCTCAGAATGAAAATGATACACTATCAGAGCGTGAATTGCTTGAAGATTATCCACTTTTGAGGCCTTTGTAAGAGTTTATAACAGTCGCTTGTATTTTGGTATGAGAGCAGCCAGAGGGATGAAATTAACTGCTTCCAAAATTAGGTGCGTTTGTTATGTATAGAATAACACAGTCTCAAATGTTGTAGGAACTATATACACATGTTTAATATTGTTTTGATGGTATGTTCTGTACCAAACTTCCCAATTATAAAGAGAGAGGTTGTATATGTATTGCAAAATTTCATCTTTTTTTTTCTTGATAGTTTCAATGAAATCTTGCAGTATTGTACTCGTGAACTGTACGGACTACCAAAAAAAGCAATTGTTGACAAATTTCCATGATGACAAATTGTAAATTTTTTTGTCATTTCTCCAACACTAAGCACATCCATATTCCACAGTTTGAATGTTTCTTGGATTGCTGTGATGATTCCACTCGCGCAAATCCTTGAGCAGAAAGGGTTTAAAGATTTGGATGAGTTGATATTTTTTTACATCTGGTTGGGAGCCTGACAAGAATCTGAAAAGATAAGATGTTGACTACAACTTTGTTGTTTGAAACGGTGAAATGGAAACAGATGTGTATCCTGTTGTCGTCTTTCAGAATTATTGCAGCAGTTGAAGAAGTTAGTGGTGTGTCCTTGTTAACAGAAGCTTTTGGTAGCTGTTTTAGGTTAGATTTCTAGAATGATCACTAGGAGTCTAAGGTCCAAATTTTGATTAAGCAAAGCACATGCATGCAGTTCTCGCTACAAAAAACTTCAATTGAACTGCCAACTTCACTTGTAATAGTAGTAGAAGTAGGATTTAGACATCAAACTAACCACCAGAAGATTATGTGAGTAAAGGCACTATGCCACTTTGACTGGAATGAATGAATGAATAATAATAACACCTTGTCAGCTTCAGGGCACACGTGAGTTGATAAGGAGCTCTCTTGATTTAAGTGAGGTCGCGGGTTTGAATCCTCCTCATGTATGCAGCCGTTTAAAACTTGAGGCCAGAGTTTTGCCTCCCACAAGGAACCTACCCAGTTCGAGCGGAGATTAGTCTGGATGTGGATAGCTTAAAGGTACCTTCTCATAATTAAAACCTGCTTAGGTCACCTCGTAGGCAATCAAGAAAAAAAATAATAACAACACCTTGTCATGCTGTGGGTAGTGGATCTTTGAAGCTTTATTTCCGTCCTAACCATGAAAAAGAAAAAGATGGATATGCTCATCGTATGCGCACTTTTGTTTTAATCAACTTTTAAA
Source organism: Erythroxylum shatona (assembly GCA_027568895.1). Classification (NCBI taxonomy): domain Eukaryota; kingdom Viridiplantae; phylum Streptophyta; class Magnoliopsida; order Malpighiales; family Erythroxylaceae; genus Erythroxylum; species Erythroxylum shatona. The sequence goes on from JAOSBK010000003.1 coordinate 28,825,358, forward strand.
AGATGCATGTTCCTTTCCCACTTCTCATCTTTGCTTTTTGAGCATCTCAATCATTTACAATTCATCATATATTCAGTTGCCAAGTATTACCAATTTTATTTATTTATTTTTATTATAAACCAATCAGAAAAAAAAAGAAGAAGAGAAGCATACTTGTTTTGTTGACTAGACATAATGTTCGTGTTGGTTACGTAATTTCAATTTTTAGTTAAAAATCATACCATCCAGACTATGATGACACAGGAACGTTCTAACATAGACTACTAAAATTTGAGATTTGACAATCTTGTGTACGACTTTACACGTCTGAGTTGTTCCAACTATGACATCGTGTTTGACTTTACACGGTTGATTTGTTCTAGTTAAAACTATGAAAAAATGGTGACAATTATTAATAATAATTCAGATAAATTGTTTGATGAGCCAATAATTCAAACTTAATCAGAAAAGTTTCATTGCTCTAATTGGTCAGTACATAATGTTTAACGAGGTCAGAATGACATAATTTAGATAGACATGGCTTCATTTGCTTTTTCAATGTTGTTTCATAAAACAGCAATAGCAGAGTCGGTGAGATTATATTTTATCAACTTTTGACACTGCCAACAACAGGAAGTGAAACCCATTACTCATTTTCTTTCTAAACAGCAATATAATAACAATAATAATGACCCCACGCACCGCAGTACCCAAAAGAGTACCATTTCTGTACAACCCAATTGCTTAAAGGATAAAGCATAAAGAAAGGTCTGGTCAGCCTGAATGTGGACCATGGATTATTTAATGTTTTGGTCATGTGGGCAACCCATGTTGTGAGTAGATCAGCATCAATGCTTTTGGTGTAGTACGAACAAAACTCCCATAATTGCTACAGGAGAGTGGGAACCACAAGTAGCTGGCCAAACCTCAAGAGACTCTCGTTGCCTGCCCATTTCTTTTATACACAAATCTGGATTCCTGGTTAGTTTGAGGTGAGCTGGAGTTGCATATGGACTCCAATTCAACTAAAGGACCATGCAAGTTGCAATCATTTTCAAACCATACGCATGGCGGTTCAAAGAATGAATAGGCAATCCCTACCTTTGGTAGTTCAAGACCAAACGAGTAGTCAACAATTGTTTGCACCACTCCCTCGCCACTGAATCCCATCTCTTAGATTCCCTTATCCCAGCTCAATTTCTTATCTATGATTTGATTCTTATGTAACAGAGTCTATACCATGCAGCAGTGCATAAGCACAAATGGGCATTTGATACTAATGAGTCAAAATGGTGGTAACTGATTGATATTAAAGGCTCTATAATAAGTATTTAGGTTTGGTAAAAAGAATCGAACATGTTCCTTACAAAGGTTATACATCAACAGCATCAACTGGGAGAGATAAGGTCCTGTATAGCGAGTGTGGAAGCATAGATCCAATGCAGAAACTCTTCGTAGCGACCATATCCTTTGTTCTCGGAGCATCACAATTTTGGGACCTTTGAGTATCCGAATAGGGGCAGCCCTTATTGATACGAGTATGCAACTCGGGACTAAAATGCTTGCTGTGGGCAATGGATTTTAGGAGATCCTTATCTTTCTTCCCTCGTAAAAAATTCAATACAGGAGATGAAAAATCATCAGACTTTGAAGATTTTGAATCAGTTCCTAACTGCTGATTGCGATGCTTTCTCAATTCTATCTCATATTTTGCTTTAAGCCATCTTAGCTCGTGCTGGATTTCATTCTCATGTTTTTCTGCCAACTCGTTGTATAATGATGTCAATCTATGACAGGAACCAGAACTGGAATCGATAAAGTCTTGTACTTGCTGTGATGGAGAAGATTGAATTTCATTCCCCTTCATTTCTTTGTCATCATACTCAGTGACTGATTGTTCAGATTTTTCATATTCTTCATCTGAATGGCTTTTTCCAGAGCCCACAGGAGTAAGCTCACGGCTTTCGTGTTGACCCCATATTTCTTGATAATGTGAGCAGTCTAATTGGCTCAATGCGTTTGATACACCTTCTGTCAACTCATGATCAGATTCATCAGGTTGGCATGTGACCTCTTCAAACCGACCATGCATCGCACCACATCCGTGCCTACAACATGGATTTGACAGGAACTCTACAAGTGAACCATTGGAGGTACGTGTTGAAGCACAATTATGACAGATAGTTGGAATCGCAAAACCAGGAGTTTCCTCTATGCCTGGCCCTGGCCTCCATTCAGGTACCAAAGATGCAATCTCCCCATCAATCATATCAGCTATTTTTGTTACATCCTGATCAGTGATATCGAGTTCTGCAACCATTTCAGTTGCCACACTCAATGCTGTATCAGTTTCAATGTCAAAAGGAAAATATATGTTCCGAATACGACCTGCAAACACAATACAATCAAATTTGCGATATTAGCTGGACATTCAATAGGACTGGAAAGGCTAGAAATTGATAGTTTAGAGAGACAGCAAGTATTGTTAACCTTCTCTATCAGCAATTCGGAGTCTTAAAAAGATGCTGTCATCTTCTCTTCTCTTGCCCTTTATACTTATGTCAACGTTGGCAGAACTTTCATCATCATGATGTTCAAAAAATTCAATTCCACTTGGTTCTATCTCAACAGGATGAAAGTCCCAGTCATTGTGTGCATCACCACCATAACCATTAGAGTAACTGTTAAGTGAATTAATAGTGTCATAGCTATAGTCATTTGAGAACCCATTGCAGTGTGAATTACCACTTCCATTAAACTCCAGGTAAGGTTGCCTTATAAGAGGACCTGTACCATCATCTCCCCCATAATTCAACTGCCTAAAATCGGAGTCACAACCATCCATTTTAAGGAACGGGTCATTCAACAGCTCCCTAGCAGAGAGCCTGAGTGACACAGTTGCCAAGCATTTCTCAACAAATTGTCTTACTTCTGGATCCTTCACTTTGTACAAAGCATCTGGCTTTTTTCCCTAAATTAGGAAAAGGCAAGCACATTAATCAGCCACCGTCGATAACTTAACAGTAAGGTATATGTGCAAAGAGGGTGTCTGATCTTACAGATATAACTTTCTTGTAAATTTGGGCCGGATGACTGCATTCACTGTATGGATATTCAAAAGTAACCATTTCCAAAACGCACATTCCAAACGAATAAATATCAACTAGCTCATTATATGCCTCTTCATAAACTTCTGGAGCCATAAACTCGGGTGTCCCTAGAAGAAAGATAGCCCATAAGATATGATATTCCAGATTCTAAACAAAGTAATCGTTCAAACACAAGTTTGTGTGCAATACATCAACTAAAATTTTCATCTCTATAATGAAAAGGACTAAAGAGATCTCATGGAAATTAAGTGAAGTGAGCATACCAACACAGTGAGCAGCATGCGATTTTCTAAGGATTGCCGCCAGGCCAAGATCTCCAATTTTTACCTCTCCTTGGTTTCCATTAACAAAAATGTTGTCGCACTTCAGATCTCTGTGTATAACAGGAGGGTCATGGCTATGGAGATAGAGAAGTCCTCTCAAGATCTGTCTGCACCAATGCTTCACTGCTCTGATGTTAACTCTTCTATGCTTTAGCCTATACCTGTAGAAAGGCCAGAGAGAGCGAGAGAGAAGCCAAACCAATAAATTTAGGAAAGACCCAACAAGCAAAGGCAGTGGAAAAGGAAAAAGTGGATCTTGAAATGATTAGCTATTAATAACACTTACTGCCTCAAAGTCCCAGAGGTGAACATTTCAGTCACAAAGTTGATGTTCCTATTTGCAGTGTCAACCCAAGAAGTATAGAACTTCATAATGTTTTTATGCTTCAATGTCTTGAGGAGATGAATTTCGCAGTAAAGTCTCTCAAGATCTTCAGGGCTTTGTAGAAAATCATAGAGCTTGACCTGGTTCCAAGCGACTTCAATCCCCTCGTACTCATCGAATGCTCTGTAACTGCCGGAAAACAAATCCGTTAATTACCTCTTCGAAGAAATTCAGACAAAACCAAAAAAGATGGCAACTTTTTGCAAAAGCATTAAATGGGCACCCACTGAATTCAAGGAGAACCCAAATTAAAAGCAGCCAAGTAAATTAATGAAGAGAAGAGATTAGATTCATACACTGTCTTTGAAGCTCCTTTTCCAAGGATTTCATTGTACTGCAGACACAAAAGACACCAAGTAAATCCCCAGGATCAAACTCAAAACATCAAGAACACCCAGAAAGGGAGAGGAACAGAGAGAAATAGAGGGAGAACCATACTCTGCCATATCTTCCAGTTGGATCAACCTCAACAAACTCGGAGGATTCTAACTCCGGATGTAAGAGACCATTCATTCTCCACAAACTTTTTAAGTAAAGGCTGGGTCTTTCTTTCTTCCTACTTTAGCTGTGTGATTTGTAGATCCTTTTAAAGTTCTTCTCTTTCTGTCTGACACAAAAATAAGAGCAAAATGGTTTTATCCTACAAAAATGTTACAGACAAATATACAAATATTTTAACAGTGAGGTGACAAATGATCAATCATTCACAGGGGAGAGACTTAGAGAGAAAGAGAGCCTCTCTAGAGAGACAGAGAGTTAAAAGACAGGTTTTTTTTTCCCCAATTTTGTTTAGCCACACACTCATTTTAAGAGACAAACGGCCAATCCCTCGCCCCCCTCCTCTCATCTACTCCTCACAGTTTACAAAAAAACTTCAGAAGTTAAGAAGGAAGAAAGAAATGACTGTTTTTTTTTTGACCTTCTTTACATGACAAGGAGGGACCAGGATGGACCCACCACCTCAGTTTGATTAATACTCTGGCTCTAGCGTGTAAATTCTTTTTTTTTTCCCAAAGAATTTACTGTAAGCAATCCATTCTCTCCTTTTTTTTTAAGATGGTCTCCAAAATATCATTTCTTTTTCATGATCATATCATGATTTGGTCAAGTCATTCTCTCTTTTTTTTAATAAATAAATAAATATCTCCATTGTGGGCATACTAGTCTTTGCATGTGCATATGGAAAATGATGAGGTAGCCTGTGGAAAAGTCTTGCAGATAAAGTGATAAACTAACCAAAAACAAAATGGACAATATGTCTTGCATTTCTTCCAAACCTCACTTGCTATGTTCATAATCCGTTTGCTATAATTATTGCTTGTCTTGTCTGGCCAAAACTTAAGCATTTTAATTGTCTAATGATTCTAAAAAACTATTTAAAAATAGGATTTTGAATAGGATACAATTATATACGTTTTCTTATAGACCTATTATTATTACTAATTCAACTATTTATTTCATGTATAAAACCAAAATAATTATTTTACTGTAAAAATATTATCTTTAACTAGGGTTGGTAATAACCTAAACAAAATGATTGTTTTGGTTTCTCAACATATTTCAGTAACAGCAATGGCCAGAAATGCTTAGAACAACCTGTCGACTGAAGTGAAATGGGAACACAAAGTCAAGAAACAAACATAAATTAGATAGCAGAGGGCATGATTAAATGGATTAGAGCTACAACAATAGCCAGAAATGCTCAAAACAACCTGTGGACTGAATTAAAGAACAGATGACACTTGTAACTTCCATCCTTATTTTCCTGTCAACTGCATGTAAGTCTATTAGGAAACAGCTTTTTTACTATGTAAAAATAAGGCTGCGTATTATTAGACCTTTTTAAATCTCGCTTTACTACGAAACTTCAGACTGGGTGTGATGATGATAATGACACTTGTAACTCTATAAAAATGTTGTGATCCTGTCTTTTTCGTTAGATAAGCTAAAATGATGCGGTATCATAAAAATGTAGTAATGTTGAAATAACTTTGCTGTGGTTAATGGAATTTATTCATTTTTCAAAAGAAAAAAGGACTCCAGTTGTAAATTACTAATGGATTAATTCTCCAACACCAACTGATTTAACTTATGCTTTATGAATTAATCAATTTGGCCAAAAACGTATTTCCTTGGTGCATTAAAAACACCCTGAAGCATTTTGAGGTTCTACTTAATTAGCTGGCTAGTTCCCAGTTGTAACAAGCAAAAATCCTATCCAATCCAAGCTTCATAAGACTCGTTGAACGTTATCAGGATAGGTAGTTACCGATACTAAGACTTGTTCAACATCATTAGTACAATTAACTGGTCGTAATTATATTCGATGATTGCATGGAAATTTCGTGAAGAGGCATGTTTCATCCCATTCAAGATCAAGATCCCGGTAATGGCAGATATAAGTTAATATCTATTTTTCAACTCTTTTTTTCTTTTTCTATAGAGTTTTGTACAAGAAGCAGCATGAAACACGCAAACTTGTGGTTCATTTAGGATGGATTCGGTAGCTTTCTCTAGTCAATACTCTCTTCGTGCTAACCATACACTACATATATATATATACACATAAAGATAGATCAGTTCCAAGTGGGACACACAACACAATTGAATAGATTTTGAATTGCTCATGCTAGCCAGGAACACGCTTAGTTTGTGAGCATGAGATAACTCAACTGACTTTTCATGTGATAATAATAAAAATTACATGTCTATGTGCATAGGGACGGATTCAGAAATTTTTTTAAGTGGGGATAAAATTTTATTTTTAATGGGGCAAAATTTTAATAGAAATAAAATTTTTTTAAGGGATCAAAATTTAAAATAATAATTTTTTACATGAAATTTTTTACACCCCCTTCCCAACGTAGATTCGTCCATTTAAATCAAATTATCAAGAAACAAAGACTCGAGAATAATATTTATGTGATAATAATAAAAACTACATGTCTCTGTACAGGGACGGATCCAGAAATTTTTTGAATGAGAGCAAAATTTTAATGAAGGTAAAATTTTATTTTTTTATAAGATCAAAACTTAAAATAATAATTTTTATATAAAATTTTTTGCCCTCCCAATGTGTATCCGTCCCAATCTCTGTATATTTTGTTGCTCTTCTCATTATTCGTCTATTACAAGATTATTGGCATATAAATATTATTCTCGAGTCTTTGTTTCCTGATAATTTGATTTAAAAAATTAAAATTTTTAGGTTAAGCAAAGCATATTGCATTAAATAATAATATTTAATTAGGCTAATTGATTTTAACGGTAATTTTCTTAATACATATTTTTATCAAAAAAATAGAAAAATCAATTTTTAGACCAATTAATGTATTCAATGGAAGCACATTAAATTATTGGACCTCGATCGTAGCTATTCCTAACCATGCATAGGCCGCCATGTTTTTTGTTTTTTCTAAAGTTAGGTAAATGGTGCTTTATATATCTTAATTTCATAATGCAAAAGTTAGTCCTGCATCTCCAACTGAGAAACACTATACCAGAAAAAAGTTAGCTAGATTAGTGAAGGGAGCCTTGTCTTGGTTTTTTAGGAAAGAAAACAGTGTCAGCTCGATTTGAAAGTCTTTCTTATTTATTGGTCATTGATCTCTAACATAAGAGTTCCTACGTGGTAAAATCTACATGAAATAAACAAAAATTACTTTTTTTAATCACTTTTTCGATTAATCCGTAGAGTTGAATACCTCATTCAAGAATTGTTTTTGAGGAATCAATAAAAAAGGCAAATCTTCTGTGATATATTAGATATATATCGATTTTTAATAAATCTGTTATCTCTTGAAATCTCCTTTCTTATTCAAAATTACGGTGTAATGTTTTAATAAATTTGAAAATTGTATTCAGCATTTTCTATAAGAAAAGGGAAAATAGCTATCCAATTGGGAATAAGGTTGCAAATTAATTAATTAACAACCTCTTCATCCATGGAAGATCTACTCAATATGTGTGAATAGTCATTAATCTATTCTCAATTTTGGAAATTTCTCCCTAAACCGTGCAGATAGTATGACAGAGGTAAACTCTACAACAATGAATCTAAATACAAAATCCAAAAATAGACCGAGACAGTATATGGTATTCTAAAATATGTTACGGCAATAAAAAGGCTGAGTAAGAAAGAAAGAGAGAGATCGAATTCATACACTCGATTCTGTAAACCACATCTATATACTATTTGCTTTTACATTTTTTACATTCATAAGAATTAAGATATATCCTTTTATCTTATAAATAACATACACACAAAAAATAATATATAAATGGCCTATGTTTATAATTATATAAAACCCAATTTAAAATATTCTTCATTCCTACTCAACAATACCCAGATGGATTTCAGTAATATTCTGGCAAAGTCAGCATATTCGATACACAAGATTTTCCATTTTGTAGAAATGAAGGTGACAATGTACACAACTTTTCCTTGTTAACCTGAACATTATATTCTTTTCGCAAAGTTATGTGAATGCTGGATTGCTTTCATTGCCACAAATTACAGCACAATAATAATAAATGCGCTGAGCCTGGTTATAGCTATAAATGGAATTAAGAACAACGTACGTACGCAATGTTAGATAAGACATAAATAAATATATATCTCTAAACTTGGGTTATTAAATATGTCGGGGAGGGGCAAACAAACTGAGGTAAGAGCGTGTTAGGACACTTGTCCGGGTATGGAGGTTAGGGCACAATCCCTTGGCAGAACCATTCCAGGGTTCCAAAAGTTTCATGAAGATTGGACTGATTCAAATTAAAATTTTGGGTTTAGAATTAGACGACATATTTAGTTAAAATATATGCAGTTGGTCCTGGAAACCCTCTCTGGTTCGGGTCTGCTCTCTCATTTTCAAAGCCAAAGACACAATTGGTACGGTGATTTGCAAGGGCGGGGTTAGCTAAGTATAGCTGTAGTTGATGAGTATGCTTCTGCAGGGACGAGGTCAACACAGAATAGAACCCACCAGAGCAGACCAACTAAGACTTATCTAAGAAGGAGGCTCGTGTTCTTTTGTCCAAGTCTTTGTTGGTTTCCGTTGCTCTCTCTGTACATATATGCAATGCAATCCTTAATAGTCCATCCAGGGCTTGTATTGTATATGTACATACAGAGAGAGCCCTGGATTGTTATATATGGAAATTTGTTTCTTTGAAATATCAAGGATTCGGGAAAGAGAAGAGGCCTTTGGCATGACCAAAAAAAAATTGAAAACAAGAAAAAAATAATCTTATTCGTAATTGTTAACAAATTAGAAAAGGGTAATTTAAGCTTAATCTTAAGGGGTGCTTCATTGATGGGTTTAAGAAGGGGTTAATAGGTAAGGAATGAATAATGAGTGATTGGTTGTTGATTATGATTATAGGGACAATGGTTTGATATCTTATTTTGGAGGAATCCTCCATACCCCTCATTTGGTAGAAGAATGAAACTCATTTCTTAATAGACTCATTTTTTAAAAATATTTTAAATACTAATTAATTGAATATAATTAATTAAAATATTATTATTATTATTAATTAAGTACATTATAATTAATTAAAAATATAATTAATTAAAATATAATTCATTCATTACTTAAAATTTAATTAATTAATTGATTAAAATTAATCAAAATATAATTCATTCATTAATTAAAATACTGTAATTAATTAATTAATTAAATTATTAAAATATAATTATTCATTAATTAAAATATTTTAATTATTTATTTATTTAAAATATAATTGTTTACAATATAATAAATTAAAATATTATTATTAATTAGATTATAAGTAATTAAAATATTATTAATAATCAAAATAAAACTAATTTAAATATAATTATTTATTAATTAAAATATTATAATTAATTAATTAAAATATAATTAATTAAAATATTATATTTAATTAAAAATAAATAATTAATTACTTACAATATAATTAATTGAAATATAATTCATTCATTAATTAAAACACTCTATTTAATTAGATACAATATTTTAATTAATTAGTATATTGTAATTAATTAATTACAATTTTTTTACAAATCAACTAGTATCAATGATAATGATAATCATTCTTTCTTTTTAACCAACTTTTATAATTATAATAACATACATTTCTATTTTTTACTGTATTCATTTTCGTTCCTATTATCATTTTCTTGTACAAACTAACCATCCCTTTAACGAAGAATGGGGTTTGGTTTGAGATCATGATTAATTATAGACAAGTAAGCGACACGTGGACTTGATTAAAAAAAGAATGATTGAGCGTTTACTTATCGTGTACAAGTGCAATTCAAGAATGCCGTCTCCGTAGAGGCGACACAAATCTTATGCAATACATGTATTAGCAAAAGAGAAGGGGTCACTTTCGATAATGTTGGTGAGCTGAGCTCCCTTCTGGCAGGTTACAAGACTTTTCAGGGCTTGTTAGTCACTAGCTTTTTCTTTGTTTGACTAGTTGGCCTTTTGATTCCGTACAGATCGGGGTCAAAAATATACCAACATTGCGTGACTTTTGAGGACCAAAGCCACTTCACTTTACCGTGTGACTCCCAATTTTTCTGCCACGCTATTTGTTTATTGTTTCTTAGACGAACAACTAGTACATCAACTTCCAATTTGCACATGATCTTTACCTTATTCTATTATCATATTCAGCGTCTCATCATGATACATTACAGTGTGGAATTAACTATGTAAATATATTTATTTAAAATATTTTAAAAATTAGACCGAAAGTTAAATAAATATAGCAAGGTTTAAAATGTTCAATCGATATTAGACCAGCATAAAACTGACTAAAGGTTAAACAAAATTAAAATTTTTGAATTATAATTGAAATAATTTGTTCTTATTAATCAAAGAATTTGAAGTTTAATTAAAAAATATTGTTAAATAAAAATTAATTAATTTTTTATGTATAAGATTCTTAGTAATCAAAGAATTTAAAGTTTGATTGAAAAAAATATTGTAAAATAAAAATTAATTGATTTTTTATGTATAAAAACTGATTAATTTATAAAAATTAACCGATTAATTAATAAACTGAATTTATAAAAAATGACCGATTAGTTAATAAATTGATCAATTTTTAACAACAAAATTTATTAAAACAAATTGAGCCCAAAAGTTAAAACTTGAATTAAATAGTTAGACGATTCAATAATTTTACAATCAAAGCAGTAGAATTGGTTAGGTTTTTTATCGTCGTCTGCTTATTTACACACAAGCTTAAAAAGATAAGTAAATACAAACATCAACTGTGACACCTTTTATTTTTGGATCTTTCGGGAGGTGTTTATTGAGCCAAAGTCGGTGACTAATCGCCTTCACTGCGTGATACATCCCCTATCTGGAGGCCACACCTGTCAACTTTGCCACCTTAATAATTGGTAATCTTCTACTCGCATCAAGCAATTTTCCCTTATAATTATATGAAAGTTGCACTTTTCGAAGAATAACGAAAAAGATTGACAAAATCTGAAGGAAAATCGACCCAAGATAGACTTGAATGGTATGTGAAATGTGATAGATTCGAGTAGTTTAGTACAAATGCCCGTATTCATAGCCATTCAATGATGTAGTACAAATGCCCGTATTCATAGCCATTCAATGATCTTACGATAATTAAAAATATTAAGGCGTCTTTAATTGGCATTAACATTTTTTGAACGATCCATAGTTCAGGTTCTGTCATTTCAATTGTGTGAAAATTTAATAATTTCATTAAATTAAATAATAAAAACTCTAATTAAATTAACTTTCTCGTAATCATATAAAACAATTATCAAAATCATTCCTAAGTAATAATAATAATAAAATAATTCTATAAAATTTTCTAAAATAAGAAATCATGTATGTAAAGATAACATAATTCAATCGTTCAATTCGTTCATTTTTTATATCTTAAAATTATATAAAATAGGTTATTATATTATCAAATAAAAAATATTTAAATAAATATGATAAAATTATCTCTCTGTCTCGCTAGATCTCAATTTAGATCAGACGATGACAATGATCAATTTGATTTGGCCAACAAATCTTACACTCAAAAGGTAGAATCGCTCATCTTGGGTGCCCCCATACTCTGACCAGACAGAGTTGTGAGGGAGGTAAATTACAGTTTAATCTCACTTAAATTATAAAAAATGTGACCTTTTTTTGTTACGCACAAAGAGTCATCACATTGGATGAATTTCTACACTGTTACTGTTAAGATTCGAACCTGAGACCTTACACTCAACTTTATAAACAGTTAAGCTAACCGTGCAGGCACATGGCCAACAAATCTGTACATGCTTGAATATGGTCCTGAATAGTGTCTCCTACGTAACATAATGGTATACACCTTATAATTCGCATAGGCCAATGAATCGTACATGCCCAGATTTGATCTTAGATAATGCGTTGTCGACAACAGAATGGCGAACATCACATTCTAACAATGAGGCATCAAATGTGTAACCACAGCACCTTAAAGCACGTAAGGTGTATATATGAGGCATCCGATTATAGGAATACATCCACAATTTAGTTTTGAAGTAACTATCACTGATACTTGAAATCACAATCCCCAAGTCTATAATTCTCCATATGCCCACAAATCATATTAGTTACACACAATTCACATAAATACAACTCTTCAAATTTTTAAAAAATTAATAAGATCTTAAATCCGTCAAATACCCTGAATTAGGGCTTTTCACCCGTATAACTAAAAACAAAATTTAAATCAGAGAAGAGACATTAATTATACGCAGTCTTTTTTATATATTGTATAAAAAAATTATTTCCGTAAATCAAATTTATGACATTTCGGTTACAAAAGAGCAAACTAAAAATCTTAATTAGTAAATTCTAAAGATAGCTTAAATTTCTTTTTGGTATTTGAAAAATATATAAACGTTATCCAAATCCTACGGACATTAATATATTATACTGGAATGACTTATCTTTCCTTTCAAATATATCTCTGTATCGTTGTTACTATTTCGTTGGTTCTTAAGTTTATTTCTCATAAAAATGACAATTAAATTCATCAATATTGATTTAAAATATTTGTTGATCATTATTTTGAGCATACACTCTTAGTTACACACTTGAATAATATTTTTTATATATATCTTAAATTATTATGCTTACAACATTGTATAGTATTCAATTTTGATAATATATTAAACTAATATCACTCTTTATCATATTCTCTTATTCAATT
>JAOSBK010000003.1:28838479-28861524 GCA_027568895.1 Erythroxylum shatona
ATGCTTACAACATTGTATGGTGTTCAATTTTGATAATATATTAAACTAACATCACTCTTTATCATAGTCTCTTATTCAATTTCAACTTAATCATAAATTATATTGTCGTAATAATTACAAAAATTCAATCAAATTCAGTGCAATTTGAGTCACATAAATAATCTTTTCATAAAATTAAAAGGAAAGTCTACGTGCAATTGATGTCCCTCATTCAACCATCGCAAAGCAGGGAGCTTTGTGCATTAGGATTGTTGTTGTTTTTATTAGATCTGTGTGAAGATAAAAGATATGAGAACATTTTATATTTTATAATATTATTTAAAAGTATAAAAAAATTTAATCAAATTCATCGGAGTAAAATTTTTAGTAAACAAAATTTATATCATACAAAGTATGAGTTTAGGTAGAAAGCTTATTCATTTGTTTCTTAATATGAGATGGGGGGTGTTTGTTTCTTCTACCTACTAGGGATCCCCACTAGTGAGTACCTAAGTATGCATGTGGGATGAGCTTTAGGTGCACCCTAGCTCCCCAACACTACACATGCTCTCCCTCTCCAACCATTATCTTCCTAACCACTTTTGATTATTGGGTAATTTTGTAATTCTAATCTAGGATTAGTTATTAAGATTTAATCCTCCCACCTTTTAACTTTTCTATGGATTGTAACTTTGATGAATATTAATTTACTCAACGTAAGATATGATTCGGTACAAAAATTAGACTAAATGTCAATACTTTTCTAAAGTTTGGCTTGATGGTATTTGAATTGATGGTTGCACGTTCTAAAATCCGGTACATTTTGTTTTATTTTCCATCCTAGTCTTTCGCTATACCTCAGATTTCCTGATTTTGTTAACTCTTGACTTCTTCGTTATAATTTACCCATTAGTTCATATAAGAGTTATAGACGTTTCACTCTTATTCATTGTTTTTCTTTATTTTGGATTCGAGGAAACTTCGTAGGTGGACCAAGCGGGCACACCTCTCTGAGGGCTCAACTGGCGCACAACCCCACAGGCGAGCCAAGCGAGTGCACCTCATCATTGAGGGCCCAACTAGTTCTCCATTTATAGGTAAAACTCCGGCTACCCCAGACTCTTACAAGAAGGGTTAGCATGGAATGGAACTTGGGACCTAACTAAAGTCAAGCCCCGCTCTCAATTATCGAGTCACACCCCTTGAGGGCCCTATTCATTGTTATGATGTTCCAATATTCAAATAGAAGAAGTATGGCACTATTTACCACTGAGTATAAAGTTTTAACTTCTTTTTCTAATGAATCAAATGGCAACAGGTACGAAAAAGAGGTGAGTAGATTCTTTATTTCAGTTAATCAATTCTTACTCTATTTTAAAAGACGCCTTTTTAGTTTGGGCCGGGATTCTCACCAGTCAGGTATTGTTCCCTTTGGCCACTCACAATCTCGTAGGGGGCGCTCGACCACAACCTCGTGGGGGATCGAACCTTGGACCTTAGGGATTTGGTGGGTTCATGAGCTCAATGATAAGAAGCGTGGGTCATTAACCCACCAAATCCCTGAGGTCCAAGGTTCGATCCCCCACGAAGTTGTGGTCGAGCACCCCCTACGAGGTTGTGGGTGGCCAAAGGGGACAATACCTGGCCAGTGAAGATCCCGGCCCAAACCATTATTAAATCTTATCTATATATTTATGTAAAATTTACGTAAATATATGATTAAAAATGACCGGCACAGAATTGGAACATAAAAAACGGCACAAGGATCTGTTCTTTTTCCTTTGAAATATATACAACTTGTAGTTGGAAGTTAGTTTGGGTTGAGTTAAGGGAAAATGTAAATTGGGCTTAATAATAAGGCCTAGTCCAGTGGATTACTAGACTTAGAACTACAGATGAACAGCCCAAGTAGAACAGTAGTAGCAGGGCTTCCATCCTACATCCCCTTGTATAAAATAAGACGATATAAATTGCTCACAAATCAGAAAGCTCAAAGCTGCAAGGAGTTATTTACTTATTTTATGTTGCAAATAGAAGCTGTTTTCTTTTTATTTATTTATTCTATTAAGATAAGGCGAATAATTAGTAATATTAGGAATTTTTAATTAATTTATAATAAATAATATAAGTTTTTATTTCTCATTTATAAAATTACATTATAATTTTCATTTTAATCACCAATCTCAAGCCGGAAGATTAAATTGAAAAAAAATCCCTTTCAATTTTAGGTTAACTTTTTGTTAATCTCGTTTCTAATATTTATTTATCTTCTTAAAGAATTTTAAATGCATTTTCAAATAAATTCTTTTTTCTCTATCTTTTTAGGATGTATAAAATTAAAAATATTTCTATTATTAAAGCACATCCTTGAATTTTTTTCCTCATAAAAAATAACTAAAACCAATTTGAAGACAAATAGAAAAATTCTAACCATTAACATGTAGAGATGGATACAGCGGATTGAAAAATTGTCTCGGAACAAGATTCTCTGTACTCATAATTCTGTGTCAATTCTGTTTCAGACGATCCCATCAACATAAATATGTGAGACTAAAAAAAGTGTAAATGAGATCATCTGAAACAGGATTGGCATAGGGTTACGGCCGTAGAGAATTACCATCACCACCTTCTTTATAAGTGACCATATAATTGGTTTGGTGGCAAGTAAATATGCAAGATACTTTGATTTAAACAAATTTATGTTTTATTGAACAATAAAATTAAGAAATTATTTTATTACATTAGGCATAATGAGATCCCATTTAAATATGCTCACTTTAAAAAAAATTCAATTGGATAGCCCTAAAGTTAGAATTCTAAGAATCCACTTATGCTATTTCCTTACGAAAAAAAACTAATATCAAAACAAGAAGTCGCCATCATCTCTACCAGTTGTGCATAGGAGTTAGCCAAAGGGCAGTGCAAGTGCAAGTGCAACCCAGCTCAGACTTATTTCAAGCCCTTTTTAGAGGCGCAATTCAAGGAAGACACACATGAGTAAGTGACTAACTTTACTTACTTATCATTCTGCCTTGTGCTTTCATCATTTGGAATCACTTTCCCCCGCAGCTTTCATCATAAAGTTGATTATACTTCTCTTTTCAATCTTTTAATCCACAATAGTAAGCCCATGAAACCCCAACCCTTCAAAATACATAGTCCCAGACACACAAACACATAATACACGTCCCTTTAATTTGCTCTCTCAAACTGAGCTTGTCATCAATGAACATGGTGTTCCCCGCATGTTTCAGTCACTCCAACACACTCTCAAGTGCTACTAACCATCTGCCTCAAAACCTCACAACATGCATATACCAAACTCAATTCTGCAACTCACCCACATACCTCACACTCACCTGGTCTAAAAACGTGTTCTCTCACTCCTTGACTATCTATGCTTCTGACTCCTTCTCCTTCACAATCTCTCTAAACCCATCAACCTTCTCCTTCTTTAAAACCCGTCATGGCTCCAAATCCATCTACTTGACGCACCATCATTACCAAGGAATCAAGCTGTACTGGGACTTCACTCGTGCCCAGTTTCCTCACAACTCGGCTGAGCCTGAATCCTGCTTTTACCTTGCAGTTTCTTGCAATGCCAGGTTAGAGTTCTTTCTTGGTGATCTGTACACAGAGTTGACTCGACGATCAGGATTAATCATGACCCGTCAAATGACAGAACCGACATTGCTATCTAGGAGAGAGCATGTGTTTGGTCGTAAAAATTATGTGTCCAGAGCTGAGTTCTTGGGGTCAAAGCATGAAATAGCAATAGAGTGCAACGGGGACGTACTTGCGGTAAAAGTTGACGGAGAAGTTACTCTTGTTGTAAAGAGGTTAGCATGGAAATTTAGAGGCAATGAGAGGATTTTCGTTGGTGGGATTGAGGTAGAGTTCTATTGGGATGTGTTCAACTGGGTAGATAGCAACAGTTTCAACGGTAACAACATGAATGGCCATGGCGTGTTTATATTCCAAGTTGGTGATGGTGGGGTGTGGCCGGAGATGGTTGGTCCTGAGAAGAGGTTGATGAGGAAGAGTATGTCGTCTATGGGGCACACATCAACGCCGGCAATGTTATTGTCGCCGTTGCCGTCATGCTTTAGTGTTTTGCAGTGGGCTGATGAGAGTAGTGATTGCGGCAGAAGTTCATGTTCTTCATCCACCAAGTCAGGTGGCAGCAATAATGCAGGCTTTTCTTTATTGTTGTATGCTTGGAGGAGAGACTGATTCAGTCCGACTATGACGACTGATGAATGTCATCTTATGGGGATGCTTGATTCTTTTTCATGGCTTCTGCTGTTTAATCCGATATGTTGTGTAAATTTATGAAAAGTTTCTGATTACTCTAATTACGGTTCTTCAAATGTTTTCCAGTTTCCTTTACACTTAGCTAAAGAGGTTGCCATGGTGATTAGAGAGAATCGGGCTATTACATCAGAAATGGGGTATGGTTGAATCAGGTTTAACAGGTCTTACATAAAATGATGACATTTTGAAACAGCACTCTCATCACTGTAGCTGAACCGCATTAGTTCAGACACTAATCAGCCAGTTCTCTGAGCATCAGTTTTCACTTATATTAATGCTGATTTATATTTGTTAACTCAGCGAACCAAAAAGGAACCATCTTTCTTTATACACAGTTATGACACAACTCCCAGTTTCACTCAAAAGGAACATACGCATAGCAAGCAAGTTCAAAAGCCTACTTATTAGGCCCACAAAAGCAACGAAGAAAAGACTAAACAAATATTACAACCATGCGCGCATGCACGATGCACCCACCACCACCACCATCACTAGCAAAGCCACAGTCCTCGGATTCTCATTCTTATATATCAAATTACTGAAAAATCTAAGCCTTGCCAATTGCCATTTTGTCATGCACTTTCTGCGCCACATTATGAGTAGCTACCTACCTGACTGCTCTCCTTATTCCTTGTAGTGATTACTTGTTCTATCTGCCAATATTCCTGTCATCATCATGCCATAGCATGTTTTTGTCCTTTGTAATCATATACCAACACCGGTTTTTAATATACTTGGAAAGATGGAGAGGAAAAGGGACATGAGTATATAGAGTCTAGAGATAGTCATTAGTGTAATAAAACATTACACTAAAATGCAAACCAGCCATGCCCATGCATATGCACCTCAATTCTCAAAGTGTATAAAACACTACACTTACACACTAAAATGCATTAGTGTCAACAATTGAGTAACGTTTCTTATCAGGAGGTATAAAGTAGATGCTACTATATATCAAAACTCAAAAGCCAGAAAATACTGGAGGAAGATTAGCTGTCAAAAGTCAAATCTTTAAAAAGTTAAGACTTATATATACTAACATAAACCAAAAAGATAGTTCTCTTTAACCGTCTGTAGCAATACATCTTTAAGTTAGTTAAGACATGAACTTTACAATGGCTTGAGATTTCTAGTGAGTACATACATTCAATCACGAAGATTCCAAGAGCTCCAAGAAAAAATTTGGCCAATTGCTTGGAGTGCAGAAACATTCCAGCTCTCCACGTGCTTCACAATCTGCAAATAATAAACATCAACCATTTAAAAGTTTTGGCATCTCCAATTTTAAAACCAGATTTTCATAGACTAAACATGTTCTACTCACCTTAAACTTGTCATCCAATTCGTACAATGTTCTTCCATCAATCAAAATGAGTGGCTTCCATGGAAATTTTAGGTAGGTTCTGCTAATCAGAAAATCCAGTTCAGGAGCATTGATTAAGTAGGAGGTGTAATTGATACTATAAGATGATACAAAAGTGATTGTGGAGAACAGCAACCAAATAACTGATCAAGTGAAAGAAAAGCAGAGCAAGGCACCACATATTTGTTAAATTTCTCCTATTCCTGGAACAAGTGTATGCATCACCTAACCAGAATCCATTAACCTCTCACACATGTGAGTGATATAAATTCAAATGGGCGTATGAGGACATGCAGCAAGAATTAGGATTTCTAACTGAATGAATTGGATATCCCATGAAAAATTCTTTCTCTTATCAAATATCAACAATACCCTAGTTCCTTCTCATGTAAATGGAAAACAGACAGAGGCTTAACTTTCATATAGGGCATGAGAAAAATAACCAAGCATTCAAGATTTTTTGTAACTACATACTTGTGAAAAAGAAAGAAAAAGGAAACTCAATATAATGCACTCTTTCAATGGTTGAGCATGCACGAAACATGGGTGTGACCTAGCACGTGCTCAGTTTTGAGAGTTCAAGGTGAAGACATGAGCCTGTTGAAGTGGCGGATGTGTTTCTGTAGAAGACAATGTCTGAGATAAGATCATGTCAAATACTGTCCATGTGCACGAAGAAGCTGAGAGCATCTACAATTTGGGAACACTAATCTGGCTGAACCAGTTTCAATGTATAAGGAGAAGCGGTGAGATCCACGACCTGGAACACAGTTGTGTCCTATGTTGTATCCATGATAAACAACTTTATCTGAAAATGCATTTTTGGTTAAGTACAAACTCTTTGAGGACTCTATGACTTATCAGAATCATGTTTAAGTTAGACTGACCTTGATAAAACAGGCAAGTTGTGTTGAACTTTACCAACTGAAGTTTATAATTAACTATAATTATATAAACCTATATAAAGGAAATTTGAATTCTTCATCAAGTGGAGAGTTAAGATAGATCAATAGACAACAACTGCTTTGGGTTTATGAAGATGTAGCCACACCCTATTGGCAAAAGCTTATTAAGATCTTCACGTTAGTTGTTTGTTTGTTTTTTTCCCATACAAATCTATTCTTGTTGCATACACCTTATTTCTTAACAAGTGGTATCAAAGCGTAATTAAGGCAAGAATGACATTGATTGCAATATTTGAAGTGGGAAGTTCAATAGAATTGAGAACTTCAAACAGTGAGTTTCAAGTGTGAGTATTTGGAATTATTTGGCTATGTTCATGGAAATTGTATTTCTATCTAGGGGAGAAACGAAAAGCTGGATAGTTGATATATGTATAAGTATCTCACGAACAAGTTGTATCTGAAGCAAAAACTATATATGCTCAAGATGCAGGAGAGGATGGATCTAAATAGCATATCAATGCATTCAATCAAACAGTCAATGACCTGCTGAGGCTCAAGTTGATTATTGACAAAGAGGATCAAGCAATGACTACGCATACATAGTTGATATATACACGAGTGCAGTCTTGGAGTGTTTCGAGAAGAATGCAAATGTTTTCTTGGAAGTATTTGGGCGAGCACAACTGGAGACGTGTGTGTTCAATTATGAAAATCATACGTAAAGGCATAGGCTGAAAACACGTCTGTGTCAGGGTAGAAAAGGTGTTTCCATAGAAGACACAATTGGGAAAGTCATGTCACAAACCGTTTCCAAATGTGCATAGAAGCAAGAGGATCCACAACCTGAGGGCACAAAATTGGCTAAAGTCGTGGCCATATATAGGGAGAAAAAGTGAGATCCACGACCTGAGATATGGCTGTGTGCAGAGAAGCAAGAGGATCTACAATCTAAAGACACGGGCATGGCTAAAGCCATCTACATGTGTAGGAAACAGTGAGATCCACAATTTGAGACACAACCTTATCCTAGACCGTATCTATAACATACAACCTCATTTGGAAAGACATTTTTGGCAAAATACTAATTCTATGAAGATTCTATAACTTATTAGAGTCATGTTTAAGTTAGACTAGTTTTCGTAAAGAGGCAAATTGTATTGAAATGCAGTAGTTATAATTTACAATTAACTATAATTGTGTAAACCTAGTATATATAAATGAAATCTATAACCTTCATCAAATAGACAGCTTTGATTAATTAATAAACAATATCCATTTTGGGCTTTCGAGGACATAGACATACTCAATTGACTAAACTTTGTTAAAATCTTGTTAGTTGTTTGCTTGTTTCTTTTCATACAAATCTGTTCTTACCACATATACCTTATTTCTCAAGGGTGTCAAAGCAAACAATTAGTTGCATATGTAGAAAAATGATCTTTTTCTAACTTCTGAAAATCCCTCTCTTCTCGTTACCAAAAAATAGAACCCCTCTGCTCCTGTTTAGCACTAAAAATGATAACAAAAAGAATTTTGTCCTAAAAAATCAAAACGCACATTAGTTGTATTTGAGAGGGAATGATGTTAAAGAAATTAAGCACCTTAATTGCCATGTTGCCAGAACAAAATTTGTATTAGAATCAACACCCTGCAGGTGAAGCGATATGATTAGGTGTCACCAATAGCAATAACTTAAACACAATATACATGTATCCATGCAATCTGAAGTGGAAATTAACTAGATTAGAGGTTTCCAACCTCGCTGCTATCCTCATTGGATTGAGATGTTGCTTTAGTACATGGAAAAAGCATTGCAAATTAAGACACTGGTAAATTTCTCGTAAAGGCCCTCAAAATCCTTGCTACATAGGACAACCCTATGTTCCTTGCAACAAATACTGCCTAGTTTCTTAAAAAGTTTATCAAAATATTGCTAATTTTATTTTCTTACTCCTAGTCATAAAGTGTTCATGCAGATTTTCCTCAAAGCCACAAAACATAAAGACAATAATAAACTTCATGGCAGAAAACGAAGATGTATCCTGCTCTTAACACATCGATTCTGTTCCTAGAAAATACAATTTCTCATTTAGAGAAAGCTCATCGTTTGTAGGACCATTCTCTTCTTAAGACATCCTGATATATAATACTAAAAGCATCACATCTTATCGCGCATACTTTGTCTGGAATTGAAGCTATCTGGCTTATAATTAGCTAACAGGATTGTTCCCCACAAAAGTGTTCACTCATCAGTCCTAAAATTTGCCATATGCTGCATATACTAACAAAGCTTATGCCAACATTAAAATGATCTGTTGTTTAATAGAACCAGTTGCAATAAGCACCATAATGCACCTTCTCAATGCTCCGTAATGAAATTGATGGACAGTCGAAAAAAGGAACCAGCAACTTCAAATTGTGTGCATACAACTGGGTGCCTGAAGCTCCACACATAAACGTTTTAGAAGTAACCAAGAGATATGCTTTGCACTTACAAATGGGAAGATACCAGATTAGGTGTGCCTGCTATACCCAAGCATGATATACTAATATGGACTTCTAAAAATATCCCATTAGTAAAGTTCAACAGAAGTACTATGAGAACATAACAAAAAAAATTGAAAACCTCAAAGAATAAGCAAGAACCACAATTCTTCTTGAATTGAACTGAAATATCTGCGAACTCAATCAGATAGATATGCAGCTTTTGAAAGGGGTTTTATTTCTTTTTCCTGACAAGGGAAGAGGGGTACAGGGAAATGGAACGAGAAGCTTCTTGACGAGCATAGTAAGAAGCGGTTGGCTGTTGCATTAACTACTCAATTCCTAGAGCAACTTCAGATTGGCTAAATAAAGTGACAAACTACAAAAAGCTGGAGATACATTAATTGCATAAGCTTTTCGGAGTTCTTACCTTGGAATTTTATAGTAGGATCTTCAAAGATGCAATCTTCCGTATAAATTGCAGAAGTGAAAATACCTACTTACAAAAGGAAAACAAAATATAGCGAGATAAGTGAAAAAGTTCAGAATTTTGAGAAGATGTATAAACCTTCAGGGATTTTAAAATCATGCTGGGATTTGGTAATGGAAAGCGAAAAGGATAAAATACCAGAAACCGCACAGAAAGTTGTAGCATATTACCTGTAACAAAGTATGCATTCTCATAATCAGACTCCAGGATTCTTACCACCTCATCAATACTGGAAACTGAAACCTCCTCAGTTCCGTCTCTATAAATCTCCGTGTCCAATCTAGCAAACTCAGTAACTACTAAGAAAGACAGAGCATAAACACGAAACGGTTAACTTGTTAACTAATGAGCCTAACCTAATTAGAGGCCATACCTGTCCTTGTCGGATAAGGAGAAGAGCCTGAGCAGCTCGGTGACTCCACTCACCGCCAACTTCAGAACTTGTGGGGTTTTGGTTTCAAGTTTTCTCTTATAGTTATCACCACTGTTGCAGGTACCCGAGCAACATCGAATTCCATGAATTCTCTGCAAAAAGCAATGGCCTGTGAAAGACAATAAAGACCCAGCAACCATAAATCGAAAGGAAGATAGAGAAAGAGACCCTGAAACTTGGGGATGGACAAAGTGAGCACATTCCCGCCATTTTCTAACAGAGATGGCCACTTGGTTGTTAAGAGTAAGACACCATAGTTTGGTCTGTGCACCAGACTCTTCTTCCCGGCTTCTCTACTTATGTTGCTGGCCACTATTATTTTGCCACGTCAGAAATATTTTCTTCCTCGTAAAACATTTAATTAAAGAATAAAAAATAGCTAAAATCTATAATTGTTAAAAAGTAAAAATAAGAACTACTTGATTAATTAAATTATTTTTTATCTTATATAGAAACAATTAAGTGAATTGTGTTTAATAGTAGTTAATAATTATTTTTATTAAAATTTATTCTTATTTTACAATTTTTATCATTTATCTTACTATTATCTCGAATGATTATTAAATAAAAATTTCTAAATCAAGATTTTAGGAAACATAAAGATGCTAATTTTATTAGGCATTGGTTGTAGGGATGGTAAGTTAACTCAAATTTAATTGATCAAGACTGGGTTAATAAGCCTTAGACAGGGCCCAAGCTTAAGCAACTCGTGCCTGACTTTTTATAAATACAATAATATTATTTTGTATATTTAATTTTTTAAAAAATTTAGGTTTAGCTTAGGCTCGGGTTGTCTCACCTTGACTATCATGAGCTCTCGACTCGATTTATTGTTATTCTTAATTGATTGTCATTTTTAAAATTTAAGATCAGAATTTTACCTCTCATAAAGAACCTACTCAATTTAACTGAAAATTAAATTAAGTGTGGATGACTTAAAAATATTTTTTCGCAATTAAAAATTAGAATAACTTTTCTTTTTGAAAAAAAAATTTAGTATAAATAAGGAAGAAAATTACAAGGTAACGGGAAAACCCATTATATATAACACAAAAAGAGAGCCAGTAATAAAAAAATCAACTATCACACCAAAAAAAGTCTAATCAGAGCCCCTATCTATTAACTATAGTCGTAAGGCATGACAACCATTAGAGCTACAAGAAACTTTCTTTGTCAAAACTATCACTCAAATATCAGACACAATTAAGCAAATCAAACTCTCCTTCGTAGAAGAAGTATTCTGAAAACGTAGAGAGTTTCGTTCTCACCAAAGCGAATATAATCAGACCTTTAAAACAATAAGTTGGACAGATTTGTTGGAAAAAAAATTAGGATAACTTATTCGATCTGCATCTAGTCCAAACAAAAGTCCATGTGAATGTGGTTTTCTAGGACAATTAATTAATGTTATTTTATCTATTTATAATTACAAGAACCACACGTACAGAGTGCTCACACTGCTCTTCTTCACTCCATATTCAGCCCACTCATTCACCCCCTCCCAAAGAGTCTACTCATTTTCCAAAACAACCTTCCACCATGGCCGACTCCGCTGCTCCTCCTGTGCCACGTCCCGTCAAAATCATCACCGGTGCTGACTCCTTCGGCTGCGACCTCAAAGACACCTTAGTCTCCCACCTCCGCTCCCTCAACATCGACGTTGAAGACCTCGGCACCTCATCCTACTACGACATCGCCGCCGAGGTCGGCCGCCGCGTATCCTCGACCACCAGCTCTCCCATGTCTCCGTCTCCTGAGATCCGCGGACTAGTAGCTTGTGGCACCGGGGTCGGCGTGTCCATCTTCGCTAATAAATTTCCTGGCGTCACTGCCGCCACCTGCCTGACCACCGACGAGGCCATCAACACGCGCTCCATCAACAACTCCAACGTCCTTGCAGTATCCGGCATGGCCACTTCGCCGGATTCCGCCATCAAGATCCTCGACGCTTGGCTTGATACTCCGTTCAAAGCGCCTTGTCCCGCTTCGAATTTCGCTCCTTGGAGCGAAGACATCTCTTCGTTTTTTGAAAATTCGCTCGCTGAGCTCCCCAAAATAGGGCGACAACAACAACAGCAAGAGCAGAAGGAGGTAACAACAACGCCATGCGCGCTGTGTTGTTTAGTGAAGAACAGGAAGCTTGATCCTATTGACATAATCCCAGGTGGGGCGATGAAGATTGTGCGGGAGAGTCCAACTTCGGCGATAGTGAGTTTCAAGGCTGGGTCTGTGGAGCCTGCGCATCACCACACATTCGGTCACGATTTGGTGGTATTGAAAGGAAGCAAAAGGGTTTGGAACTTGACCAAGAAAGCAAAGTACGATATAGTTGTGGGAGATTATTTGTTTACACCAACTGGGGATGTGCACCGTGTCAAGTATTTTGAGGATACGGAGTTTTTCATAAAGTGGGAGGGGAAGTGGGACATTTTGTTTGATGAGGAGCTTGATGTTGCTAAGGAAGCTATTGAGAAAGAAGCTGCAGATGGGTTTGAGTTGATACAGTGAAAAAGGTCGGATCTTTGAGGCTTGATGGAGTAGTATTTTACGTGTTTGATGTTATGCCTCTTCGTTTTTTTGGGGGGTTTGCGTATAATGGGTATGGTTTGTAAGAATAAGGTATACAGTACACCCGTCCATGGTGTAATGTCTGCGAAAAAAAGTGCTTTTGATCAATAAATAGTGGGTAATTATTAAATTTTCATTCTTAGCGGCTAAAATCATCTATTGCGAGGTCAGGTTATAGTTGTGGAGAAGATGTTTGAATGAAAATTTCAGACTTGGTCATGTAACTCTTTGTTTTCATGTATATCATACGACAAGACTCAGCTCAGACTCAACGGTCTTCTTCCTCAATGCTACTAGCTCTTATAGTTGTGGAGAAGATGTTTGAATGACAATTTCAAACTTGGTCATGTAACTCTTTGTTTTCATGTATATCATACAACAAGACTCAGCTCAGACTCAACGGTCTTCCTCAATGCTAATAGCTCCTCCCCACCATCACATACATATGCTGAAGCTTGCCTGCCGGATAAAGTTGCTCCTTCCATGCTGTCTATGTAATCCTATTACATCGGTTAAAACATAAATCAAGACTACATTGCTGAGCTTGTAACAAGCTACATCAACAGAAACCAACAAGTACTTCTTTTGAGGTAAAAGTCACCTGTTTTGTGTATGAGCCAGCAAGAAAGAAGTTTTTCACAGGTGTTTTTTGATCAGGTCTGAATGGATCTTTTCCAGGTCCTTCACGGTATAAAGATTGACCAATCTTTACAACAGATGACCAAATTACTTCTAATCCTTGGGAGGATGGGAATAAAACCAAGACCTATTTCCATTAAATAAATCACAAAACTTGATCAATCATCAACTTGAGATCAATTAGTTGGAGACCAACCAGTTGGAATCCAGAGAACAAGGGATTAAATATCTGTGCTTAGCTGTTTACGATAAGTCTACACACTAGTCATTACTTGCGAATCCATTTATTAATGCCATGTTATTCAAACTGAAGAACCATGTTCCATAGTTGAGGCACTCACAAGAAGGTATATGCCATTTATAACCTCTTGTCCTCAAATAATGTGGAAGCTAATCCAAACAAAAACAACTACTGTAACAATTCATGCTATAAGCCAGTTTAGGCCATGAATCGATTAATGAGTTTGTTTTAGGTAGCAGTATTCAATGAAACAAAAGAAGCGTAGCACTTCGAATCAATTATGCAGAGCTCAGAAACTGAAGAACAAGGAACTGTAACCTCGTTAATATGAATGTTAGAGAATGTGCATCCTAGAATGGCTTTGGGTATCAAAGCTGAATTTTATAAGCAACGTACCTGCTTGGAGACTCTCTTTATGATTTCATCATTTGGTAAAGGCATGTAAGGATCACCTGGTGTCAGAACGCATCTGAAAGATGAAGTTACAGAAACACGTGAGAGATGGGCATGAAATAATAAAAGAAGCATAAAGGCTCAAGAACAGAAAAGGCGGATTCTGTTTGTTTATATGTTTCTCTCCCTCACAAGTTAAAAAGGTATAACATTTTTAACCCATGAACATGAACTACCCGATTATTCAACATAATTAGACATAAACAAAATAAGTAGATCATTGTCCCCTTTGTCTAAAAGAAGAGGAATACTGTTAATGACTGCAGAAGTAGAGTTCAATTTTCCTTACTGGAGCAATGACCCTTGTCCTTCAATGTAATAATCTTCGGGAGAAGAAAGTGCCAGGTCCGCAAAACATGAAAAATCAGCATCTGGAGTGTACAGAAGGTTATCGATGCCTGTAGCCTGCCTCAGTTGCCTAACAATCAAAAGAATAGGTGCTTATGGAGTAGGATGATTCCAGCAAATCATGAATTCAGGTCATGGAAAGGATAGCACAATTAATCGCTTACCTTGATCGCTCTAGATCCTGTAACTCTGTAACCCAGCCATTATATCTAAGCTGTACTGTTATAACAGGTACTCCTACTAGCTCATAAATGTCATCAAAAAATTTAATTGCCCTCCACTCAAATGGAAGTAATCTTTTAATTCCAGGAACATCACATGCTAAAACCAAATAAGAGAGAATTAGTATTATCCTCACAAACAAAAGGAAAGAAAATATCCATCAAAAACAAAAATTGAGCATCCGTCTCAACCTGCTACATAAGCATCAGCTTTCACGATTTTCTTGTTAGTAGCCTGAAATAGATGAAATGTTTTACGGTTATGGACATGTACATCACCTGAAATATATTGTGTAAGAAAAACTTACAAATATCTTCAAAGGAATAATAAGAAACCAAACATAAACAGACAAAAACATGCAGGCACAATCTTGATATTGTCTTATGCCTGATGATGACCAAAAAGCATCAGTCTACCTATGTGAAACACTGAAATCATCGAAATTCCTGTTTTCAATTTGTAGATGCATGTTATTTTTTTCCCCTGAAAAAGTAACTGCAAACTTTCCTCAGAATGATTAAGAATTACATTCCACACCAACATCATCCCAATCCTAGAATAAGAAATATCAGAAGTCATTTACTTTAGACATGGCGAGTCCCGTAACATATGTTTCTCCATCAGCAGACTTATCGTAGAGTATCTGTCTGCATCCCCACCTCAAGTGAAACCTGCTCTAGCAGAAAAAAGAATTTCAAAGGGGCATAATGAAAGTATGGAAAAGAAAATTTCAATAACTGAAAAAAAAAAAAACAGGAATCCCAAACTGGCAAATAAAAGGCATAACATCCAACCATACCTGCCTCCTCTATCGGTGATATAGTTTCTGATGGGACCATTCAAGTAAACATCAGGAGAACCCTTAAGCATGCGCAGCAAGGAAGCCTCTGTTTTTGTGGCAAATAATGAGAATATAGTAAGCATACAACGTGCACTGATGTTGTCGCAGTCAATAAATCCAAGTGCATATGCAACAGGATCCCACATCCTCTGGATACTTGCCCTTGTGCCACCTTTGGACAAAAACCAATCAGAGAAGCTGATCTGTAAGAAAACAATGCCAACTTTAGAAAGACGATTTTGAAGCAATCAGAAAAGAGAGGAACAAGTAGACATCCTTCTTACATTATCCAGATTTCTTATGTCCCTCATTGCTCCATTTGGATCAACAAGAGCCTTTACTACTGGGCTTAAGGCAAGAGCAATTGCATTTCTTGCTTTATCATAAGTCTGTTCACGAACAGTGATCAACAAGAAATGCAACGAAGAATTTGCCATCAGATATGTCAGCTGCCAAACCAATTTATATATACATCTATAAACTCTTATATTCTTTTTGCATGTCTGCTTTGAACAAGAAGATATATGCGAAAACCCACGTTTTCTCAATATCTCAACAGTGAATGTATCATAAAGATGCAGACAGTATGCCGCTACATGCCATTGGTGGTGAACAATAACAAAAAGTGGCACAGGTATCTGAGAAAATTAAAGGAGAAAAAAATAACACTCTGCAATTAACAGGTAAGAGTAGCAGTTATGTCAAGATAGATCATCACAGTCCGAGATTTCATTGGCTAAGATGATCTCTTTTTTGCATACATAACAATGACATACTACTGGACATATGTCACATACTACAATGGCAACACGTGACCAATGATCAACTCAGAATGGACCTAAGCAATGAATACCCCAAGTTGATTTGTTGACAAAAATGCACGTATCCCATGCAGTGGTGCTCCAACTGGAAACCGAAAATCAAGCTCTGCAATCCAAGTTATGAAAAGGAACTTAAGACACTGCAAACAAATTTAACTGTAACAAAACTAAAGAAAAAGTTCAATCGGGATCAAGCATCAAAACGTACCACCAATTTCACCCCCTTTGTTCACAAATGTATGTGTATGATCCTTCACAAGCAAATTCTTATCAGCGCCCACCTATGTAAAAATAAATTACATGAAAACCTATCAATACTTTGATAAGTGGTGGTAGAGGGTGGTAATTAACTAATTTAAAAAATTTCATTAGGACAAATATAAGCATATAACAAGAAACAAATGGACCATCTCCACCTTCTTCATCAAACGGAAAAGATTGTTGTAGCAGCCAAAGAAAACATGAAGACCCATTTCAATGTGGTTTCCACGTTTATCAACAAAGGAACCCACTTTACCACCAATGAAAGACCTTGAATCGTATATATCAACCTGAAAGAAACCAAAATTGATCTTCAATGTTTACCATAAAGGAAAGCACTGGATTGCACCACCTTGCAATGGAACAAACTAATAGAAATGATTAATGTCACTATTCTAAGGAAATAAGAAATGTATTAAAAAAGTGCCTCATGGCCCTGATCCAATAACTCCACTGCCGTTGACATGCCTGCAAGTCCAGCTCCAATAATAGCCACCTTGAGCTTGGGGCCCCGATAGCATTCAGGTTCTGGTGGAAACAACCCCTTTGGAGCTGAAAAATGTAGAAAATCAAATTACTTTTGAAACTACCAAATAGCTTATCCAAATGCATCAAACAATGTATTTACAGGATCATAATAATATAAATGGACTATTGACCCTATTGCTCGTGGAATCAGCTCAGTAATGAGAACATTTACCACGACCTTGAAACATTGGGATTGAACTTGGAAAAACATTAGTTGTATTAAGTGAACTACTTTCAATGATCGAAATTCAAGCCATGAAATACATCAGAGCCTGTGGCTAGCTAATACAAGGAACTGATTCTACCGAAACACAAGACTGTAAACATCCAAAGCAGTAATTTCTAGTTCATTTCAAGAAAAACTTTGCGTCAACCAGCAGACTCAATCAAACATTTCTACAATTCAGGGCTAATCTCTAACCACCGACTCCATACATCAGCCAAACTCAAAATCCTTTCTAAAAACACCCTCAAATCTCGGGTCTCTTTACCAGCTATATAAAACATGCAATCAAACTTCTCAATTCCGACCAATAACTAATCGAAAGGTTGATAAAGATATCGGAAGTCGTAAAAAGGAAAGAAAAAATCAGAGGCCAAATACAAGGATTGCTTGAATTACCATTAACACTCATATCAGACACTTTAGTTTCCAAAGAGTCCAAAGAGAACCTAACACATAACGACCTCCTAGTCCTTAGTTTCCGAGCCACCGATCCGCGAGCTCCAGAAAACCCCGTATAAGTAATGCCTCTAGTCTCAGTGACAGAACTTCCAGGAAAAGGAATCAAAGAAGCCATTTTTACTTGCTAAACTGAACAAGAAGCAAAATTTATTTCTTCTTCTCCCCTTCGTCGGAAATTCCGTCCAGAAAAATATAAACCCTTTGAGGAGTGCGGGAAAGGAGAGGAGATAAACACGAAAGTGGAGCTATCTCTTGTCTGTATCAATCAAGGGGTCATTTTTAATGAAAAAAGATGAGTCTTTCAAGCATTAAAAATGAGCATCTAGAGAGTGGAACGAAAGGAAGATGCGTAGTACGTTGGATTTTGTCGGCTAATTAAGACATGACAAAGTTTGGCCATGTTCAAGAGTGTGTTGCGCTTTGCAAGTGATTGCTGTTGGACTTATGAGTTGATAGTGGGAGTGGGAGTTCCATTTCATATTTTGGTAGATGGATGGTTTGGAAATGAGTGGTCTTGCCATTAACAGCAAAGTGACTGCAATTTGGACCAAACAAAGTTCGGAGTTTACGCCGTTGTCACGTTTGATTTGATGATGCTATGCCACTGGTTCACGTGAGATCTTATCTCTTTTTCCTTGCAACATTGCGACCTGGGAGTAGTTTCACTCTCACAAGTCACAAGCTCTCTTTCTTTCAGGTCTAAAATTTTCAAAAAATTTTAATTTAATATTAAACACTTTTAAATTTTTATAATAATTCATTTATATTAAATTAAAAGTTATTTTTGTTGAAGGGTCGTAAATAAATAAATAAATAAATATATATATATTATTGACATCAATAAAAATAATATTGTAATTTAAATTATATAAATTTTAGAAACTTTAGTTATTAAAATTTTTGATTCTGAATTAAAAATATTAAATATGTAAATATTTTTAATTTTTAAGAAATATATCCTAAAACTACCTGCTTCACTTCTATCGTCTAAAAGTTTTGCCATGTTTTCAATCATCGAATTGGTGATTATAAAATTATAGTATTTCTCAAATTTCCTTTCGTACCAATTGCTTAAATATATTAATTAATTTATAAGAATGATGATTTCTGTCAATTATATTTTAAATTTTTTATTTTTATTTAATTTTAACAGTTTTATAATAGTCTAATACTAATTGAATCTTTTAAACCTTAAATTTTTTATCTTATTGGTTATTTTCTAATCCAGTTTTGAAAAATAGTATCTTTTAGTTAGATAAACAAAAATATTTACTATTGTTGTGCCGATCTTTATGATAAAAAGAAAAAGTTTTATTACGAGCGTATAAATCAATTTAGGAATTGATTACTAACTATAATGAGAATATAATTTGTTTTATAATGTATACATAATATGTTTATATACATGTAATCTTTCTTTATGGATTAGGACTCGGATTAGGATGCTTATGGGTCATAGTAATTCAAACTTTTCCCTTTTCTGGGATGAGAACTACTTTAAGCATGTAATTAAACTACCATTACTGAAATACTGTTTGATCATTCTTACTGGTAATTTTAGTACTTGCTTGTTACATATAGTAGCAAGTTCTTGTTATTTATCGCAATGGGAGTAGGCCCAAACTCAAGTCGGATCGGGCTCAAAGCGGTTTCGGTCCAAGCCCATCAATTAATTAGAGTAATTGATGGGTATTTGCTTTGGGCATTTTTTCTAACCTTAAATAAAATTTATAAAAAAGTTATATATAACAAAATATATTGTCTCTCTTTTTATTATTATTATATTTGTTTTCTAATTATTTATATACAGTTTTCATTATAGTAGAAAATTTAGTCATTAATGTTTAAGCACATCAAAAGGTATATATATACCATTCAACCCTTGTTGTCTGTTGTTATCTGAAGATTAATATTTGATATTAAGTGACCCTTATTCATTGGATATAGATTTGTAGTGAAATATCAATACAATTCACTTTTAGCCAAATGTATAAACAGGGCTTCTTTTTTTAAAGTAAGAATTACATATATTGAAAAATTAGGTTACACTTTTTATTAATTTAAGGGGTTAATCTTTGGAAAATTGTAAAAAAAAAAACTAAATGTACTAATTATGATATGACAATATTAATGACTTTCGACTAAATAATTAACACAACCAGTAAATTAACTAAAAAAACATTTGACATAATTCCTAAGAAATGTGAATTACATCGATTAAAAAATTGTTGTTAATGAATTTTACTCAAATATTATAGATGTTTAAGACAACAAAAAGCGTTTAGAAAGAAATAAAATTTACAATTTCGATCTGATTATCTTAAAGTCTTATTTGGTAACCAGTATTAAAAAGGTCGAAGTGAGAATACAACCTTTATTTCTCAACTAAATAAGAAATCAAAGAGACCTTAACAAGATTGGATAATGTTGGAATGAAATAAAATTAATGAAATAAAATATACAATGACTGGAGTCTCCTGTTTCTGTGCAGCAAATCCTAAGTATAGCAACTATACATTCATAGTTCTAAAATAGGGTCTTCTTATCCACAATCTCATGGCCCCTATATCACATTCTGATCTCACATTCCAAACTTGTAATTCTAAACTATGCAAGAAGGATTGTAATATCAAATGACTAGCCCTAGTACGAGGATTACATCATTGCACAGAGGAAGAACAAGATGCATAGAAGCGCAACCGCTCCAAGAATCAAGCAGATAGTCCAACAGACCTTTGTGAGCAGTCTTGATGAAATGCAAGAAGTAGTGGTTTCATCCTGTGGCTGCATAAAGGATCAGAATCAGAGGCATAATAAGTAGAAAATTGGGAAATTGTCATGGATAATCATACTTACAAGAAGAGGTTTGAGAAGTTGCGGATCGTCTTTGGTGAAAGTGAGTTTTGTGGAGCCTGCATCAGAATAGATATGGACTCAACTTTACAGGAATTGTACCTAAGAATCCAAGTCTTCCTTCCTTGTCAAATATTTTGTGAAGTCTGTTCATATAATCATATCCTTGTCACACATACTGTTAGATTTGAGACAAGCGAATATGCCAAGTTCCATGAGCATCAGTTAAATTATGGTACTTCACTTCTAGCTCTTTTGCAGATGATGCTAACTATAGTCACTTAGTCTATATCCAGAAAAAAAAAAGAAGTGATGCCATTCACCACAAACTTAATCATCGATTCATTGACCGTTTCCTTCCGAACAAGGCGGTCGATTCTCAGTACGGCTTGCAAGTTTAGTTTTGCCATACCTTGGCCATAGCTGCCAGTAGTTTGGTTAACTTCTTTTGTCACTGCAGCAGGTAACTTTCCTACACTGCATAGAAGTAAGAGATCTGCGTTTAAAGTTTAATTCAAAGAAAGATCAAGTTGTTGAAGATGACTTCAGTGGCTTGATTATGTTTCCAGGAAATCAAATGAGTTTATAGCCTATTTTCAAATAAATAAACATGAATGGCATTTAGATGACACTACAAATTTCAGAATCCAACCAGCCTATTAGAATAAATCCAAGTATCTATTATTCCAAAGGGGTTTATCTCCATCATGTTATTCTGGTTTTCAATCCATAAAAAGTAGTCACTTTTCTCAGGGGAATTTAAAGCTGCTAGATTACAACTATCATTGAAGAGAAGATACATGCCTCTTCAAAGGTGCGAGTGAGGCGAGATTGAGGGCCAGTGTCCTTGTCCTTAGCCGTAAATCTGACAGCAATTTCCATCGGAATTCCAGATCTCTTTCAGTTCTGTAAATGCAGTGTTGCATTTTTACTCAAAATGCAAAGCTAATTAAGTACAACTTTAGAGCAGGGTTTTATGGTTCTACATTTCCAAGCAAATCTCAGAATCACAGACTGCAGAAACTTATGCAAAGGCCAAATCATCTTCTATTCGGATCCTTATCGATTTGCAGTTTTCCCTTTCTCCCAGATAGAAATATCATAACTTACAACATAATGGTGCTAAAGCTTGGCCTTAAAATATATTCCATCAAACAGAAATGTAGACGTAGCAAGCACTTATCAGAACTCAGAAAGCAAGCACCAATTCAAATGAAGGCGGAAGGATTTAGGAAT
This sequence comes from Erythroxylum shatona, assembly GCA_027568895.1. Taxonomy (NCBI): domain Eukaryota; kingdom Viridiplantae; phylum Streptophyta; class Magnoliopsida; order Malpighiales; family Erythroxylaceae; genus Erythroxylum; species Erythroxylum shatona. The sequence goes on from JAOSBK010000003.1 coordinate 28,860,144, forward strand.
CCACGGATAAGCCACTTGACGTAGATCAAATCTCGAGAGAGACCACAATGGATAAAACCATTTTAAAACAAGAATAATCACCAAAATGAAAAGAGAAGTGGCTCTAAGAAACAGTAGAGTATCAACCCCAATCCAGAGGAAGTCAATCAGAGAGCCAAGAAAGCATGAAAATTGAGTAAAGAAGCAATACATACAGGAAGAGTTTAGGAGGTGGGTTATGGAGGAGAGTTTCGAGGTGATCGAGCTTGACTCCAACTCCTAAAAGCTTGGACAGAGCAGTGTCTCTGATTCTAAGTCTGTGTTCGTGGGCCAGGTCCTTGTTCCTGATTCTGCTTTCTATATCCTCCACCAACTTTGACACCTCTTGTGCTTCCCTCAACCATGCATCTATAGAAAGAGAGTAATCAGCCATATCTCTATCTCTTTAATCTCCTTCTAAAACAGTAAAGCAAAACCTTTCTGCAACCAATAGCATACAAATTTCATCTCGATCTTTATCTCCTTCTAAAACAATAAAGCCCAAAACTTTGTATAATTAATGGCATACAAATCCCATGAAAAGAAAAACCCTCTCTTTTATTTTTTCTCTAAAGAGTCTGGGGGAATAAAGATTGAATCTTTACATGGCCATTGTTAAGGTGACAGCTCAGGAGTGGAGGAAGAGACAATAGAATTTGAGGCACATGATTGTCCAGCTAATATGTCCACTCTTGTGGATGTGATAGCTTCTGTTCTTGGACATATGTGCTCTAGTCTACAGGTTGATTTCTATGTTAATGGTAATACATTTTTCCAGATCTTAACAGCTTCCACTTCTGTTTTGATCTTTGCTCATAATTAATGATTACAAATTGAAACTTTTACTGATTACTATCGATGTCATCCAACTATTAAGGTTGGCTCTCAGACCGTAAAGGTCTCTTTTCTTTTTTATTGTCTTCTACGATACTTTCGAAGAATGTGAGTGTTTGGAATGTAAACTATTGAAGCGTGAGATTCCTTTGGTGGGACAAACTATAAGTGTCTTCATTAGGTTGTTCATTTGCGCCGCGTATGGTTGCTGTTTTCGATATCTAGAGACAGAACGAAATAGAACGGAAAGGAACAAAAATTAGAGACAGTGAGATGTTTAGTTGTGGTGGATATAACAAAAATTTCTGTCTCCGTCTCGAGGACAGAATGTGTTTGGTTACAGTTGACAGAACAAAAAAATGTTGACAATAACAAAAATACCCCTGGTTCTTAATATGATTAGAAATACGTAATTAATTGATAATTTTATTACGAACTATTTGTGTTAGTTGAAAAGTTAACAAATAATAATAATTACAAATTATTATGAAATATCGAATAATATAAGAGTAATAATAATAATAATAAT
>JAOSBK010000003.1:28861624-28895728 GCA_027568895.1 Erythroxylum shatona
ACGAAAGGAGAAGATCACGTGTTCCACATCTTTGATCCAGATTGTGAGAATGCTCGTGTCTTAATTAAGCGTTGGGCATCCTTCCTTAACCAGAAGTAAGGTCTCCGAAGGTGTCTTGGAAGTTGGAGCACCTCACAATAAAGAAGTCTGTTGTTTTATGTCAATTTCCATATGAAGGAACGAAAGCAGAAAATAAAGCTAAAGGTGTCTTTAGATGTAGATTTCCGTCAACTTTTGTGGATTGGAATTGATGTTCTTTCCACCGTTTCCTGTAACAAGACTGTTGAGCTTGATCCTTGTATTCGTTTACAAATGGCAAACAAGGAACAACTTCTTGTATTCCTTTACAAATGGCAAACAAAGAACAACTTCTTGTATGCCTTTACAAAAACATAATCGTCTGTCCGCTTGGTCTTGAAACAAAGTTAGCTCGCTGGTAATATAATGAATTTTCTTTTGTGATTTTATTCAATTTTAATAGTATTTTATTCTTTTTAAATTATTTAAAATGTTATATTAATGCTACAAACAGATTTTTTTATTATTTATCCAAGTCAATAAATCAAAAGATGGTTAATCTATCAACCCAATTTTATTAAATTAAAAGCTTACAATGATTTATAATATTAATCCATCATTCCAAGACAGCAGTAGACCTAGGAAACAAGCGTAAACAATAATCCAGGATCAAGCTTTATTTTATCGTTAACATCGTATGATAAAGCTAAATACATTTTGCCTAGTAGGGGTAAAGCTCCAGCCACTTTACTAAGTAAGGATAAAGCTGTTAATATACTTCATAAATGAGAGTATATCATAGTTATAATTATAAGAATGAGATTGATAACGTAAGTATGTTATTATCGTCTTTTTAAAAGAAAAATTAATGTTTAAAAATTTGAATTAGTTCGACTTATTTAACGGTGAAAATTTTGAATCAATTAATTTTTAGTTTATTTTATTCTAATAATTTTTATTTGAAAAATTGATTAGTTTGTTAATTAATCAACCAATTTTGTAAACTAATTATTTTTTATAAACTAAAATTAATTAATTAATTTTTTATTTTCAATTAAACTTAAATCTCTATCATTAATGACAATCTTTTTCTTTCATTTTTAAATTCATTAATTTTATTCAATTTTTAACTGATTTTAAGATGGTCTAATATGGATTGAACCTTTTAAAACTTAAATTTTTTGTTTTATCGGTTTTAACTTTTGGTAGAGATTTAAAAACATTAAAGAAAACAGCTGATTTATGAGCTAATACTTTGTTTGTTGGAGTACAATTCATTGAAAGATTAGATGTGAAAAGCTTAAGAATGCGATTGATATATAAATGTATCTATTGTGTGAATGATCTTAGGACATATGAGATCATCAATGTATCTCATATAATAGTTGAATACATTTTAATGACGCCTTCTTAAATATAATAGAAGATTTCAAAGCAGTACAATATTCAAAATTCGTATCAAATATTTTGAATATAGTATTCCACTTCATACGTACACAGTTGATATTTAAAAATTAAGTCAAAGTTGGTTGATGATTAAAAAAAATTAACATTGGTAACCTTATTAAGCAATTATAAAATATATACATGAGAATAATTTAATTTAAAATCATATAAGGTGATTATTAATTTCACTTATTTTATTTAATTGAAATATTGAAAAATAAAAATATAATTATAAATAAATTGGATAATTTCTATCCATTGTTAGACATCATTGTTGACTTTAGAATATGATATTAATCATATTAGCATCTGTAAATTATATATAGTCATTATAAAATTGTGAATATAATAAAGTCACGCGTAATAAAGCTGTTAGAATATCTTATATTGATTAAACATGAAAATATTTAAAAGTTTATAAATGGTAGGAGTCAATTATCCAAATGACTAGTTCTAGTTATTTTGACAATGGTTGACAAAAGTCCAATTCTTGTTAGTGAGCTCTACACTCTACCCATATTAAAAATTATAATATGGTATCAGAGCAAGTTTAGTTCGAATTATTAATTTCCTAGTTGTCCGTTTAGATATTTAGTCCCAGTGGAATGACCGTTGCATTTATTTCAAGTGACAATTAGATGTCCAGTTCTAGTTGTACTTGAAGGGGAATGTTAGAGTATCCCATATTGACTAAACAAGAAAATGTAAAAGAGTTTATAAGTGATAAGGGTCAACTATCCAAATGACTAGTTCTATCACTTTGATAATGGTTGACCTAAGTTTGATTCTTGTTAATGGACTTTACACTCTACTCATATTAAAATTTATAATAAAAGCAGTGCGTAAAGAAAATAATGTAATGATTCAATATGACTTAACTAAATAAATTTTTGAAAAATTAAATAATGAATTACAAATTTTATTAATTTGTAATTCATCAAGGCTTTGTGGTCGCTGAGTTGTGCTTACCGGTGTGATACTCCATTCGATTAAGTCGTAGATTGAAGCCACTGTGGACTAATCAATTTGAAAATGGGCAAGATTTTAACAGATTAGGGCATTCCTTTGGTTAATGACCAAAGAAAAACTGATGATCAATCAACAAAGAGTGGCACGTCATATCACTATGGATAACAGTTGTCATCACTGTGGACAAAAAGAATCTATTCTACATGTTATTCGGGATTGTCCGAGAGCAAAAGCTTTATGGGAAAAATCCCCCCCGGAGATGGTTGATACGGATTTCATTCAACAAGACGAAAGGATGTGGGTGAAATCCAATCTTACGAAGCACTCTCAGGTGAGGTAGGTTGATTGAGCTTCTATCTTTGGAGTAGAGTACTGGTTTTTATGGCACTGGAGAAATAAAAAAAATTTTGAACCTAACTTTGCTTGGCTAGAAGAAGATAACAGAGTTGTGATGGAGTACGTAGAATAGATAGAAAGGGTAAAGGTAGTGGAAAGAAGTGTGTTTCAAACACAGGGATTACCCGTGGGTAGTTTGGTTGGGTGGACAAAACCAATAGAAGATTGGGTCAATTTAAACATAGATGGAGTGGTTAAACAAGGGGCTAACATTCCTATTGTTGGGGGGATACTTAAAGACTGACACGGTCAATGGTGCGATGAGTTTATTCAGCATATTGGAAGGAGCTCGTCGCTAACTGCAGAACTTTGGGGAGGCCAACCGGGTCTTACTTTGGCTTGGACGTTAGGTTGTAGACGAGTTATCGTCGAAGTGGATTTCCTAGAAGTTATAAACATCTTGTCCTCATCCAATTTAGCTTTATCTACGAGAATATTTCAGTGACAGATACTTGTGGAATAATCCAACGAGATTGGGAGATGCAATTACAACACATACATCATGAAGAGAATCAGTGTATAGATCATCTGGCCTCAATCGCAGTCCTAGCCAGTTCAGGATTGCATATTCTCCAGAGCCTCCGGTGACAATCATGGAGCTCATCCATCGAAACAAATAAAGAGCTTTGTACTGCAGAATTCTGCACTAATTAGCTTGTATTTTTGGATTTTTGGTTTTTATCCTATATAAAAAAATTGATTAAGAAAGTCAACTCTTGTTCTTATTCATTCTTCATATCTAATTCATTATACAATCATGGAGCTCATCGACTGAGACAAGCAAGAAGCTTTGTACTGTAAAATACTGCGCTAATTAGCTTGTATTTTTGAGCTTTTGGTTTTTATCCTATATAAAAAAAGATCCATTAACAAAGTCAGCTCTTATTCTTATACATTCTTCAGATCTAATTCATTATACAATAGAAGAAAAAATCAACTTGATATTTAAAAACTTCACTTTTAAATATTCAATTACATTTAAATTTTTTTTTTGTAGTGAGCTTTAAAAATTGTTTCTTAATTTTTTAAACATAGAAATAAAAAGAAAAAGATGGAGGACAGCACGTCTCTATCACGACTTGTCTTCAAAGTTGACCTTCGTGGTAGGAATTTAGTTGCTTCCTTATGTAAATTATATACGTGCTTGTTAGAGTGTCTCGTGCAAGGAATACGAATAGAAAGAATCTCGATCGTATAACATATTCACGTCCACGGTTATAATCTCGTTGGATAAGTGAGCTTTTAAAAAGGCATGTTGGTATAAAAAGTAGATGAGCTTTACTTTTTTTTTTTTTTTTTAACAATAAAATTGGACTCGTTGCTTTTGCAACTATTGTATGCTCCGAGACCCTGTGATTGGTTACCTAATATTCATATTGCAACCGTTATTAAAAAATTAAACCAGTTTAATTGACTTAATTATAAAATTTTTGAATTTTCTTTAGTTTTAAAATTTTTGGTTTTATTTGTTTTAATAATTTTTTGTTGTTGAAAACTGAAAATTTTGATAATTTTTGTAAATTAATAAGTTCTTATAAATTAAAATAATTTTTATTAATTTTAATATAATAATCTCTTATTTAATTAAAATTTAAATTATTCGATGAACAAAAACATTATAATTCAAAATTTTTTATTTTGTTGCTATCTAATATCAGTTAATCTTTTTGAATCTTAAGCCTTTTATATTACCGGTTTAACCTCTAATCAAGTTTTTAAAAGATTAGTTTGGAGTAATTATTTAGGTAAGAGGAGTTTTTTAGTTAAAATTAAATTAAAAAATTATCCTAATCTCTACATTTCTTTAAACTTTTAGTTTTCAAATTATAGTTAAATAATAATAAAATTAAGTAACATAAATATCAGTTGTCTTTCATTTAAAATATATTCAACCTAACTCTTGATCTTGACTTAAATTAATTATACCGAACTCAAAACAATAATTTATTATAATTATTAAATTATCGATTTAAGTCAATTTTAATTAATTTAGATTAAATTTCAAAATTTAATTAGATCACCCCATAAACAACACTTGATTAATATATGTGCATGTTCATGTTATATATACTTTATAGTTATTTTTAACGAAAATCTAATATAATAATTTAAAATTTTGAAAAATATAAATAAAATATTTTAAAATTTAAAGTATTAAAATTTAAATTATTTAAATTAAAAACATATCCATGTCTTTTATTCTAATCATTCAAAATCAAGAGTTGATATTTTTATTCGTTTTATCCTTATTTGTAAATCCAGAATGATTTGACTCGTAAAAGAGGTAAAGGGTTTAAAATTGTCATTAAATTCTAAAATTTAAATAAAAATAAGTGACAAAAGTGAATTAAAAATTATTTGTTTGAGTTTTTAATTTATGTTTTTATAATTAAAATTATGTTTTCTTGGATTTAATTTATTTTTATTTTCTAATTTTCATAATTTAGGAAAATAATAAAAATCGATATATATTTTATGTTTTCTTCTTTGTCATAATCTCATTCATCGTAAATTAAATACATATTATTTAATAATAAATATCAATTATTAATAAAAATTATGGTCAATACAATGTTATTATTTAGTTTATTTTAAACTATATAATTAGTTTAATTTTCTAAATAAATAATTAATAATATCAATTTATTTCTAAATTTGTTATAATATTTAATTATTATCATTATATAATTAAATATAATTGAATAATTTTTCTTAACAAATAAAAATCACAAAAATATGAGTCAAATTAGATGACCTTTTTTTAAAATCACAAAAATATGAGTCAAATTAGATGACCTTTTTTTAAAGTTACATTTGTCTTCTCGAATAAATCTATTATATTTCAAACATTAACTTGGAAAATTATAAAACTTAATTGCCAAAATTTTATGAAATAATTTGTGTGAATCAGCAGATAATATTAGCTTTGAAGCAACACGATTGTTTGGTGCCGTTTGTTTCAATTTTTGTTTTTCTATTGTATTTTTTGTTTTTCTTTTAAATAAAAACAAAATTTTATTTAGTTTTTAATATTAATATAGTTATATTGTTATCACTTATATTAATCAAATATTAGATAAAATTTAAGATCAATTATTTTTAATTAAATAAATGTATTTTAATATGTATTTGTTGGCAAATTATTAATAATCTTATTTTTCATTAAAATAAATAATTTTAAAATTAACTTTTTATTTAAAAATTAATATAATAATTAAATATATTTTAATTGTTAAATAAAATTTTATTTTAAAATATATATTTTGAAGATATTTTAAATTTAAGTATATTTATTAATACTTATAACAGTTAGTTTATTTAATTTAATGAAAAATTAATTAAAATTATTATTCATAATTTTATTAACTGAATACTGAATGATAAATTAAATTATTCATATTCTTATTAAAAATTAATATATTATACAATTAAGTAATATGTGTTTATTTGATATTAAATCATAAGTAAAATATAAAAACCTTTTTTACATAATTTTCGTTAAAAAATTAAAAACTCATATAATCAAAATTTTTACTAAATTTAAAAACAAAAATTAAAAATTAAAATAGAAAAACTTTGCCATTAAATAGTTAAACTCTTGTGAACATGATATGATATGGGTGCTGCTTTTATTAAATCTTATTAACACATTTATATATAATTTATATAAATACGCAGATAAATGATAAAAGTAGGGTAACAGCATCAGATGATCCGGTTTAACTCGAGGTCCACATGGAGACATAATTCAGAGGTACTTGTCGATCATATTTATGGCAATTGAGTGTTTCCCCCGTCAATTGCCGGTGGATTTTTCAAATCTAGGTGTTGGCAATCGATCTTTACCAAAGTTGCCAATCAATTGAGCTTTACCCTAGTCTTATAAACTCCATTAATTGATTTTCAGTTTCACCTAAAAGTGAAATCAAGAGTCAAAAATCTCATTTATTAAGGCTTACTTTTGTATGAAACACGGCATTTTGGCTTCTCCATTTTCTGAACTAAAACCAAGTTCTGAGAGAAAGTGCTAAAATCTGTATCTTTCCAAGTCTGGCTTATTGGATTGGGCATTGGACAAAATTCATTACTATATCTACCTCCTACCTACTACAAGATCCTCATGGCTTGTAATGAATTATGAACCTGTTTGAAAGGTCAGCGGAACTAAAATATTAGCATGGAGGTTTCTGTAATCATCCAAATTCCACTCACATGGCGGTGACAGTAAGCACAAATTATTTCTTCCTTCACGCTATAGTCAACAACCCAACAAACCCCATGCTCTTGATAATATATATATAGCCTCCCATCAAATGGAAGAGGTCTCATCTTGCACTAAAATATCATTTCTTTTTTTCACTTGAGAACAAAATCAACATTCTCTGAATCTGTCTCTGCGCTCTACCAAATGGGTTCAGGCCAGAAAGAAGTAGCTCGTGAGGTTTTCCCGTATCTTAAAGTATACACAGATGGGACCATCGAGAGACTTGCTGGAACTGAAGTTGTTCCAGCAGGTTTGGATCCTGAAACTGATGTTTTGTCTTTAGACACCGTAATCCTACCCGAAACTGGTCTCTCAGCGAGATTGTACCGTCCCAACTCGGCAAAACCTAGTCAAAAGCTCCCACTTGTGATATACTACCACGGTGGAGGCTTTTTCCTATCATCAGCTGCTGATCCCAAGTACCATAATTCACTGAACAAGATTGTTGCTGCGGCTAACATAGTTCTTGTCTCAGTTGACTACAGAATAGCACCAGAGAGTCCACTCCCGGCTGCGTACGAGGACTCGTGGGCTGCACTCGAGTGGGTGGCTTCTCACCCTAAGCAAGGTGGTGGCAACGAGGCATGGCTTAACGACTACGTGGACTTTGGGAGAGCGTTTTTTGCAGGGGACAGTTGTGGGGCTAATATGGCACATCACTTCGCGTTACGACTCCAAGACTCAAAAGTTGGTCAACATCTGAAGATTCAAGGTATTGCTATGATCCATCCTTACTTCTGGGGAAAAGACGCCATAGGAGTTGAGGTAAGTGATCATTTCAGGAAAACCATGGTGGACGGTTGGTGGAAGTTTGTCTGTCCATCTGATCAAGGGTGCGATGACCCGCTTATTAACCCGTTTACTGATGGATCCCCGGGTCTCGAAGGTCTAGCCTGTGACAGACTCATAGTTATTGTTGCAGAGAGAGACATCTTGAGAGACAGAGGCAAGCTGTATCATGAGAAGTTGGTGAAGAGTAAGTGGCAAGGGAATGCAGAGCTTGTGGAGATAAAAGGAGAAGATCACGTCTTCCACATAATGGATCCTAACTGCGAGAATGCCAAGTTCATGTTCAAGCGTCTGGGTTCTTTTTTCAATCGAGTGTAGGATAGGGATTGAGTTACTTGACGGTACGTAACAGTCCCAAGCCAAGCATAGGTTTTGGGATGTTTTACAATAAGAGAAGGCTGGATGATATAGCTTTACTATTTCTGGTTTGTCTGTACTTTTTATGCAACTTTACCAAGTCCTTCATAATAATTATGTCTACCAACAGAAGAAATCCATAATTGCCTTGGAAGATTGGGTGTGAAAAGAACCAGAAAGTAACATTGCCATGAGCAGCAACATCGGAGATTGACAAGTCAACATATGCTTTTGCCTTCCACGATTCACTCGGTAGCGACAGTATAAATCGTAAAAACGTGATCAATTAAGACTTTTGTGGAGGCCAGTCAATTTCACCAACAGAACACAATGCATGTCATCAATCACAAAACCGACCTCGTCTTTTTGAAATAAAATTTGAGATAAAAGTTTAAAATGTTTTATTTTATAACTGATTACATTCGATTTTTTACAATAATTTTCACTAAATTTAATAAATTTCCAACATTTTTAAAGAAAACGGCATGTGGCATCCTCTAGTTGGCTAGCTTGGAACTCCAAGCATTTTACTTTCACATGGAAAGAGAACAGGGAGAGAAAGGGTCCTCTAAATCTAATCCTTCATAAGATAGAAATATATATAAATTATTCGCAGCGATTACATGATTTCTAGCAACAAAAGAGCGAGAGCAAGAGAACGATACAGTCCAGTAAATGAATCGCATCAAAACCCACAAGTTGGAGAAAAAGGGACACTCTGCAATTAACTGCAGTTTAATCTACAAACTGATAGAGCAGATGGGAATTAACTCAGAACACGACTGTGTCAAGCATTGTACCTAGAGTTTGAACTATGTTGGATGACATCAAGTCGGAGACGTGCTCTTCAAGATGCTTCTTGGCATCTTGCCTTCCAACATTCGCAATTGCCAATTTCTCAGGTGGCAGTTCATCCTCCTCCTGCACTGCCTTGTTGTACTTAACAGCCAAGTTCAGCATCTCCTGCAGATTTCAGGAAGAACAATATTAACTAACTTGGCCACTAAAAAAACAAAAAAAAGTCATTATACGGCAGACATGGTAAATCTTATAGTGAAAAGAGAGCACAAAAGCATGCACTATATTTATTCTAGAGTTGAAAAATTCTCTCACCTGAACAGTTTGCTCATTAGTCTTGGAATGAGTATCAAACCGCCTAAGCGTCAATCCATCTGTCCACTTCTTTTTGTGCAGGTTAAGAAGCATCTTTTCTTCAAGTTCGTTCTTCCTGTAATTAATGGCTATTGAGTAATAATGTCTGTTCAATCCATGTATAAGTGCCTGAAAATTTTCAAACAAGCCAAATGCGGTAACTCATAAGGTAAAAGGAGAAAAAAACCAGAGTAAATACATGAAGCATTTACAGTAAACTCACTTGAATGGATGGTTTATTCAGATGTCCCAGGTTTGAAGTTGTTTGTCGTGGTTCCTGTCCAAGCATCATCGTTTGTGGGTTAATCAAACGAAAGGCATCAATCACCACCTTCCCTTTAACACTCTGAATAGGATCCACCACCACTGCCACAGCTCGTTGATTCAAGGCTTCAAAACTCTGCAAATGACATAGAAAACCATACCTCAGCCAGTTGAGCTGAAAGCAATAACAAGCTAACGATGTAGCATTTCACAACAAATTAATACAGCGCATATACTTAGTATTGAGCTTTCCTTAAGACCACACTTCAGCCAGTTGAGTTAATACCAACAAAGCGCTAAAAATCTTGCAATCTACCAACGAATTAATACAGGACACATAGTTGTCATTCATTTTTAACTACATACAAACAACAAGCATTTGCAAAAATGTAAAACCACTCCATTTCCAACCAACTTAAAGCTTTTAATGAAACGTATATTATCAACCTTGAGTTTTTCAACCACTAATTATATCAGATTCATAATGGCATTCATGAATAAAGAAAGCATTCCTAATATCTCTCATTCTTTCTACTTAAACACATAGACAAAAATTAAATCTCATAAAAATGCCAATTTTAAGTGCAAGTGGCACAGAATCAAACATATAAAACCACGAAAATTTACAGCTAGATTGCAATTCAAGAACAAAAGTAAAAGATGAAGCATAAGCTGTGATGTGAATAGTATCAGTACTAAGTGTATTCATCCACAAACTCTCCAAGCATCAAGCCCATAACTTCCATGGGCACTCCAGCTCTTCCTATCATCATTACCCACATTAGAGAAGCACAAGATGCACATTATGATGAAAATCTTGCCCTTTTACGAAACGATTCCATTCAATTGCATCATATCTTAATACAAAAAGTGGAGCAGTATCAGGAATGACAATCACACAATTGCTCCAAATTTACTTTAAATCAAACCAAAATCTTCGCACTTGCAAATCCAAACCCTAACAACATCTTTACAAAGCCAAGAAACGGTAAGATGACAAGGAAGTCTATAAAATTCTGACATCCCAATTGATTCAGTGAAAGCCTCTGATTTCCCAAATTCCCAAAGCAAGAGAAAAGAAAGGAAGAGAATTACATTTCTCTTGATTTCCATTGTTTGGACAAAAATAAGCCAAAGGAAAGGGAGGGAATGGAGAGGAATAGGAGACAAATTTGGACCAATTGCATTTCCCACCGTATTGGTAGGAAAGGAAGGGAAATTGAAGAAAAGATAACCTTTGTATAAGTAATTTACCATTATATCCTTATTTAACTCAATAAAAATAACATTCTTAGCTACAAATCCCACGCATAAGATACTAATGACAAATAATTAATACTAATGACGAATATAATAATAATAATAATAATAACAATAGCAATAATAATAATTATAATAGTAATAATAATAATAATACTAATAATCATACAAAAGGATAATAATAATAATAATAATAATAATAATAATAATAATAATAATAATAAAAATAATAATAATAAAAATAATAATAATGAATTTATCATTAAAATAAAAAATGCAAATTAAAAGATAACAATAATAATAAAATTAATAATAGCAATCATGAACAGTGTCGTGGTTTAAAACTATATTTAAGAATAACATATAAAATGGTGTTAAAAATGAAAACTGAAAGGTTTAAAATTATAAAGCCAGCAGGCCAAAAATGGTCAGCCTCTCGAGGGTGAGGGCGAGGGGCTTGCCCTCGCGAGCCTGACCAAAAAAGCCAGCCTCGCGAGGGCGAGTCGTCGCCCTTACGAGGCATTTGATAAAAACCAGCCTCGAGAGGGCGAGGCTGGCTTTTATAATTTATAGTTGTATTTATTGATATTAATAAAGTAATAACAATATATAATAATAATAACAACAAAATGTATAATACTAATAATAATAAGAATAATAATGATAATGATAATAAGAAATTAATTATAATAATATTGATAATAATATTACTAATAACAATAATAATAATAATAATAATAATAACAATAATAACAACAACAAAATTATAATACGAATAATTATAAGAATAATAATAATAATGATAATAAGAAATTAATTATAATGATATTGATAATAATAATAATAATAGAAATAACAATAATGCTAATATTAATATGAATGACAATCAGTACAAAATTAGTAACAATAAGGTAAGCATAAATTGTGGGTCGACAGAAAGACGACAACCGAGAGAGAGGATGGGGTTATTTTCGACAACGTGTAACCTAACGTTTCGGAGACAAAGACATAATGTCCCTTGTCCTCCGGTTTTCGAAGATACAAAAATTATTGTTTCTGTCATCCGGGGACTGAAGACAAAAAGTCGGGGACAACAACCAAACAGGTACAGATGACAGGATTTGTTTGTTTTGTGATCTGTCCCCACTAACAAAGACAAGAACCAAACGATGCGTTGGAAACTATTCAAGTGTGTTCTCAGTAGTTTGTCTATCATCCATATGCTTCTTAGGGTTGTCCTATGTTTTAAAACTATATTAAATACTTTATGAAAGATTTTATTGAAAAATATTACAGATTATAATTCAAACAAAAACATTTAGATAGTTAAGAAAATATAAAAAATGTGAGTTATACTTTTGAACGGCCTCCAGTCATCTTCTACCAGACCAATCATTCTTGTTTACTTGGATCTTTTCAATGTCATACATAGCAAGAAAAACATAAGAAAACACAATTTGTGGGAGCACAAAGCTTTCAATACCAATAATTATAAAACAAAAGTTATCAATGATTGCATATTATAGATAAGAATGGAAACAGCAAAAGAGGTTAAAGACATAACAGGGGGAAAAAAAGACAGATAAGAGTGTAATAAAATTTGAAGTAGTCCATGCCAGATGTTGAAGACACAAGCATTTATTGAATTCTTATTACGTAAATTATGTCCCTTAATCCTAAAAAATTATGTTTGATTTAATTAATGTTTTAAAAATTAGACCAAAGTCAAACCGACAGATAAGATGTTTAAAGCAATGTTTTAAAAATTGGATCAGTGATTGAATCGAAGAAGCTACTGATTCAAGGGTTAATGGTTCAACTAAAATCTAACCGTGATCGAACTGATTACTAATAAATATATCAATTTTTATTTTATATATTATATATATAAGATAATTTTTAAACATATTATTTATTTATTTATTTATCTAATTGTAAACTTAACTTAAATCTTCAAACTTTAAAATATACAACTTTTTTAAAAATTCACCAAATACAACACAAAATAAGATAACAAAACTCACTAGTCATATTTCATCAAAAAGATTAAAACAAGATCACTAGTCATAATATTCATTTAAGTTAAAATCATCAAAATCAAGGCATTTTAAATGAACTGGCCGGTTCTTTCTTTCACCGGTTCAACAGTTTTTATCTGTTCGACTGTAAAATGAACGAGTCAATCACTCACAAAAAATATGGGCTAAACCGGATCGTTTCATACTCCGGATCACCAGTTCTTCGGTTCGATCGACCGGTTTGATCCGATTTTCAAAATACTGATTTAAAGTTTAAAAAGTTCAACTTAACTCTTATAAAATTGACTAAAAATTGAACAAAATTAAATAATTTAAAATATGCTTAAAAGAAATTGTCCTTATCTATCTAAAAATTTAAAGTTTAATTAAAAATTAATTGAATTATTTTAGTTTATAAATTAACTGATCAATTTTAAACAATAAAAATTATTATAAACTAATTATTTTATAACAACAAGAGTTATTAAAATAAATCAAACCAAAATGTTAAAAAATTAAAAAATTTTACTTTAAAATCAAATGAATTTTTTAATTATTAGATTTAATACATCTTTTCCATTAATTTAACTATTAAATTGAAACAAAAAGATTATTTGACATACACTTGTCTCTTACTCATTTCATACATATTATTCAATTTAAACACATTTACAAATGAAATAATAATAAATTAATGATACATAGTTTTGAATTGAAATGAATATGATAAACCATCCCATTATTGAGGAATTTTATATAATATTCATATTGAATATTAATATATATTAAATGTTAATAACTCCATTGATGGTGAAGTTTCCGCCGTCAATTATGGGAACAGAATTTACCTCAAGTGACTTCAGATTTGACTAGACGAGGACAATGAAAAGCATCATTAGTTTAGTATTCACAGCATAGCATGCGATCTTGTAGTTTACTTTTTAAATGATGGATTTAATGTCAAGTTTGCTTGTAACCTAGGCTAAAGCATATTTTATTATATATGTGGACCCCTGGCTAGACCACGATAATAATAAAATAATAATGATAATCCCAATGAAGGACCTTTAAGTAAGTAATGAATACGATGCACCAAAGCGTTAAGAAAATGTATATAATTTTTTTTATTATTATATTCAATCTCATTCGTATTTTCATCATCTTATACGGTTTAATTACCTCTTAAATAAAGGGTATAGAGAATTTTTCAAAAATAAGACATTAAACTATTGCCTATATAATGATAATCAACAACTATCTACTTACTTTTCATTGCTTACTATAAAAAATGAATATGAAAAATAGCTAAGATGGACGATAATATTTATTTTTATTCCTCATTATATTATATTTATTCATATTATTATTATTATCTTATATGAATTAATCACCTCCTAAATAGAGAGTATTAGGATTTTCTAAAAGTGAGATATCAAACTATTACCCCTATAATAATAATCAACAACTAACTACTTACTTTTCATTGCTTACCTATTAACATCTTCCCAAACCTATCAACTAAGCTTTCCTTAGTCTAATAACTACTTGCACAAACTAAAAGTTTATAACCTAAGAAAATAATGGTTCAACCTTAAAGTTTTGAATAGAATACAATTTAAATTCTAATTTTCAAATATTTAAGTTTAATCCTAATGTCTTCAAAACATTCACGCTCGATGGATAAAAAATTTAACGAGATTAAACATTTTTAAGTTAAATGTTAAGTCAAATTTAATATTTTAAAATATATATTGATGGATCATACTCTCGTATGTATTCTATATATGAGATAATAACATAGTGAGTCCTATCAATAGATTTAGAAAATAAATTAGTTTATTAATAGTCTTATTTATTTTTAATAAATATACATAATTTGTTTTGTAAATTTATTGGTGAGATTTTTAAAAAAGTGTACAAAAATTTAACCTCATTAAAATTTTTATTTATTGAAAATTTATTTTGAATATTTAAAAAATCTTAAAATTAAATTTAAAATGTTATAATTAAAAAAATTTTAAAATTAAAATTATGCTTATTAACCCAACAAAATACATTGATGGATTGATTGAATTTGGATAGGCCCATTAAACTAAAAAAGGCCCGTGTGGGGTCTAATGCATGTAACCGACCACGGACAACTCCACGTGAACTCTCCTCCCCCACGTTAACTAACCATTTTTTGACGTGTCATGAAATTGTGGTGTTGATAGTTTTAATTTGGTTGTACATTAAAAAGACTTTAAGATTTTAAATAACAGGAAACAACTCTTAACTTAGTCTTAATTTAATATAAATTTACTAAAGCTCACTTAGAGCACAGATTCCATATGCTCAAACTTAACCAGGGAAATATTAATATGCAACGCAAGTACGTGTTTTGGTAGACCAAAACGTATGAGTAGATATGGGGTATGTGATATGATGAGGCTGGAAATGAGTGGAAGGAATGGCTTTATATGCTTTTAGTTGGAAACAAAACAAAACAGGTGTGCTATGTTTTGTTCAAAGTCACAACTCCTACTTGTTGACCTAAGCCAGCGACCCACGTACTCAAATCTAACAACTTATGCACATTCTCTCCCTCTCGCATTGGTTATTTATTTATTTAAGTGTTTGTTGAGGAAAGATTGAATTCAATCTGAGACGTGCTTTGCATTAACTTTGACCCCACCCCACGAGAAGAAGAACAACCTCCCAATTCCCCCACTCCTCTTCCCTGTATCATGTAAAGTACTTTGCAGAAATGAGTCGATTGTTTGTTTTATACGCTAAAGTTGGCATCTTTGCTATGTCATTAACCTGGACCTGGAGTTTATAATGTTTCAGATCAATTCTGTGCTTTAAAGCTCTAGTCTTTTGCCGCTCTCTCTCTCTCTGTATATATATATATATATATTTACATGCGAGTATGTCAGGTTAAAAGGAGGTGAGGAGAGAGAGAGAGAGACATAGAGAAAAAAAAGATGCTCTTTTCCCTTTGGCAGTGAGATGTAATCCTCAAAACCCAGCCTTTCCAGCAATACCCTGTTCCCATATTCTTCACGGTTGCCCTTTTCTTGTTCCGTTTGGTTGTTCAAGCTGTCACTTTCTTCAGCACAGGTATCTTGAATTCTTCTTCTTCTTCTTCTTTTTTTAAAAAAGAGAAAAAAAGTTGATAAGTGTAACCTGAAAATTTCAAAATTTTGAATTATTTAGCTGCTGGTAATGCTATTGACAGTGAAACAAGTCTTCTTTTTCTCTGCTTCTCTCATCAGTTACTTTACTACTTAATTCCCTTTGTCTTCAGGTTGGATGCGCCCTCCCTTGCTTTCTCCAAGCTTTTGATTGACGGCTTATGTAGAAATGCATCCAGTTAGATCATACCTGGTTCAAATCCAGGCTTGATTAGCTTTTATCTGAATCATTTTCTGGATGGGTTTTTGAGGTCAGAGCTCTTGAGAATTTTTGACTGCTTGTTTCTGCAGCTGCTTGCTTCATTTCTGAGTCTCCCCCTTTCCCTTCTGTTTGCGAATTTCAGCTGCAAGGTTGTTGTTAAAAAGGCGCAGAGGAGACACAGTGATTATAAGAGTAAATCTTGCAGTAGCAGATTGGAGAAATTGGGTGCCAAGAATGAGGGATTTTCCGTCTTGTTTTGGCGAAAATGGAGTACAAGTGGCTGATTCTTCGTCTTCAACTACTAGTAAGCATGCCCAAAATTTGGTTACTTGTGTGTATCAATGTAGAATTCGCGGCAGGTCTTGCTTGATCACCATTACATGGAGTAAGAATTTAATGGGTCAAGGTTTAAGTGTTGGTATTGATGATTCTGCCAATCAGTGTCTATGTAAGGTGGACATTAAACCTTGGTTGTTCTCAAAAAGAAAAGGGTCCAAAAGTTTAGAAGCATATTCTTCAAAAGCTGACATTTTTTGGGACCTATCTTCAGCTAAATTCGGATCAGGGCCTGAACCATTAGAGGGATTCTATGTTGGTATTGTTGTGGATAGACAGATGATTCTCCTTCTCGGAGATATGAGGAAAGAAGCTTTCAAGAAAACAAGTGCCACTCCTATTCCTTCCACGGCAGTGTTGGTTGCAAAGAGGGAGCATATTTTTGGGAAGAAAGTGTTCAATACCAAGGCTCAATTTTGTGACAATGGTCGAATTCATGATTTAGCAATTGAGTGTGACACAGTTGGCACCAGTGATCCTCGGCTTGTGCTCCGTGTGGACTGTAAGACTGTGATGCAGGTGAAGCAGCTCCACTGGAAGTTCCGGGGGAACCATACCATAATGATCGATGGGCTGGCGGTAGAAGTTTTCTGGGACGTCCACAATTGGCTTTTCGGTACATCAGCTGGAAATGCTGTTTTTATGTTCAAGGCATGCCTCTCAGCTGAGAAGTTATGGGCTAGCCAACCATTTTCAGATCCCAATATGTTACACTGGTTCTTCTCACAGAGACACCTGGATGCCAAGTCACAAAATCTAGGTTTTTCACTGATTTTGTACGTTTGGAAGAATGAATAGAAAGACTCGAGAGTATATGCGTTCAAGTCCTAACAAAATCATTAAGTGAATTGCCAATGTTACCTATTCATGTGATCAATTACACTTGGTGTGATTAAACGAGATCTGTTTGTATTTTTTCCACTTCTTCCTGTTTGATAACACAAAAAATTAAATGGATCGTATACAATTTTATGATTTTAGGTTGCGTTTGATTCTTTGCCAACTATTTATCAGTTTCAAGTTCTACTTTCACTACTTGCACTAAATGAATATGTTAACCAAGTGCTTGACATCAGGATGAAGCTTTTCAGTAGTTTTTTGAGATTTTCTTCTCCCCCGTGCAGCATTTAACAAAAAACTTTCCACAATGCCTTTTCTTATTGGTAAGTTAATTCAACCAATCCTATTAACTATTTGTTACACTGTTACTGAAGATTGCTCTCCTTGTGTTACTGGTGCTTTGGTTATTGCAGCTAAACTGGACATAGAATTCAATATTGAAGCATGCTTCATATTCCTACAGGTCACTAGGATTCACATCTGAACCTCTTGTTTGGACATGTGAATCACCCAGTTGTACATCTCAGTTACTATACGTTTTCTTGTTACTAGTAAATCTTAGAATAATATATGATCCTTTCTTTGGCCTTACCAATAACTCAAGCTTTGGGATTGAATAGTTTTACGACAAAGGGAAGCCATGCAACATTGGCGCTGATAATGTCCATATTTTGTGTAACCTGCAGGTTCTGTTTAACTTATGCTCTTACTTATCTGTTTGTGATGCTACTTGTATAATATATCCAATCAACATATAGATATAAATGTCTGTGGACACCCACAAAACCAATCTGTGTATATTTTCGAAGTTTAATATGTTCATATGTGCAAGCATGTGCTTGCTGCCGAAGATCTTGAACCGTTTTGAAATCCATGCTTCTTGCAACCCTCCTCTCACCCAAAGCCACTTGATAAGTGTGGAAGATTCATATCACCATATTGTTTCGTGCATAATAAGAAGTTTGTGAGCGATTCATATCACTATATTGTCTCATGCAAAATAAACTGATCTTCTCTTGGTATTCTACTTCTTTGATTGATCAAAGAAAACAAATTAGCTACTGTGTGAAAACAAACTTTGTAATGTTTGTTACAATTGTTGTTCTCGTTTTGTGGAGTAATTTTTACAGCAATATGAATTATTTCTCACTGAGAGTTTTTAAGTTCAGTTCATTTTTTACAGTTTGCATGAGAGATGTTAGTATTGGTTGCATGGAAAGTTTAAGAAGCAAATGACTTTATGCAAGGTTAAACAAAGATGTCCTCAACTTTGTTATTTGATTTTACAAATCTGAACCAAAAATTTATGATTTATGATTTATAATTTTGGTTTAGGTTTTGTTTCTATTAACTGGCGGTGATACCAATTGATTGGTAAATTTTCCACCACAAACGTAACTTTTAAGTATAGTTCTTCATTTTGGCTCTTACTGGATTCAAGCCAATTTTACGTTTCACAACTTAACAGTATAGTGTATTTCTGTTTATAGTTGGTCATTGTTTGATATGCAATTATATCAGGGACCTCCAGAGGTGGCTGGTAGAGTTTCAATAGGAAACTGATTTACAAAAATGTGAGAGACTAGTTCGGTTGAATGCAGAATTGCATTTATTCCCTCATCTACGAGTTATCGAAGTACGCAGAACTGAAAACTCAACCATAGCAAAGGGGACTTTCACATTCATAGGTGGAAAGAAAGACCTTATTCTAAGAGGGTCAGGAAAAAGGACTGAAACTAGATCACGAGCTTATCCTAGCACTTCCACTGTATGGCTTGGAATTGGGATCATGAGATCTTTAGGCTAGCTGGTGTCAACAAATAAAACTTGATTGAGCAGGTTCAGACGTTCAGATCTTGTGGCAATCGGCAAGAGGAGTTCATTTGCAAATTTGATAAGGATTTTTATATTTATGACTGCATACTGAAGCTTGCAGTAAAAGACAATAACTTTCAGGAGATTTTCAGGATCCTGTTGCTCGAAATGCTAGTTCTGAACCCAGGTGCATAATTGAGACCTTTGCACTGCAATTTGGATGAAAGCAGGAAGCTTCAATAGATACATCATCTAGTGGATACAAGATTTTTAAGGAATGCTGACCTTGATCATGTTGACACATTTTGTGCTATAGGTTGGTTTTCCCATTACTCTAATGTTAGATGAAAAAAGTCAGGAGTCTCTTGTTCTGCTTCAGAGTTCACTGGTTGGAATTTATGTCTTCTTTTCAGTCATGTGTTGGAGGCTTTTGTTGCTCTGGTTTTAGTATTAACATGTTTTACTTCTTGTGTACTGTTTTCAGCAAGGACTCTAGTGCTCTTCTAGGTCCTTACTTGTTCTTTCATCTTAACAACTACAAGGAGGCAGTCAATGAGTGGCTTCTCCATAATGACTGCCAGACTTCTGGTTCTGGGACCATCATTCAGGTACAGAATATTAGAATTTATCAGTTGTTGTTACCTGCAAGTTCCTTCACAAAAATTTTGGTTAGAAAACAAGCGGGCCTATGCTGAGAAACCCCACAGTAATTGCTTTACTTGAAGTTCGATGCTGGTTTATATCTTAATTTCACAGCCATCCTTGTTTAGTCATTGGAAATAAATAAAATAGGGAGTGTCAAATCTGAAATAAAATTTGAATAATTCAGTTTATTTTCAAGAGAATGTGGGTATAAGTTGGAATTAAATATTAGAAATAAGCAGTGAACGAGGTATTAGTGTAATACTATTCCGATATTATTAAAATATTATTAGTATATTGATTATTATCAAAATATTATTTTCAAAATCACATATTAGAGTTTTTTATATTTAAAAATTTTAATAATATTTAATTTTTTTATTAATATTATAAAATTTTTGTGGTTATTTGACTTTATTTTTGTCATAAAAAGCATTCATGATAATTTAAAAATTAATAATTTATAAATCATTGGAAAATGAATTTTTTATAAAATAAATCATTTATTGTTACTTCAGTTCTCTTCAGGAAACTGCAAAGTTCTTTTTTGTTTATGATATTTCGTATGTATGTAGTCTTATATGTCTTAATTATTATTTTCAATTTTGTATATATAATAGTTTGTATCACGTTGTAATAAGAGAAAGAATGAAGGAAATAAGTTTTAGATGACAAACTTTCAACTAACTTCTCTCTCTGTACAATACTTAATCACTTTAAGCTATGATAGAGTAGTTTTATTTTTTTTAAACTTATAAATTTATATAGCATTAGATTTGGTTAGGATCATAAATGTATTTATGAACTTTTGTGGAAGTGTTGGTTTATATTCTACAATTACTCAATTATTTATATACTTGTTCATAATTAACTAGAAGTATTTTTATCTTGTTTAATTAACTAATTTATAAGGTAAATTTGATGAGATTGATATACTTTTCAAATGAAATCGTAATTAATAGATTTATATGACATTTACCTATTATGTCTAAATCGTTCATTAAGAATCAGTTAATAATGCTAATTACAAATGTGAATGAATTCAAATAAATTATACATTAATTCCATAATGTGTATGATGAAATGTATGAATTTTATTTACCAAAAAAATGTATGAATTTTTATGAAAACAAATATACAGAAAAGTTAGTGAAAACTATTTTAATTCTAATATTTGAATGATCATGATATATTATTAGATGTCAATCTTGATATATTAACACAACTTGTTTTGTTATAAATTCAAAGATAAATTAAAGAGTATAATTTGTCTTATCTTAAATGTAATTTATAATTGTAATTTATATTCATCATTGACATATTTTAAAATCGAATGAATCACACACAAAAGTTGATTGAAGACAAAAAAAATATTATTTAATTAAGCTAGACTTGAATGTAGAGTTCGAAAAATTTTAGGACCAAATTTACAATATTTAATAATTATATCAATCTTAGATATTAGATCTTATTAGAATCTAATTACTACTTAGAATTAATTATAGTTATAATTAAAGTCTAATCAGAATTATAATTAGAATTCAATTAAATTACTAAAAAGTCCGAGACATATTATAAATAAATGTAGACTGACATAACTCTCTTTTTAATAATTATAGAGTTATCTTAACTTATTTATATGGACATTAATACAAGGTGAACACCTACGACGCTAAAATGGTTTTTAACAACCTATTTTAGAAATAGGTTCCATGATGGAGTCACTAAAAGAGAAAATCAAGTTTCTTAATAAAGCGCAATGATTTATGATTTATCATGTTTATGAATTGATAATTATCTTATTTAATTAACTAACTATAATATAAATCCTATGAGATTAATATAATTTTCAAATAAAATTATAGTGAGATCGTAATAATGAGATTCATATTATATTTATTTATTATCTCTAAATTGTTCACAATAGTTACTTATTAAAACTGATCATTAATAAAGAAGAAAGACTAGATTATGCTATATTTATTCTTTATAAAAGAAATAATTGATCTTATAGACTAAAGTATGTTGATACTTAAACAAATATATAAATGTTTATTAAACAAAAAAACTAAAATGACTTGATATGAGAATTTTATATAAAACATTACTTACGTGTCTATAAAAATTTTCGTAGTGATGATTGTTTATTTTTTAACTTAAGATTTCTGAAGTATTGTATATGTTTACTACTGCTTGAGACTTATTGGTGGTCACTGGACATGGTTTGAACTAAACAAAGATAATTGAGTGATCAATATATGATCCGTTATCCTAAAATAATTAGAAAAATGTTATTTTATTTTTGATTATTATTGATTTAAGAAATTCTTGACCAAGAAAAAAATGATACGTTAAGGATAATTTTCAAAATGCCATTAAAAAATCAATCACTAATGTTGTCTAGTATAATGATATTCATTAATTGCATACTATATTAAATTAGAATATTGTACGATGAAATAATTGAATTTTATAAAAGAAGTCATGCTTTATCGTAATATTTGAATAGTTATGATTAAGAATGGCAATGGACCTAGGCTCGTCTCAACTTTATATTTAAAAAATTAAAAAAGACATTATTTTGTACCTTCCTGTGGGCCCACAGGCTAGGCCTGGTCGACCTAAGCAATCTAATCCTGTGGCTGGGCTCGTGACCCTGTCAACCCTGGCCAAAGTTGGGCGGGGCCACATTTTTCATCCTTAGTTATAATGTATTGTTAAATATCAATCTTGATTTTTTAATATAAATTATTTAATTAGAAATTCAAAGATAAATTAATTAAGTATAATTTTCTTATCTAAATATAATTTATGAATTTAATTTATATCTATTGTCAACATATTTAGGAAACAAATAAGTCACACACAAAAAATGATTGAAGAGAGAAAATGTAATTTAATCAAGTTGGACTTGATTGTAGAGTTTAAAAATTTTTTGGATCAATTTTGAGATATTTAATAAATAGACCCATAGTAGATATTAAATCTTGTTGAGATATAAGTAGTATTTAAGTAGAATTAATAGTAATTTTAATGAAAGCTTAATTGAAAATTATCAATTAAAATACTAAAAGGTTCAAGTCAAAATATGTATAAGCTCGTAGTCTTGGCATACCTGTCTTTACATTATTTGCAGAGTTATCTTAATTGTTGATGTAAATATTATTAAAGCCTTGACACTTCATGCTTGAATGGCTAAAATGATTGAAAATAACCCATTTTAGAGATTAGTTATATAAGGGAGTTAACAAAAGGAAAACCTTGTTTCATTACAAAGTAATATTTATGAATTATGCATTATTATATTTATGGATAAATTATATTATGAAATTAAAGAGATTCTGGTTTAGAAAAATCATAAAAAATGTATTTATGCATTAAGCACGTAATGAGATTATGTTCCATTTTTTCAATAAGAATATCATTCCAAAGTAGTATCTTTATTTTGGATTTAATATATAACAAAGTAAATAGATCTAAAAGAACGGAAAACTTGCTAGATTCGTCATTTGCTTACTCTATTATGGTTTCAAAGTATTTTTATGAGCTTGCAAAGTAATCTTACTTGAACAATTAGGGTCTAAACAATAGAAGAAAATTGACAGATAAAGAGTAAGTGGTTGTGAGATTCTTGGTGAAGATTGCACATAATACAAGCTTTGTCTCTATAGTGAACTTAAGGAACTCTATCCTTAGTTTTTAGCCTGTGTTTTATCTCAATTTGGATACCCTAAAGTTTGGATACTTCCCATAAAAATCTCCAAAGCAAGTCTGATTGGAAATTGCCTTAAATTGTGTCTCAACTGTAATATAATACTCAATCCTCCCTAAAAGAGCCAAGGGAATAGTTTGGTATTTTGTTTCTAATATAAGCAAAACTCCTCAAGTGAGATGAGGGCTAGTTTCATGAGTTACTATTGATGATTAGAGACATCTTGACTTGATCTAGAAGATCTGTACTTGTTGATCTAATATTAAGGAGATTATGAAGAGGCCCTAGAGGATGTCGATTTTCATGCCACGACTAAGTGCTTTGACACATTTCCTACTATTACCTTAGTTTAACCTTTGAAGACTTTCTCAATTTTACAATATATTGTAAAGTCTATGAGATGAGTGTTTAGTTTGGTTAAATAGAAGTTTTTTTCTCTTAAGAAATGCATATGGATCTATTGGACCATAATGATTATGAACTCTAAAGAATCTTCTGAAACCTCTTGACCAAAAACACTTTGTTCTTCAATATGATAAATTTGAACCAAAGTCCACTATATACCTTAGGCAAACAAATGTCATTCCATATGATTTTTAGCATTAAAAGTATCATTCCTATTATCAACCCATAAGAATTTCTTTAGTAATCTATTTTTATCTTTGATTAGATTCAGGACTAGGGAAAGGGGGAGTTACAATATATGTGCAAACTATTCAAAATTAAAGAAATTAATTATTGTCCACTAGAAAAAAAGACAATTACCTATTGTTTTAATTGCTAATTCTCTTGTGGTTCGTCTCAAATAAGGATAAACAATCGACATAGTTTAAAGTGGTAATTGCAATGCTAATGTATTTTATAAGCGGATGATCTATATTGAAACATGTCAGTTGATTGACGAAATTAGTTGATTCAAGGCCCTTAACTGACACAAAGTTGCAATATTTACTAGGATTGATTTTCAATCTTAACAATCTTTGGAATTCTTTCTTCCTATTAATAAGATCTCAATAGATTTAACATTAGATTTACAATACATTAAAAGATCATTTACAAAAGAGAGACTAAAAGGTTAAGAATGTTACATCTATAGTAAAATCAAAATTTCTCTTGCTTTTTAATAAAATTGGCGATGGGACATGTTAGTACTTAATGCATTT
The DNA here is from genome assembly GCA_027568895.1 of Erythroxylum shatona. Classification (NCBI taxonomy): domain Eukaryota; kingdom Viridiplantae; phylum Streptophyta; class Magnoliopsida; order Malpighiales; family Erythroxylaceae; genus Erythroxylum; species Erythroxylum shatona. The sequence continues at coordinate 28,886,444 of JAOSBK010000003.1, forward strand.
ATTAAATAGATATTGAGAAAATGGGTCTCTTTACATTAGTCCTTTGGTTCCTTGAAAAATCGTGGTCGGTTCTACATTGATATATACATTGAATAAGCTTGTTCTGATACAATACCAAATCCAGATAACAAATAAAAGAGGGAATTTGAAAGCTACTATAGGCCTTATCATGAACCTCTAGTTCATTGAATCAAAGACTATACAGAAGTTAATTTTGAAGATAAAAGTATTAGTGAATTTCTTGTTTTAACAATCTTTATAAAGCTCTTGTGTCAATAAAATGTTACCCTCAATGTTCTTTCCATGGACAAAAGCTTTTTGGAATTGATTGATCATTAATTTAATACCCATTATTTCATTACCAAACCTAGTGTAACTAAAATAGCCTAATATAAGCTAAGACATGCTGCCATTCAAGTTAATTTTGAGAATATCTTATCAAAACTAATTCCCGAAGTTGTTATGATACAATACCTAATCTAGATAACAAAGAAAAGAGTGAATTTGAAAGCTACTATAGACCATATCATGAACCTCCAGTTCACTGAATCAAAGACTATATATAAGTCAAATTTGAAGATAAAAGTATTAATGAATTGCTTGTTTTAACAATCTTTATAAAGCTCTTGGGTCAATAAAATGTTATCCTCAATGTTCTTTCCATAGACAAAAGCTTTTTGGAATTGATTGATCATTAATTTAATACCCATTATTTCATTACCAAACCAATTACAACTAAGATTGCCTAAGATAAGATATGATATGCTGCCATTGAAGCTAATTTGAGAATATCCTATCTAGGCTAATTCCTAAACGATGAATTATTAGATGCATAAACAAAAGAGATTGTCATTCTTTCCAAGAAAGGTATATAGGTAAATTTAAGGTGAAGCAATTGATCTATATTCCAAGTTAAATGTATTTTCATAATATTACATTGATTGAGGTTGTTCGATACACTGCTTAATCCAACTGACAAATAAAGGATAGAATTTGGAAGCTTTTATAGACCTTATCCTAAACCTTCACTTTACTAAATTAAAGGCTATATATAAAATTCAATTTTAAAGTGAAAGTATTAATGTATTCTTATTTTAATAGCCTTTGTAGAGCTCTTATGTTAATAAAATGTTATCCTTGATGTTCTTTCCAAAGATGAAAGATTTTTGGAATGAATTTAATACCCATTATTTCATTACCAAACCTAGTACATTTGAAATTACCTAAGATGAGCCAAGACATGATGTCATTCAAGCTAATTTTGAGAACATCCCATCAAAGTGACTTCTTAAATGATGAATCATTGGATGCATAGACAAAACAGATTGCCATTCTAACTAAGTAGGAAAACTTGATCAATTTCTCTTAATTGATTAACTTTTATTTTGGTTTCAAGTAGACCCACTATAAAGGACTTCTTAAAAAGGAGAAAATATATAATAACATATTGCTTGTAAGGACAATTCATCCATCTCACATTCCAAACTAAATTAACATACTTATAGGGTAAAGGGTCTGGCCTTGGACTTTTTTCTTAGGCCTTCTCTCTCCCCTATTTCATAAGGTAGACAAAATATTTTCTTATTTTAGAGGTTTAGCAGGTAGGACCTTGACTATGAGTGACTGAGAGATTGAAGTAGACTAGATGATTGAACTACCATTATATTAGGTAACAAACATATATTAGAGATTATCATTAAGGGTTGACAATTAGTTGATTGAACTTCTAACTTACGGAGAGTATTAACATTTTGCGCTAAGGTACTAATGTTCTTAATGATTAATAGAGATTTGTGTATCTCAAACCTATTCAGGTTCCATCAAAGAAGAAGCTAAGTCCTTATTTACTAATTCCTTATATGTATCAGAGTTAAAGATCTTTCCTATAGCTTTCCAAACATTAGTATAATTTAGATTAATTAGTCTATACTAATAGCTTAAGGTTAATTTAGCATGGATTAACTTTCCTTCATCATTTTAACTTAAGAACACTCAAATTATCTGATAGCTCCTTGTCTAGATCTACTTCTACACATATTTTTACATAGATAATCTTCTTTAAAGTTGATGTATTAAGATATATGGGCTTATTAAGAGCACTAAAGAGGTCACTTAATCCCTTATCCCTTAGTTAATTAATACTCTTAACGGTATATTGTGAAAATTTACCTATAAAGGAGTATTATTTCTTTTCATCTTCTCCGACTTCAAAACAACCCTCTATTTATGTAAGAAAATTGATTTTCCTCCCACATGCCAATGATTCATTTCCAATATATTTACAAATTTACTTCCTTGTTGAACTTGAAGAAGAACAACTCATCTTCATTAATCAACATACTTTCCAAGACACATTTAGTTCATTTTTGGACTTAAGAGTAGGTTGATCTTTTCTTAATGAAGAAGCTAACCATAGTAGAAAACCACTTAGAGGCAACTAATCTAAGGATATTTATATTGGGTAGAAAATTGCAAATGAAAGAAGATATGTATCTCATATACTCAAAAGAAGAACCATATCCAACAACCTTAGACAAATGGTGCTTTAGAAGAGTTAGAGGTGGAAGAGAAAAAGAAGCACCATGAAGCAAAGCTAAGAACTAACAAGTTGAGAAGCCTTTGAAGGGTCTAATGGGGTGGAAAGGAGAGGAGAAAGGACAAATAAGTGGCAAATGAGTAATGTAAGGGTTTAAAAGAAAACAAAACAATGAAGTTGAAGGATGAGTTGCAAAGGGGAAGCCAACACCATACAAATGGCTAGAGTTAGAGAAAAGAAAGCTATACTTAAAATGACAACAAACTAGGTAATTTTTTCATAAGAAAGAAACCGCCTAACTAATTTACCTAAAAAGGAAAGGTTGGGAATCAATGGAGAGAGAATAAGGAAAAAGAGAAAAGTTAAAGTTGTGCTGTTATATTATTTTAGATCAAACTATAGGAAGATTTAGTATAAAAAACACAAAAAATGTCAAAATTTTGTTGTGACCATTCAAGTTAAAAGAATGTATATGAATCTAGATCGGTTAATTGCCCTCAGATAGCATCAACTCCAGTAGAAATTTCTCGATTTTGAAATATATAAGGATAAATGGTCAATTTTCAAAAGAATTTATTGTTGACCTCTTTTAGATATGAAATTATCTTATTCAAAAGTGAAAATTTTACATTAAAATTGTGATTGGTTTAATAGGCCTTTTTTTGTAGTTCAGATTCAGGATTGATATCTTTAGTAAACATTCTACATGCACTTTATATACCAATGATATTCATTACTAATAATAATAACTAACCATTATAAGAAAGCTCTCACACACTAATAATTTTACTAACATTTTTTGCTACCAATCTTAAATGAGATAAAAGATATAGACTTCCTAAGTGAATTTTCTCTTTTTACTAATATTTTACGTGGATTAAAATTTCTTGAAAGGCTCTTATGCTTATTCAAAATTTCTTCAAACCCCATCACGAAAGTTTTTAATGAGAAAATAATAATATTTTTAATAAAATATCAACAGAAGACAAACATGAAATTTTTTGTCTACTTGAATAAGCTAAGCTAAACATATAAAAATTATTTAAAAAGTATTAAAACTTCAAAGGTGTTATGTATCTAACATATTGATTTATAAATTTATAAATTAAAATTTATATTAGAATTATAATAATACATAATTTTGATTATCTAATTACTAATTAATGAATATTGATTTATCATGTTTAATAATTTTATATATTGTTAATTAATGTTTTTGGAACTTATTTATTATGTATAACTGAAATTGTAAAAAATTATTATTTATTAATTTATAAAATTTTTATATAATTATTTATAATATAAATAAATATATGATATTATATTTTAATAATAAATAATTTATTTTTAAAAATTAAAAGTATATTGATTATATGATAAATTAATTCATAAAATTTTATTTATTAAGTAATAGTAATAAACACTCAAAGAAAAATAAGTTTTTGTGACAAAAATTACTAACAGAAAATAAAGCTTTTCCGTCGAGAAACAAATTTGGCGATAAAAATTACTGACAGAAAGACACGTCGAAGAAATGACTGTTAGTAAATTTAGTGACATAATTTTGTGTATTCATCGGTAACATTAATGACGGAAATTTGGATTTCTATCGGTAAGTTAAAGAAAATTTATCGGATTTATAATATTCCGCCGCTACTTTGCGGATAGAATCCTAATATTCCATCTATGAATTTTTCAACGGTAAATCGTACGTCAATCACTAAAGTTACCGACAGATATATAACAATCCATCGCCAAAGTTACAGATAGAAACATGAACCGTCGCTAAATTTTTACCGACAGAGTGATATTTTATGTCGGTAATTTACAAACAGATTTATTTATTCCATTGCTAATTAGCAATAGAATGGTATGTTCTGTCGGTAAATTTAACTTTGGTAAATTTCTACCCCTATTTCTCACTTCTTACCTGAGTTTTCTGTTTATAATCTTATGTTTTTTTTTGTATATTTAATTTATGTAAATAATATAACATTGATTGATAAATATCAAGGTTTTAAAAACCGGAACGGACCATCCGATTCGATCGAAAAAAGTTTGAACCGGTCAATGGTCCGGTTCGGTTTTGTTTAAGAACCTCTCTATATAAAAACCGCTTGGTTCAACCTTTTTCTAGTCAGACTGAATGGTCTGGTCCGGTCCGATTTTTTAAACCTTTGATTTCATTAACAATTGCTTTGTCTCAATGGTTTTGTGGTTCCATTTGTGGGTTGGACCATACAAAGTCACCAGTTCTCTGTATTAGTCTTAAACTCTCGGCCTTTGGTATTTACCTCTTTCTTTTTTGACTTAAAACTAAATATAGATCTTTTTAAAATAATTCTTAATTATAATATCTTTTATTGTTATTATATAAAAATTATTAATTCTATATTATTAAATTTTATATTGTAAATGAATATTAATATTAAGAATTAATTTTTATAATTTTTAAATATTAGATAAGTATTTCAATTTTATGAGAAATTTATAGTTGATTTTATTTTTTATATTTTACTTAAATTAATTTATATATGAAAGACAAAGAAAATCATATTCCAAATTATTATTTTAATGTTGGTTATAACATGTGTCTATCAATTGGTAAATGAAAATTAAAAAAAAGGAGGCATTTGTTTACAATATGAGTCATTGTAATTATAGTCAAATGGTATTGGATTAATTTGTAAGAATTATGAAGCTAATTTTGTATTGAATAATTTAAACTATTGAAGCATATGATTTCATAATTATATATAGAATAAATAATTCAAATATAAGTACTAAGCTCGACCTTAAAAATGAGAAAAAAAATTCTTACATATCAAGTATCCCTCGTAACCTTACTATAATATTTCTAGAAACATTATATAAATCGTATTGTCACCTATAAAATGCTTCAGTCGCATACTTCTTCTCAACATCTGCTATTTTATTTGGGTTGAAAATCATTATCTCTCTTACTTCCGGTTACATGCAACACCACCACCAATACTCATTTTGAAGTAAACTCATGAAACTTACAAACATAAACATATTAAATTTTTAAAAATATACATACCTAGTTAGTTATACAAGTATTAATGCCAAACTCTAGAGCTTGGTCAATATTTCTTTTGTAGGCAAAAGGTGCAAATTTAACAATTATTTCATAAAATTACAAGTTAATTTCTACTATTTTGGGGCATTTAAATGAATTCTAACATTTGCAATTGTTCAAATTTGACCTTGAAAATTTAAATAGAGTAAAACCTTGTCAAGACGATTTATGTAGAAAATGTCATTTGTCACAATAGACATCTCCTAATAGTTAGTTTATATCTTATTTTGATTATATTTAAGTTAAAATTATACTATATTATAAATTTACAATTGAGAATAATTTCATACATTAGTAATTTGTAATTTATTTTAATGCAGTAGAAGAAATTTACGCAAAAACTTTAGATGAAAACGTAGTTTACGAATCTTTAAGAGACACAATCTCCTTCAGAAATACAATTTTAATTTTTATTATTAATTTAATATTTATATTAGATTCATATTTATTTATTATTAATTCATTATATAATAATAGACATTGGCGTATTTTTATTTCAATAAAATATTTTATTTTTACTTATTCTTATAAATTTTACTTTTTATTTATTATATACCGATTTTATAGTGATTTACCAGGACAACCACCACTTAGGAAAATTGAGTTTCCCATAGAGTTTCTTCCAGGCACGGCACCAATATCAATTCCACCTTACAGAATAACTCCGGCAGAATTGAAGGAGCTTAAAGAGCAATTAGAAGAGTTATTGGAGAAAGGGTACATTAGACCTAGCTCTTCACCTTGGGGAGCTCCGGTTCTTTTTGAGAAGAAGAAAGACAAATCATTGAGAATTTTTGCAGATTATAGGAAACTTATTCATGTCACTGTCAAGAGTAGATATCTGCTTCCACGCATAGATAATTTGTTTGATCAATTGCAAGGGTGTCAAAGATTACCTTTAGAACACAATACGAGCATTTTGAGTTTTTGGTCATACCCTTTGGGTTAACGAATGCCCTTGCAGCTTTATGGATTTAATGAATAGTCTTCAAGCCATTCTTAGATCAATTTGTCATAGTCTTTATTGATGACTTATGGGTTTATTCTAAGAGTGATAAGGAGCATGAAGAACACTTAAGGATTGCCTTCGAGACATTAAGCAAGAAAGAGTTGTACTCCAAATTCGATAAATGTGAATTTTGGCTAAGGGAAGTAGTGTTTCTTGGATATGTAATTTCAAAAAAAGGAGTGCATGTGGATCTGAGGAAAATAGAAGTGGTAGTGAAATGGGAAGAACCTAAGAACATGGCAGAAGTGAGGAGTTTCTTGGGTTTAGCTGAGTATTATAAGAGATTCATAAAGGGATTTTCCATAATAGCAGCTCCACTTATCAAATTGACTGGGAAGAATTAGAAGTTTGTGTAGACAAAGGAGTGCCAGAATAACTTTGAGGAATTGAAGAATAGGCTCACAACTACACCAGTTTTGACTTTGCCTTCTGACAGTGAAGGGTATATGGTATATAGTGATACCTCAAGAAAGGGATTGGGCTGTTTGTTGATGCAAGGGGATAAAGTGATTGCCTATGCTTCTAGGCAATTAAAACCTTATGAGATGAATTATCCTACGCATGACTTGGAGTTAGTTGCCATAATTTTTGCATTGAAAATATGAAGACATTACTTATATGGAGTCACCACTAGGGTATTTATAGACTACAAGCATCTTAAGTACATAATGACCCAAAAGGAGTTCAATTTAAGGCAAAGAAGGTGGTTAGAGTTGTTGAAAGATTATCACTTGATGATAAATTACCACCCGGGAAAAGCTAATGTAATAGTGGATGCATTGAGTAGAAAATAGACTATGGCACATATGGAGACAATATATTTACCTTTATTGAATGAGTTAGTGTTGGACCCCATTTCAAGAGCCCAACTATTTAGAATCATAAAATGTGAGCATATTATCCTACAGGGTTATTTCAATGAACCCTCATTAGCCATCATCCCACAAGGGTGACGTGTTCCCACCACTCAAACACCAAAATCACAAATTGAATTATTTAGAATAATTGTAGTTTTATGTCTTTAGCTCATTTTGAAACAAGAACCATCTCATTCGAAGCTCTATAGATCAAGATATGCTTAAAAAGCCAAAGTATGTTCATAACCTAGTCATGCTCTCCTAACTGATCCCTCACTTTATTTCCATCAATCTTTTTCAAATCAAGACCAAAGGCTATCAATTTTTATAAGAGATAGAAAAATGTGTTAGGAACCTATTGGTTTAATAATCACTTCATTTGGAGTTAAAATGATGAAGTTATGGCCAAAAGAATTAACCATGATTATATCCTCAATCATATTGTACTTATTTATGGACAATTTGCATAACTTTCTCTAAAGATGTCGGATTAAGGTCATCTTAAGACGGTTTTGAAGAGAACTTCTAGATCTACATCTTTTATGAAGACTTAGAAAAGATATTTTATCATTTGGAGGGTCAAAACACACGGCCATGTGAAATCACACGGGCAGCCCGTGTTTCTTTCGGGTATGATGGTGTTTTTGCATTAGGAACACACGGTTAGTGTGAATTTTACATGGCTTGAACGTGTAACCTTCAGGTTTTTGCTCAATTTCCCTTCTCTGAGACCCCTCCAATGGATCCTACACCCATACTAACATCATTTTCACCCATAATCTTCCCAAATTGAACAATCCTAATGCGATATTACTTCATATACCATAATTATTCCATGTATACATCCTATGCAATATTACCAACTTATTATGACCATATCTCTTGACTTCGATATCCAAAAATTTCATACTTTGTATAATTGGAAAGCTAGAAAGATAAGCTACAACTTTCATGGGGACAACTTTGTCCAATTCAACCTAGATTAATACAGTTTTTCCCCTGAAGTCATAACACACTTTCTACACTTATGAAAAGATTAAAAACGTAATGTAAAGTCTTGAAAAAGTCATGAGCAAAACACAATCATTTTTCATTAACATCATAAAATAATAGTTTTACAATGATTTAGTGGGCATTTCAAGCCACCTTACATCATAAACAAAAAATACAAAATTTACATAAACTAGAATCGCTCAAAATGCAACTAAAGCCTTGTTTTACATAATGTAGCTTCCAAAAACAAAATATGCAAACTAAAGTGATGCCTTGACTATTGACTCGATCACTTGATATCTTGCTTACCACCTAAAGAGGGGAAGGAATGGGGGGTGAGCTCAAAAGCTCGTGGGTAACAGTTTTATAATTGGTAACAAGCAAAAACTATTTAAAACCTTCATGATCATAACAAATTCTCATTGAATCATAAAACACAAAATTCTCAACTTATCAGAACCTAATGAAATGGACCTAAGCTAACCTATATGTCATGAAATGCAAGTGAAATTAGTAAGGAAAAGAAAAGGGGGGTTTTAATTTTGTGAACACTAATGAACTAAAAAGCATGTAATAGAAAAAGAAAATAATAAAACAAGTGATAAAATCCTCTTGAAAATGAGCTTTGGCTATCACAGTTCAAAACTAAGTGTGAATGGTAAACCTTAAAGAACTCTCTTTAAGTCCAGGGTCTTGATTAATGAACTCCTGTCACTCTCGACTCCATTTCTCAAAACCCCATTAGGTGCTCTTGAGCCCTAGAACCTTAAAGGATTCTTTAAGTCCAAGG
>JAOSBK010000003.1:28899733-28917980 GCA_027568895.1 Erythroxylum shatona
GATGATGATGATGATGATGATGATGATGATGATGATGATGATGATAATAATAATAATAATAATAATAATAATAATAAGATAGATAAATAAATAAATAAATAAATAAATACGTACAAATGAAAATATAAAAAATAAGTAATACAATAAATATAGTCCCTTCTTAGCAATCATTGGATTGCATTAATTGTTAGCTGATTCTATCAACAGTTAGCTAACAACGAATTAATATAGCTAATTTGACTAACGAATAATATCAACTGTTTATTTAAAGATGTTTGGTAAAATTAACTATCTAATATTAGATGTTTATGTGTAAAATAACTTATGAGGATATGATTTAAAAAAATTATAAAGACATGATTATTATATCTTAGTATTTTTTTGAATATTCTTGTAAGAATTTAGATAGAGTAAAAAAAGTCAATATCATCTTTTAAAGCAAAGGTTTATTATAATCTAAGAATGAGATTTAACTGCCATTAAATTAGAAGAAATATTATCACAAATAATTGTCATCTCCCGAGTTCTTGATTTTTCAACGCCTTCTTATGTAGAGTTAACTTCAGCATCTTCAAATATATCTGGAGGTATACATTTAAGATCTTGGTTGATGATGTTAAAAGTTAGGTCTTCAATTGTGTTTCTTCTAATATAGTTATGCAACGTAAAAGCTACACAAATTAATCTATTTTGATCCATCAATGAATACTTATTCAATCCCAATTTTATGCTTATGTTTCAATTTGCTCCAGTCAATAAGTCAAAATTAAATAAATTAAAACCTATTTGCCTATGCTCAAAATAAAAAATAAATATTTAAACTAATGTTATAAACTAAACTAAAAAAGGTAGTAGTTAATGAGCATAAAACTTGTTTTTTAATTATTAATCCATTAATAAAATTAGCTTTATCTTATAACTTAAATTAAAAAATATTTTTTAAATATTTTTTCTATTAAAATTAACATTAAAATAATTTTTAGACATAATAAATATTTGTAGAAACATTTTCATGTTTAAAATATTAAAATACTAAAAATATTTTAATTTAATGATTTAATTCTTGTTAATTACAAAATTTAATCTAAGTATTAATAAATACAATGAATGGAACTCGAAACTTTCTTGCCCAACCCAAAATCTAACATTATAGAAAATTTTGGTTAGTATAAAATAATTTGGTAGTAGTGTATTACACATCACCAAATCCAATGATACTTATTTTTTAATTAAAAATGGAATAAATTTTTAAAATAATGATATGAATTTTATTAAAGAAAAAAATCCAACTTGGTTTAATTTTTGAATATTTTTTTACTTCGAGTAAATTGAATTCTTATCTATCTCTATCTCTATCTCTCTCATAATTTATAATAACTTTTGGGCACAATCATCTTTTTGTCACTTAATTTCTTAGCCGATGAAGCAAAATGCTCCTCATAGGAGCGTTTTCAAAAATAGTATTGGGTTCAATCCTCTAACTCAATCAATTTATTACCAAACAAGATTATTAGCACTTTGATATAGTCAAACAACCAAATACCTCTAAATCAACCAAAAAACAACTGATTAGCTATTTACCAAACAAGGCTATAGTATAAGATAAAGAATAAAAATAAAAGATAAAATAAGTAAATAAATACTCAAATTAGAAAGAAAACAAGTAAATAAATAAGGTTAAGTAAAAAATATTTAGATTAAGTAAGAGAGAAATACTATATATTAAATGTTTAGGCTAAATATAAAACATAAGATTTAAAGGAAGATGTTAAAAAAAATCTGTGACAAAGAGAAAGATAGAGAGATCCTTTACTTTTATCCTAGTACATCAAAGTTTTCTATTGAGAAATTCCAATAGAGTTATATTATTCTTAATCACTTAACATAGACTAAAGTTAACTCCAAGTAGGAGAGCTTTTTTCCCCCCCTTTTGTCATACCTCTTGTTACCTCCGTCTTGCTTCCATAGAAACTTCAATTTTCCCTTCTTTCTTAAGCTTCCGAAAACAAAGGAGAGCAATCTACTTCACCATCTTTTCCTTTATTATTGATAAAGGACTAACCAATCTAAGGAAAGGAAAAGAAACATCCTAATATGAACCTCCATGAAAGATTACCAGAGAAAGCAAGGGTATGAAAACGCTAGTTAGTTCTTTTGTCTCTATAGTTGTTGCAAATTTATTTGTTTCCACACTCTCTCTCTATATATATAGTCTCCATAGTTGTTGCAAATTTATTTGTTTCCATACTCTCTTTATATATATATATGTTGGTATTATATTTTCATCTTCATTAGAGCATGCTGTCATCATTCTTTTGCATCCCTCTTATATAATGGCTTGGTTCGCTTCCCTCGTGTAACTGTTTTTATTAGCTCACTTAGGTCTCCTATTTTATGGAGGCTTAAAGAAAGCTTGACTATATCATCTCATTTGATCAATTTAGGGCCTTATTTAAAAGTTTTCTTCTTTAATATAATTTTTATTGGTTTAAAATTTTGTTTTAGGTGGGGTGGGAGGCAGAAAGCACAATTATAAGTTTAGGACACTTCATTGGACTCAAACTTAAGAAAGCTTTCAAAAATCACTCATATCTATCTAAAAAGGAAGGTTTAACTAGGCTTGGCCCATTTCTTTTTTTAATGTTGTATTAATGTATTGAATATTGTATTTTCAATTATGGTTTTATTAGGTTCACTTCTTGTTTAGAGGAAAGCTCCTATTAGACTCAGGTTTCAGGTTCTCAAGAACTTTAATTTAGGCCTAAGATTTTTTTTAAGAACTAAAGTTTGAATCATAGTTTTTAATAATCCAATCTAAAATCAATTACTTGGATATATATTATTATTTGTGGATATTTTCTTCTATTAGTTTGTTTAATCTATAGAGGATATAAGTGAAGAGAGAGACAGGGAGAATAAAAAAAGAATAAAAACAATTCTATCATCAAAAGTCTATTATTTCTTTTAAAGGCAAAAGATCCAATTTGCCTCTAAAGTTTGACCAAAAATAAGATGAATCCTACTGTTTTATCTCTTGCACCACTTTGTCCCTTAACGTTCTCCAAAATAGAGCAATTTACCAAAAAAAATGCTTACTTTGTCACCCTTCCATCAATGCAAGTTATGTTCCTGTTAAGTTGGGCTTGAGCATGCCAGTTGAGAGAAAACATGTAATTAAATATTAATTTATTATTTTAATTAATTAATATTTTAATTAATTTCAAAAAATTAAACCCAAAACTTAATTTCCCCTAAAATCTAACCTTGATTGCTTTTATCTCTAATTTGCATCCTTTATCCCTAATTTGAAACAAATCCTTAAAATCTTCGTGCTTCCTATAACTTCTTTGAAAGAAACAAATCCTTAATAATCCTTTATTCTTCTTTTTTCTATTTTGATTAGTTTCTAGTAATTTTTTGGCATCTTTGCTCGCCACTCTAGTTCACGACTTTGTTCTCCATTTTAAGTATAATAATCTCACATCTTTCTATTTGTTTAGTATTTATGACCCATGAATAAAGAATATTTTGTGTTTAGAAGGCTAAAGTTCTTGTATAGTTGTTACAAGGGCATCAAGCTATTAAAAAATAACATATGAATATAGACCTATATTGAAAGAAAACAACATACTAGCCATATTAAACATCCTATATATTTTGAAAGAAAAAAAAAACATATCTTGAAAGAAGAATCAAGCATGTTATTACAGAGGCAATATGCTAGGCATATCACTACATAATTAAATAGTAAAGAATAAAACTTGTTATTAAAGGCTTCTATGTCACTAAATAGTAAAGAATTAAAGATGTTTTTTTGTGTCATTTTGCGGCAACTTTACTTTCACTAAATGAATTACGTGATTATATATCTAATTTTACCAAAATTATCTTCAGGATCATAATTATAACTACTCTTTCCCTACTAAATCAAGTGTATAACAAGATAGAAAGCTGAAACCTTCCAAAATATATATGATATTATAATCCAAAAGTAACTCCAAAATATTGAGAAGTAACAACATCTATCTAGCTATTATTAGAAGAAGGAAACAAACTTATGTTGTAAGATATCAGCTTCACTAGCCATTCACACTATATATATCATGACCTTATTAGTTCTGAAAGGTAGAGAGTCTAACGTGAATTATACCTTGCCAATAAACACTCATAATAACCTTATACCAGCTATGCTCAAGCTCATTTAAGCGTCTCCACTTTATCCTCCACTACCTAGTTTGTTGTCACTGCCTAGTTTGTTGTCACACCACTAAACTTCAATCTTTATTATGATTTTGTTTGTTCTAATATTGACTTGTAGTACTATTGGAACTTTTTAACGTGATTTTTAATAATTTTCCTTTAATTTGGTTTCATTCTCGCAATACCTATATTTTTAAACTATATTTCTAAACTAGAAAATTTATATTTCTAAACTGCATGGTAATCCTTTATTATAATTTTATGTAAACATTTTCAAAATAGGAATTGATAACATGTTTTTTATTTACTAATAACATATGAAGTTGCAATTCTTATTTTTTCTTAACTTCTACTTTTCTAAACTACATTTTTATTTCATAATCTCGACAAGATATTGCTAAATTGCTAAAGATAAAACTTGTTTAATGTAATAATAGAGTTTAATCATAATATGATACGTGAGGGACTATAAGGTGAAAATGTTGGAGCACTAACCTTCAACTTAGTAATCTAAAACATAAGGGATCATAAGGGGGCCACCTTCCTCCACTATCGTAGCCTCTACAAACAAGAATTTCAACCTTATAAACACAAAATATTCCTTTTTTATAGGCCATAAACACTAAAAAAATAGAAAGATGTGAGACTATCATACTTAAAGTGGAGAATGAAATCGTGACTAGAGTGGAGGATAAAGATGTCCGAAAATTATTAGAAACTAATGAAGATAGACGAAAAAGAAGAAAGAAGAATAAAGAATTATTAAGAGTTGCTTCAATCGAAGAAGATATAGGAAGCATCGAATTTTAGGCATTTACTACAAATTATGTTGGGCTCTGGTCTCAGTACTTATTCCAAGGCGATAATTTGAGATAGTTAGGCAAATGTCATGTGAGGAGAAAGTTGAAAGCTTCAATTTGTAAGAAGAAAGGGCATAATTCCAAGGACTTTTTGAGAAAGGTTCGCTGTGACCAAAGTCTGGCTTCTCTACGGCGAAGTCTCAAGGTCAAGCAAATGCACCCTTCGGGAAAAATGCACTTTCGAGATCGAGCTACAAATACCTTTCGGGAAAGGTTCGCCGTGATCACGGTCTAGCTTTGCCGTGGCGAAACCTTCGAATTCGCAACCCAGACCCAACAAACCAAAACTAATTTGTATATACAATTTCCAACCACAATTTAACAACTCAACAAAAGATAGATAAAACTTGAACAAAGGAAACTCCTTCGGCTCTTAATCTCATTACCAAGACAAAACGAAGTTTGAGCATAACTTTAATTACATATCAACAGTCACAAAAATAGCTTAATACAAAATACAATTGAATGCTCATACTTGATATGCTTCTAAAGCTACCCAAAAATAGTCGAATTAACTTAGTTACTAAATGTAGCTGTCTTGGAGTTTGCCCAAAGCTTTGCAAAGATCAACAACCTTCTTGTTTTGTACCTGAGTAAAAAATAATGGGTTGAGCTATGAGACTCGGTAGCTAATAATATTTATAGCCATTGGTTATATATATATATATATATAACAATTCCAGCTCATAGATTCATAGTTACAATGTCATCACACAGAACACATAATGTATATTTAACCATCATAGCATAACACTAAAATGTGTATTATACTTGACAAATCGAAGATGAAATACACAAACATAATGGCTTAAGAGTCCCATGGATCGAAATGGAAAAATTGAAGTTTACACCAAGAACTAAATGAGTTTGTTTCTTAGGGGCTTATGTGTCACAAGCGGACAGCTGGGAGAAGACTTTAAGTCAACATGCATATGACGAACAAAATGGTATCTCTCTTGCCCAAACACAAGCAAATTTCATGCTCAGTCATTCCATCACATGTTCGTACTTTCATGCTTCTTATGCTATTGCCTCTTTTGATTATACCAAATGTCGTAACATCTTGCAAAGCATTACATGATAATAAATCATAATGCATTTTCCAACAATCACAACAATTCAAAATCAAGCAATTAAGCATACACACATAGGTAAGAAATTTGCCCATCTCCACAATAACTATAAACATATTACCCACCTAAATT
This sequence comes from Erythroxylum shatona, assembly GCA_027568895.1. Taxonomy (NCBI): domain Eukaryota; kingdom Viridiplantae; phylum Streptophyta; class Magnoliopsida; order Malpighiales; family Erythroxylaceae; genus Erythroxylum; species Erythroxylum shatona. The sequence goes on from JAOSBK010000003.1 coordinate 28,905,999, forward strand.
GCTTGGAAATCCAAACTCAAGTTTGCCTTTCCTCTTGCTCTTGCATGGGATTTTCTTGGTTTCCTTCAAACAAACCAATTTTCATTCAAACTAATATTCCAATAAAATCTATAAAGCTTCAATAATTCAATAATATAATAAATTTAAGCTTAGACCTAACCTACCCATAGTTTATCTAGGCTCTAAAACTAAGACCATGTTTAAAAATCCATGAAAATCAAAATGGGTTCTTTGGTTCTCTCCTTTCTCCCTTTATTTCCAATACAAAACTCATTTCTCTAATTCTTTTTTTACCCAAGCAAGAAGAAAAGATGATGGAGATTACCTAAAACAAGTTGATTCCTCTTCCTTCTTGTTCCTTCTCTTTCTCAACGTTTTTCTTCTTCTTCTTTCTTTCTTCTCCATGTTTTCTTCTTCTCTTTCTTTCTTCTCCACATTTTCTTCTTTTCTTTCTTATTTAAAACTACTTTTGTTTTGTCTTTCCAAATTTGCCCTTCTACATTTAATGTAATGCCTACTTACTCCTTTAGTCTATGAAACTCTAAACATTTCTATTAAAAAATTCTAATTTCTACTTATGCTTGCTAATTTAATGAACTAAATTCTAAAATAAATAAATAAATAATAAAATAAAATAAAATAAAAATTGTGGTCCAATAAATTATGAATAAAAGATGCAAATTAGGGATAAAAGCAATCAGGGTTAGGTTTTAGGGGAAATTAGGTTTTGGGTTTTAACTTTTTGAAAATAATTAAAATATTAATTAACTTAAAAATAAGAAATTGATATTTAATTACACCTCAACTATTGTATTCGTAGCTAACTTTATCTAACATGCCTAGGTAGCCCAATATAATAGGAACATGTAATGGACGGAGGGGTGATGGAGTGAGCATTTTTAGAGCAAGTTAATCTATTTTGGAAATCTAGGGTTAAACTAGTAACGAAGATAACAAAATGAGTCATCTTAGACTTTTTAGCTTTTACCAAACATTAAGGGGCAAATAGGACTTTTGCCTTCTTTTAAGTCTATTTTTAGTTAAAAATAATTTATTAAGAATAAAAAATTAGTTAGGCCTGTAATTCTAATAGGAATAAATTTATATCTTTATTATTTGTTTAACTTTGGGTTTTAAACCTATTAGAAGTAGGTATGTGTTATACTTTATTTTAAGTTGGGGTTAGTTAGCCCATTATGTTTGAATCTAGTCCTGGATCTCTAAACAAGGATGACAATGGACTGGGCCAGGCCTAATATGTCTCTATTGTTGAGGCAAGACCCTTGCTCGAGGGTTGATCAGACTCAATCCAACTTAACCCAATCCAGTTTTTTAAAAATTAAAATACAAAAAAATATCATTTTGCTTATAAGGGTTAGGTTGGACCAGGCCTGGGCAACCCGAAAGTCCCATTTTTTTTTCAAAAAACCGGGCTTCTCTTAAGCTTGGCCCATTAATTTGGATCGGGTTGGGTGGCCAAGCCGAATCGAGCTTATTTGCCGTCTCTATTTCTAAACCTTTGAGAATTTAGGATTTTTTTACTTAATAAATGGTTATTCCTAATTTTATTTTCTGTAAATAATTTAGAATCTAAAGAGTTCTTGCCCAATAACATTAATTCCAATATTTTTGTTTTCAAACTAAATAACCAAGGTCATCAAAATATTTTCTAACATTTAGTCTTTCTTAAATTAAAAATTCAGTATTTTGTTTTTCAAATTCTTCTATCATTTCAAATAAAAGCCTTAACATTTATTTCTTCTCTTCTATTAAGGATTTTGTTTTTTCATAACTTTTTTAAACTCGAAATTGAATATTTCATACAAACTAAACTTACCCTTTTTAAAACTAGAATTTAAGATTGTTTGAATTGAGAGTCTAGGCATTTTTTAAATCCTTTAATTTTAAATCCTAGGTAAAACCACTAACCGTATGATTTATTTCTATTATTTCAACATGCTTTTTAAACTCACACCCAATTTTATTTTTCTTTCAGAATCCCCATTTCTTCAATTCTTGTTTTAGGCCAAGGTAACTATTTAGATTGGTAAAATAGGGCGTAGAATTAGTTCCTTTCCTCTAGGATTTTATTCTCTTTCCTTAATCCTTAAGGTGATCACTTTATTGAATATTAATTCAACTTTCACTATTATTCCAGTTAATAGAATTCAAAATCATCAACAACAACATGTAACTCTTTGTTCTTGAGTGTTAGAAATGCCTAACTCACCCCTAAAAACTAGCTCAAGAGGGGAATGTTTGCACACTATTATAAATTGTTGAATACTTTCATAGTTGTCCGATGTGGGATTCCAGACACACCCCCCTTAGTCTAGAGCAGGACTGGACATCTGATGGACATGTTGAGCAAAGGGACATAACCGGACACCACCCCAAACCATCAAGACAAATTGACTCTGATACCATGTTAGAAATGTCTAACTCACTTCCAAAAACTAGCTTAAGAGGGGGAGGTTTACACATTATTATAAATTGTTGAACACTTTCATAGTTGTCCAATGTGGGATTCCTGATATATATTCAACAATTTATAATAGTGTGCAAACTTCCCCCTCTTGAACTAGCTTTTGGGGATGGGTTAGGCATTTCTAACATGGTATCAGAGCCAGGTTGTCTTGATGATTTGGGACGGTACCTGGTTATATCCCTTTGCCAATATGTCCATTAAATGTCCAATCCTGTTCTGGACTGAGGGGGGTGTATCAAGAATCTCACATCGGACAAGTATAAGAGCATTCAACAATTTATAATAATGTGCAAACCCCCTCCTCTTGAGCTAGCTTTTGGGGGTGAGATATGCCTTTCTAATATTGAGCTAGGTTACTTGAACAAAATCCTAACAAAAAATCAACTTTAAAAAATACTTTAACTCACTAATTTTTAACATATCAAGTTTTTCAAAAGTACAAGGCACTCTATTTTGATAAAAACTTAATTCAAAACCATAGATCAAGAGATTCTCTATGAAGTTTAAAGCATTTTTTTTAAATTAGAAAAGGATTATGCATTATTCCTGTACATGAAAAATCATGCATTATTTGTTGCTTATGACGCTGCGATCATCATTATTCTCTACCCTCACCGTTTTCATTTAGTCCCACCAACTTTCCAGTTGGTTCATCCCTATTCCAACATGGTACCTTTGGAGGCACAATTAAGTATAGTTGTAATAACAATTCAAGTTCAGACTAATCCAGTTCCAACTTTGCTCCAGGTATAAGAGAATTATAAGTCTAAAAAAAATTAATTAAGAGTTGATTGATAATCTTTTCTCCTCTTCTCTCCTCTCATCTCGTTTCGATATAGAATTTGATAACCATCTCACTTACTTCCATGTCAGATGTAAAAGAAATATCATTTTATTAAAAGATTGAAAAGATGCTGATATACTTTTATTTTTAATAACTATTGCAACTTCAAAATATTTAATCAATCTAAACTACTTAAACCGAATTAATTTAATTTGATTTCGTTTAATTTAGATAAAATAAAATCATTATATAAATATACATGAATTGTTCTAAATTTTGATAGGAACCAATGCAAATTACCCATTAAGCACCGTATATCAACCATTCATTTCGGTGATATAGCAGCTAAACCAACAAATGATTATTTGAAAAATGTTGTATTAATTAGAGTGAAAGACAAAATTTTTTGTTTGATTTTTCTCATTCTAAAAAAATGTCTTTGTAAATTTAAATTACATAAAAACCTTTAATAGAATTAGAAATATTTATAAAAATAACTTTTTACTAATTTTTCATCTAATAGTTTCAATAGAATTTGTTAATAAAATAAGATAAAAGTAGTTGTACAAAATCTGTAACGTGTTTAACAATTGATCATATAACAATTTGAGTTTAAATAGTGTTAAGTGACCGTTTCATCATAATAGTTTAAGTTGTTGTGTGAGGCCAACTTAATTAATTTTATATATTCATTAACAAATCCCATCACGTGAAAGTCCTTTGGACTTGAAACTTGCACAGACTCACTTTATCCTGTGTTAAATAATAGGAGGGTGGTAGGTTTGAACTCACGACTACTTGGTTACAAAGGCTCTGATATCATGTTAAGTAATCGTTTCACCACAATAGCTTAAGCTCTTGTGTGAGGTCAACTTAATTGGTTTTATATATTTACTGACAAATAGTTCTACAAATATTCAGTAAAAAATTACTTTTCTAATATCACAAGTTATTTTGTTAAGCAATTTAGAACAATAATGATAATTTTTATAAAACGGGATACAACAGAAAAAGTAGCCAAATTTCCCATATATATTCGCCAGAGTTAGTCTTTTCACAGAAGAATAGACTTGAATTCGGTTCGACTCTTTTCATGATATCTGCGGTGCTGAAGACCAGAAGACACATAAAATTTCCTGGTAAGAGTAGACCCTTCCCAAAATCTAGACTTACATATTAATTAAATTTCCTGGTAAGAGTAGACCCTTCCCAAAATCTTGACTTACTGAAAAGACATTTGAATTCTTTGTCGTGCAATTTCGTGGTATCTCTATTGTTACAGGGCAGCAGGAATGTTCTATATATTCCTTTTGACCATGTATCTAAGAAAGGCGCTCAAGCTGTTTAGAGAAGTGGTGAAGGTTCTCTTCAGGTTCCAATGTTGTTAGAAACTAACCAAACATGTTGAAAATTCTGAGTACTTGATACATTTGAATGTAATTTCTAAGCACTTTCATTCTAACAAGGTTGTTGTCTCTCCCATTTAATGTAGCCTTGTCCGTTCCATTCATATGGGATATAGCATATAGCCTACTATTACTAATTGCTTCTGTTCAAGTTTAAAGATTCAATATTAAAGCTCTTTTAATAATTTCTAGCACGTTGTTAGTGATACTAAGTTTTTACAAGCATGAATTTATTAACCGCTTCAATATTTTCTTCATAACTTTGATTGGTTTTCATAGGGTTTGCCTGTAAATTAAGGCAATTGAGCTCATACATGCAGAAATCCTAAATGATCCATGCTATCCTTTTAGGGTAAAATGTTAATAGAAACATTGGTTTCTACCGGCTGTTTCTGTGCTTATTCATTTATTGGACCAAAGTCTAAATGATTCATTTCTATGCTTATCTGTTTCTATGACCGAAGTCTAAATGATTCATTCGACTATAGGTAAAGTATCTCTTTAAAACTTTGAATTTGATACGAGTCTGGTGGAATGCGTAATGCGTAAGATAAATGAAGTGTACTGTTTCCTATATAATTGAGATGTGTTGATGAAAAATCAACTAGATATTATCTTGATTGACACCTATTCTGTCCGTGAGTGGAGGCTAATTCACTTTAAGTTGCATACATAATCTACTTCCATCCATTCATTCCTTTTTATGAGATAAGAATTCGAGAACATTAGGATGCAAACTTGAGGGTTTAGTTAGTCGATCAAAATTCGAAAATAGTAATGTCAATAACCGTGAAGATGATCGGTTGTGACAAATCTGATACTATCGCCGATTCTTTTTGCACACGTGACAAGGTGTATATATGAGGTTGATATATAAGGTTGGGCTTTTGGATTACACATAAGTTATATATCTTCAACAACTAAACTCAAACCTGTTATTTAACAGCCACAACGATGAATTATATGATGAAAAATCGATTGGCCAAGAAACTTGTTTATGGGGAAGAGAGTAGGAGGAATCCACTTGACTAGATAAGCAATGACACAAGAGAAAGCTGCGATGCTCATGCAAGCAGACCACTGTGTCCAGTTTAGCTTCTCGGTGTTGGCTACCTTATTTAAAAGCTCAACCATCGCCACTTGAAGGATCACCACAACTAAGAGAACCAACTTGTTCTTCTCTATCCCTTTGAACATGCGCTGTTGCTCCTCCATCCTTGCGTTCAACACGTTGAAAACTTGGAATAGAATAATCATGTTGAAGATAAGAGTGTTCTTGGCTTTCTCTCCCACACTGAAAATTGAACAACCCCTGAATTCTATCGTTAATAGAACAACTACCTGGTACAAGGACTGAGTAAGAATGTTCCTCCACATGATGTCAGAAATAAGTGGCTGGGACGGCGGAACAGGAGGCTTTGTCATGGCTTCGTTACTGGGCTTGTTGGTGGCTAAAGCTAATGCTGCTAAAGTTTCCATGATAATATTTAACCAAAGAAGCTGGACTGTAGTTAATGGGGTTTGACCAGAAACAGAAAATCCAATGGAAGTGACAAGAAGAGCGGTCGCATTGACAGTGAGCTGAAATTGAATCAACTTCTGTATATTTTCATAGAGGCACCTTCCCCATCTTAGAATTGTCACTACAGAAGCGAAGTTATTGTCCAATATGATCATATCTGAGCTCTCTTTTCCAACATCTGCCCCTTGGATTCCCATGGAAAGCCCAAATGCCCCAATCATGCCTTTTCCAGTTACTGCAACTACATGGCCTCTCTCTTTCAGGCACTGTACCATCAAACTTTTATCAGACGGTGAACATCTTGCCATTACTCGGATACGATCGATTTTCTCGTTTCTTTCTTCGGGCAAGTAGTTTCTGAATTGCACACCTTCTATTACAGCTTCGCTGTCTATAAACTCTTCAGGATCAAGAATTCCGCACTCAAATGCTATAGCTCTGGCGGTATGTATATTGTCACCGGTGATCATTATAAATTTCAAGCCAGCTTTCTTGCATGACTCTACTGCTTCTCTAACTCCTGGTTGCAATTGGTTCTCCAATCCCACGAGCCCCAACAAAGTCAGTCCGGCTTCTTCAACCTGCTGATCATTCAGTACTTCTGCAACCTTTTTGTGGGCAAATGCAATGCACCGTAGGCCTTTTGTTGCCATACTCCGAATTATCAATTCAAACTCCGATCTTTCTTCACGACTCATCTCTTTCTCACCGTTGCTGTCATAGTAATTTGAACACATGGAAAGTATTATTTCTGCAGCTCCTTTCAAGTGTGTTTGAATTGCCTTTTCATGGTTCTTCCTGATCAAAACTCCACTCCTCTTTTTATCTGACTTGAACACCTCTAGATGTACTACCTCACAATATTGTTTTACGGCATCGATATTGACACCCAAATCTGCCTTAGCCCACGAAAGTAATGCTTTCTCGGTCGGACAACCAAAAATCTCCAGGTCTAGGGCAGAATTTTGCTTGTTTACAAAGCTAGTTGTATTCAAAGCAACACCTTCCTGTAGCAGCTGGAATGCTTGACTTGTTATTTCTCTTGGAAAATCATCTAAAACTTTTTCTTTACCGAGCCAAACCTCAGTTACCTTCATCTGATTCATAGTAAGAGCACCTGTTATGTCTGTGCAGATTGTTGTGGCGGAATTAATTGTTTCACAAGCAGAGAGTTTCCGAATCCTAATATGATCATTTGTCATTAGCTTCATAGAGTATGTAAGATTTAGTGCCAAAGCCAAGAGTAAACCTTCAGGGATTGTCACTTCCACGATATTCACAGCAGCATTTATAAAGTTCACTATTGACTGAAGGATGTTCCCCAAGTTAGTCTTGCTTCTGATGAATTCTGGTTTTCCGCTTGCATCCTTGGTGCTTCCAGTGAAGTAATAGACAAAAGCCAAAGTGAAAATAATCGCTGCTGCGCCTGTTCCTATCTTTTTTATTTGAGAAGTGAGATTGTAGAGAAATTCCTGAAATGGAGTCTCTTCTTCCATTTCAGGGAATGTTGAACTCGTTATCTTCTCACCAACAGACGTAACAAGCATGAAACCAAAGCCATCAATCACTTCTGCTCCCGCATGCAAGAACGGATTGTCTCTGCAATTAACAGCAACTTCATGATTTTGATCACCGCTCAGGCTGTACTCATCTAGTTTCAAAGAATAGCCGTGCAGGAACAAGCCGTTTGCAGGAACCCGGTCTCCTATCTTCAGCAAAATAACATCGCCAACCACCACATCGGAAATTGCCACCGAATGACATTTCCCATCTCTGATAACTTGCACGTTTATTTGACTAGTATCATAGGAGTGCTTCCTGAACTGTGTTGATAGTCTGAATTTGCTCACAGAAGACACAACAGCAATAAGGACGACAGCAAAAAGGTTGCTAATACCACCATAACAGCTATGTTTCAGGCCATACTGTTTGATACCGAAACCGAAAGAGATCACGGCACAAACCAAAAGAATTACAATGGTTGTGTCCTTTATTGATTGGAGAAAAAAACTTATACAGGTTTTAACAGCGAGCTTCTGATGCGTATTGACACCGAAAACCTCTCTTCTATGCTCCAGATCCTCCTTTCTTCCACTGATACCTTCTGTAATGTGGCTATTAAGAGCTGCAACAATTTGCTCAACTCCTCCTAGTTGGGTAAGTAAGCCAAAATTCTTCTCTTTCACAACACGAGCGAGTGTGATTTGATCAACCACACTTGTGGAGGATGTATGGTCCGTGCCAACGATTTCATCATGGACATCAATGGAAACGGAGGAGAGCGATTGTGAGAGACTCTTTTGCTTACGGGGACCTTTCTTGGACATAGCAACAAGAACCCTAGTGAAAAATATGGCTGTGAAAACCCTCCAACAGGATGGTTGGCGGGGTTTCATTACATCTTTCGGATCAAGATGCATATTGGCTATAAACTCCGGATCTCCTAACTAGGCACTATAATATGTGAAATGGAACTGACCTTGTAAGATAAGAAGAAAAGTTTACGCCTCTCTCTCTATATATATATGTATATGTACATGTACACACACAAGATGTTGGTCGGCTCGGCGACAAAACTTTGATATAATTTATTAAGTCTTTACAAACGGCGCGAAAATCTAGTTCCGTGGATTCTTATTTTATTGTTTAGGACATAAGAGGTAGAAAAGTTTCCACATATGTACGGCGCATTTGATGGCGCCCGTCAATAGGTCGAGTTGGGTCGGGTTAAGATTTACATCCCTAACCCAATAGTAATTGCGTTAAATAAAAGAGGTAAAGCTACCTTATGTCTTACTCATATTTGCAACAAAAATCTTGCTAAACTGTTATTTTAGGCTTACTCATATTTGAAGAGAAAAAAAAGAGATTCCATCGTACTGAGAACATAGTAGTGTACATTGTTATTGGAGAAGGAATATATAATATGTTTAAAAACATTTGACTTTTTAAGTTTTTTTAATTTAGTGCTTTAATTTAATTGCTAACTTTTTAACTTGTAGAAATTAGACCAAAATGCTATTTTTTATAATATGACTTGTTCATTAAATACTATATAGATATTGATTTATTAGTTTACCAAATTATTAAAAAAATTTAAAAATTAATTGCTCAATTAAAAAATTTTGAAAACTTAAAAAGTTTAAGCATTTTAAAATTTATTATCTATATATATATAATGACCACCCTTTCCCAATTCTATTTAAGACAATCTCGTTCACACAAATATATATGACTCAAAAAATATGTGAACAAGATCATCTAAAAGAGAGTTAGGCACAAAATTATGGACACGACCACATGATTACATGTATTTAGGTGACATTACTTAGATAATTATGAAGATTAATGGGCAAGTTTTATCACAAATCACTCCAGAAATTTCTTTACGTCACAAAAAGTCAAAAGGAAAAGAGAGAGTCAACCCGATCTTGATCGATAGGCTTTCTAGTTTTGTGCTGCCATGCCATGTAATTGCTCTGCAACTTCCATGGCTTATACCGACCATATAATTTCCAAAGGTCGATTATGACAAGTTTTTGCACACATCTCAAGAAATCTTAATTCTAAGCACCGTAGAAATTTTCCCAGCCGTCGCGGAAATTTCTTCTTCTACTTTTCATAATTAAACTTGCAGGTCATGGACTCATCTAATTCAGTTAATTTGTTAGGTGTGTTGTTAGATTGATTACTGATCCAATTTCTTTCAACTAAAAATGGATAATACATTAGTTAATGGGAGGAGTTAATTACATATTATACCATTAACAACACATTTTTCATTTTTTATAAATTCGTTTAATCAAAAAAATAAAATAATTTTTTAATAAAACCTTTACTCCATATGACGTAAAGAAATTAAATTATAAGATAATGTTTAAATTACTAGTCATTTTCTAATCAAATTTTCTTTACATATTAAACACAAAAATGGATTGACACAACAACAGAAGGGCCCTTGTCGCCAAAATTTTTTAGCAACAACAAAAATTCGTAGTATGACTTATTGCAAAATCATGGTAGAAAAATATTATCGACGGCGTTTTTACAAAATTGTCTCAAATTATATTTCTCTTCAATCTCATATACATCTTTAAAAGAGATAGGCGAGGATAAAACAAATTGTCGCCAATGATATTTTGGAATTTTTTCTTTTCGTGGTTAAAAGTTATTAGCTACATTATCGTAACTGTAGGTAATAATGTTTTGCGACAACTAAGATTTTGTAGCAAAATATAATTAGTGACAATTTTTAGAACGTAGATAAAAGTTATTGGCGACAGTTTACGAAACGTAGCTAAAAAATTTTGGTGACAATTTTAGAATCATAGTCAAATCTTTTGGTAGTTGTGGTAGTAGATTATCTTTAAACAATGGTAGTTGTGGTGGTGGTAGTGGTAGTGGTAGTGGTGATGGTGGTGGTGGTGATGGTGGTGGTAGTAGATTATCTTTAACTCTCCAATTAAACAATTTATAATCATATATCAAGATTAACATCTAGTAATGTGTCATGACAACGTAAGTATTTAAGAATGTCAAAGTGATTTTGATGAACCTTTTCATGCATGATTTTCTATATAATCTAATTCTTTCATCATACAATATTTCGATTAGACAAAATTTGCAGTTAATGTCTATTCTATTTTAGTCCAATCATATTAATTTTTCGTCATTAGCTATCGATTTAATTAATGACATTTATAAACTATTTGCAAAATGTTATTGTACCTTGGTCAAGGATTTCCCGAATGCATGAAATGAGACACTTTGTTGACAGAAAAGAAATATCACGTCTAATTAATGATAAATATTGCAAACATCCAACAACATATTAGCATCGTGAAATGAATTCCCATAGAAGAAGGCAGAGAGGTTAGTCTTTGAACATGCTGGTGTGCTGATTGTGTTGGCATTTTTCATTTTGGCTCTTGTTAACAGATCACAAATGTATTTAGACTGACTTAATAACAGATTTGAATCCCTCCAAGTAGCCGACATGCTTAAGAAATAATTCTGCCGACGATATTTGACTTTAAATTCAGAACCCAATTCATCCCAATTTCTTAATAAAAGATTCTACTGCCTTTGAGTGAGTCCGATTAGGATAATATCGTCAGTATAAATGAGACCGTAATTGAACTTTGTTATTAATGAATAAAAAAGAGAGGAGTCAGTTTTTTAGCCTCTAAATCCAAGCTTGAGTAATGAAAGTGTAAGATATTTGTAATACTGTTGAGGTGCCTGTTTGAAGGATTAAACGTACGATTTGCATGGTATTTATTTATGAACACTCATTTGCATTCGTGATGTTCTGTTAATCATGAAATGGCTTCAAGTCCCAAGTATAATTAGCAATTAAAGCTTCGAATTCCTCAACCTAGCTCTATGCCATTCAGGTTATTTAATACGTGAATGTCATGTTGACAAGCTAGAAAGACACGCATGTTTAGAACCAAGGCAAGTGATTCATGCGTCAAAGATAGAGGTTAGAAACCTTTATCAAGTTTGCCGATTTGAAAGATGATCTCGTGGGAATACCTTTAACAAAAAATAATCAAGAAAAAATTCAACGAAAACATAATTAGTTCTAGTGAAAGCAGAGTCCAATAACAAAGTAGAACCGATAAGAGACGCACGTAATAAGTCTTGTAATTTTAAAGAAGCATCTGAATAGGACAAATAGATTTATCAATATGAGAGATAGGTGTTAGACTATTTTATGTCCCATGTAATTTATCGTATTGAGTCCTATGAAACGCACCCAAGATAATGGTTATTGGGT
>JAOSBK010000003.1:28988381-29003028 GCA_027568895.1 Erythroxylum shatona
AACATAACCACACCTATTGCAAAATTTATATACAACCTTACTTATTTCCTAATTTTTATATTTCTAAACTTCACTCAAAAATCGGGGTCCAACATTTACCCAATTTTAATAGTTGTTGATACATTTGCTAAATCTCCCTGCTTTGTATCAATTTTCAGCTTTAATACTAATTGAAGAAAAATCAACACGAAATTACATAATAATTTCATAATTAATCAATACAATTAATTAACCCTATAATTGTAACATGCTAGATTCAAGAATTGGATGAACAAATATTTGAAAATTGAGGAACAATTGAGTCCATTGTTGTTTTCTGTGAAGCGGAGCAATAGAAATGCAAAGGATTAACTACTACTATTCTAAACCCTGAATAGAAACTCGTATAGTTCTCAATGAGGCGACTGTATTTAAGGTCGACTAGCAATAGGGTCTCCTTTGCACTGCAAAATATAGACAAAGCCTACCCATTATAGCAAGCCTAAGAACACAGACCCAATTATACGTATGAGAGAAATGCTATTAGCATCTAATTAATTGAGGTTTGTATAAAATTATGTTTATTATGCTAGCCCACAAAATTATGATAAAATTCTATCAAACCGGACTGTGAGAGACAAAGAAAGAAGGGGAGAAGAGAGGAGAAAACACAAAGAGATAGAGTCAATTGAAGAAGAAGAGGATATAATAGTCATTTATTATTATTATACATACATTACATTCTATTTCATCCAATATTCAAATAACATTTTATTATATTATATTATAAACTTTCCATCTTTTCCAAACAACAATTTTAATATTAAATATGCATCAAAATTAATTAAATACATCATTAACATCTCAGGATTCTATTCTTGATAAATAAAATGTAATTTCATTTTCACTAATTTAGATAATAATATTCATATATTTAATATTAATATAAATACTCATATAATCATTTATTAAGTAATAAATCATAACATTTATTTGAAAATGTTCAATGTAGGTAATATCTCACATTCTATATTTTTTAGGAAAAATTAAAAATGATATTATAATAACATATATCTACCATGTTCTCTTACTAGCATCAAATTCACAAATTTTCAAGAAAATTTTATTGAAATTTTCTATTAGAGAATGACAACAAAGATTGTGACTGATAATTAATAAAAGTATATGATGTAAATGATAATTTATAAAATTAGAGATTAATATAAAAAGATTTAAACGATAAAGAGATAGAGTGTAATTAACACTCACACCTATTTTGTACTAAATAATAGGAAATAATGATTATATTTACTCATTCTATTGAACTTTTTATGAAAATGGAAATTTTCAAATGCATTAATAAGGCTTATATCTTTAAAGAATTTCTTTTGGTGTCAATTGTTTTATTCGTTAATTTTAAATTATTTGCACTACCATAATATAATTACAAGATAGATATAAATTTTGAAAAAACTTTACATAGATTCAACCTCAGGATCTAACACAAAAAACTATAATAAAATTATTTAAAATATTACTTATTATTTAATTTATATTAAAATCTTTGTATACATGTAACACAATTAAATGCTTAAATTTCTCTAACCTATTCATTTCTTACAATCCTTTACAGGGCAAAGGCCAAGGGATGAACCCAGCACATAAGGTTTCTCCCTTTGTGAAGGTCGGAAGAGAGTCATTAATGTACACAACCTTTCATTTATATTTTACAAAGAGACTGTTTTCATAACTTGAGCTCGTAATTTTCTGAACACAAATGAATAACTTTACCAATTACTCTAAAATTCACCTTCTTTTATATTACTTTATAGGCTTAAATAGAAATAAATGTCTAATTATTTTATGGTACTTTCCACTACATGTAAACATGAAATCTACTACTTAGATTTATAGAATTCAAGTTCCACAAAAGTCGATGTCACAAAATGAGGCTTTATCAGTGATAAATTCGAATTCTTTTGATATTGTTTATAACGTTTGATATTGATGATGCTTCTTCTATTTGATTATTTTACTATGGATGCATTTTTCATGATTAAAAATTATTTATAATATTAGTCGTAATTATATACTTCATAATTAGTATGATTAGTTGTTAATTTCTATACGTACTTTTTATTGTTACTATACTATAAAATATCCTCTCTTTTTTCATCGCATACAAATACATAAGCATTATGTAATGAGTGCAGCGACTAGCAACGAACATATTTCTTATTTTAGGACCATTTAGTTTTAGTTTATTTTTTGGTTTGATTTTTTACTTTATATTTTAGTTTCTCTTTTGTGTTCAGAAAATAAAATTTGTTTGGTTGATATTTGTAATAAAAATACAAATAAAAATTTGTTTGATTTTATTTTTCTATTTTTATTCTTCTTAAAACGTTAAATAGTAAATTATCATTAATTTAATTTGTTTACATAATTTCTCAACTCTAGCTACATTAGAAGAGGATGGTGAGATATAGAACTTTTCAATAACAGCCAAATTCAAAGACCTAAAAAGTGATTATGCTCATGATACTTAAAATGTAAAAACTTATTTTAAAAAACATAATTTTGTTTCCGATCAGATAAGAAGAGCATCTCTCTACAATTTTTAACACTTGTTCATCCTCAATCTTGATCTTCTTCTTCTTCATCTGCACCGTTCCTTGTTGAATCTCTCTACCCTCATTCCACTTCTTTGGTTCTTTCTAATCTCTTTTAATTCATCTTCCTGACACTTTCAGCCTATATATACGCTTTTTTCCCTTTATACCATATTTTAGCTCAAGGTTTATTATCGATGATTTTGATGATAACTATATAATACTTTAAAATTAAAATTAGATTTATTTTCTTATATATGTAACGATATAATTCTTAAAAGGAAATGACATCATAGGATAATTGTTTTCTTTCTTGCAGGAACCTTTTTAATGAATTTACCTTATTAGAAATAATTCCACGACATCCAGAATGATCTTACTAATTTGAATAATTAGCTCCAAATTTTTTTTCAAAACTTTTCTTTTACCATCTTAATATTGCAAGATTCTAGCAGAAATGATATCGAAGATTCGTTAGATACAAAGTTAGCTCAGAATAGAAATGAAGCAATGATTAGTCTAAAACAATGTCTACTTAAAGACGAGACATTGCTTCTGTGAATTAGTCAGATTTTTGGAATACTTCAACTGCATCAATATTCTCGAAAGTCATAACTATATCAAACTCCTTGTGACTCAAAAAGTGAAAGCACTCTATTGAGAGAGACTGTTAAACCCTTTACACTTTTTGTTAAGAGATTGTAAGAGCTTGTTAAACGCTATAAGTGTGGAAGGTTGAAGAACCTTGAAAAATATGTCTTTGTGAGCTTGAAGAGACTCGAGAAAATTTACTACTCAGAGTTTTATAGTGAAACACTCAAGTCGAATACTTAGAGACTGGATGTAGGCTTTGTATAAGCCAAACCAGTATAAATCGATTGTGTCACTCCCTCTCCCTCTCTTAACTTTTAAGTTTTTGCATTACAATGTGTGTGTTTAATTTACAAGAGGCTCCTTCACTTTTAACATTACAAGAGGTTTTTTTTGTTAACAGCTCCTTTTGTTTTTAATTGTTAACAAGCTCCTTTCATTTTTAACGTTAATAGGCTCCTTTTGTTTTAAATGTTAATAGGCTCCTTTCATTTTTAAACGTTCTACTTTCGTTTTTAAAAGTTAATAGGATCCTTTCATTTTTAACGTTAACAGGCTCCTTTAGTTTTTTAAACATTAACAAGCTCCTTTTGTTTTAAGTTTTAACAAGCTCCTCCTATTTATAGACTTTTCTATTGAAATTTAGCAGGTTCTTATATTTTACACGAATTGATAGTAACTTGTAAATTTGTTAAGTTACACACAATTGACCCCCCTTGCATGTGTTTGCTTTATCATTTGGTATTAGAGTAAGATTTCACATTTATTATGTTTTACAGCACGTGATATATCATATCAAACAATTTGACAATCCTTGAATGACAATCCGTCTCAAAGCTTCCCTATTTCAATGGAAACAACTATTCCTATTGGAAAGAGAAAATGCCTATTTATCTTCAATATGTAGATATCAAAATCTAGCAAGCTATCAAAGTTGGAGCCACATCTCCTACTACTGACAACGTAGAAGTGTGGATTGATGTTGATAGAAGAAATGCACAGCTGAATGCCAAAACAAGACATTATCTGATCTGTGCATTATCTCTAGAAGACTATGAAACGATATCCTACTATTCTACAACAAAGAAAATGTGAGACAAACTTCAAGTTACTTTTGAAGAGACAAATGAGGTAAAAAAGCATAAAATAAGTTTTTAGTGCATCAATACAAAATTATTTTCATGAAACAGGGAAAGAATATAGGTGAATTCTTCGAACGTTTCAACAATGTCATCAAAGCCTTAAAGAACTCAGGAAAGATATAGCCCAATTATGAGCTTGTAACAAAGCACTGCTAAAGGAATGGAGACCTAAAGTGACAGCTCTAGAAACCGCAAAGGATCTCGACACTATTTCACTTGATTGGTTAAGAGGAAATTTGATGATCCAGAAGCCGAGCTTAGACGAGATGAAGGATCTTCATACAGAAGAGGAATGGAACTAAAAGTAGCCAATGAATTAAATCCATCAAACGATGATGAAAGTGACATTGAGTTGCAAATAGATGGAGATGACAAATTTAATTTCATGGTCAGAAAATATGCCTGTGTCTATAAAAAAAAGCTAATGAAAAAAAGAAAAGGAAACAAGAAAATTGGAAATAACAAATTTCTATCTAATCATATGCTATTACTGCAAGAAGCCTGGACACACAAGACCAAAATATCCTCTTCTTCAATACGACAAAACAGAGAATAGAAAACCTAGAAAGCAAGCTATGGCTGCAACTTAGTTAGATGAAGATTTTGAAAACTTTAAAGGAGAAGAGCATGAAAAAGTCAATGACTTTTTTTTATGTCCGAATCAGGATACGGTGATATATGCTATAGAATAGAGACATGAGAAAATCAATGGATAGTTAATAATGGTTGTTCGAGACACATGATAGGTGAAATATCACATTTCAACTATATTGAAAGAAAAAATGGAGGTAATGTTGTCTTTGTCTACAAAAACAAGGCAAAAGTCACCAAAATTGGTAAAATTGGTGACTCTAATTTTGCTTCTATTGATAAGGTTCTTTATGTTGATATATTGAAACATAACTTCTTAAATATAAGTCAATTATGTGATAAGGGTTGTAAAGTCACTTTTTATGCATCCCATTGTGAAATTATTGATAATCTTAATGACAACATTGTATTTGTTAATCCTAGAAATCATAATATATATTGTGCTCAATTGGAAGACATGTCTTCAAAGTGTTTAGTTTTTTGTTTCACTAAAAAATGATTCATTTATTTGACATAGAAGATTTGGACATACTAGCATGAACATTCTATCAAAATTATATTTTATAAAGAGATTGTTTTCATGAGTCAATCCCGTGACTTTATGAACACAAATGAATAATTTTACCAATTGCTCCAAAGTTCGCCCTCTCTTATATTCCTTTATAGGCTTAAATAGAAACAAAGGTTTAATTATTTTGTGGAACTTTCCACTACACGTAAACATGAAATCTACTACTTAGATTTATAGAATTCAAGTTCCATAAAAGTAGATGTAGCAAAATAAGGCTTTATCAATGATAAATTCGAATTCTTTTGATATTGGCTATAACGTTTGATATTGATGATGCTTCTTGTATTTGATTATTTTACTTTGGATGCATTTTTCATGATTAAAAATTATTATAATATTATTTGTAAATATATACTTCATAATTAGTATGAGTAGTTGTTAATTTCTATACGTACCTTTTATTGTTACTATAATATGAAATATCCTAATTTTTTTCTTTGCAAACGAATACATAAGCATTATATAATGAGTGCAGTGACTAAGAACGAATGTGTTTCTTACGTTAGGACCATTTAGTTTTACATTATTTTTTGTTTTGATTTTTTCTTTAGATTTTAGTTTCTCTTTTGTGTTAAGAAAATAAAATTTGTTTGGTTGATATTTGTAATAAAAATAAAAATTTATTTAATTTTATTTTTCTATTTTATTCTTCTTATAATGTTAAATAGTAAATTATCATTAATTTAATTTGTTTACATAATTTCTCTACTCTGGCTACATTAGAAGAGGATGGTGAGATATAGATCTTTTCAATAACAGCCAAATTCAAAGACCTAAAGAGTGATTATGCTCATGATACTTAAAATGTAAAAATTTACTTTAAAAAACATAATTTTATTTTCGATCAGATAAGAAGAGCGTCTCCTTACAATTTTTAACACTTGTTCATCCTCAACCTTGATCTTCTTCTTCATCATTTGCACCATTCCTTGTTGAATCTCTCTACCCTCATTCCACTTCTCTGGTTCTTTCTAATCTTTTTTAATTCATTTTCCTGACACTTTCAGCCTACATATACACTTTTTTTCCCTTTATACCATATTGTTAGCTCAAGGTTTATTATTAATGATTTTGATGATAACTATATAATATTTTAAAATTAAAATTGGATTTATTTTTTTGTATATATAATGATATAATTCTTAAAAGGAAATGATATCATAGGATAATTTCTTTCTTTCTTGCAGGAACATTTTTAATGAATCTGCCTTATTAGAAATGATTCCACAACATCCAGAAGGATCTTACTAATTTGAATAATTAGCTCCGAATTTTTTTCAAAACTTTTCTTTTACCGTTTTAATATTGCAAGATTCCAGCAGAAATGATATCGAAGATTTGTTATGTACAAAGTTAACTCAGAATAGAAATGAAGCAATGATTAGTTTAAAAAAATGTCTACTTAAAGAAGAGCCATTGCATATGTGAATTAGTCAGATTTTTGGAATACTTCAACTGCATCAATATTCTCGAAAGTCATAGCTGTATCAAACTCCTTGTGACTCAAAAAGTGAAAGAACTCTATTGAGAGAGACTGTTAAACCCTTTATACTTTTTTGTTAAGAGCTTGTAGAAGTTTGTTAAACACTATAAGTGTGGAAGGTTAAAGAACCTTGAAAAATATGTCTTTGTGAGCTTGAAGAGACTCGGGAATACTTATAGTGAAATACTCAAGTCGAATACTTAGAGACTGGACGTAGGCTTTGTATAAGTTGAATTAGTATAAATTGACTGTGTGACTCCCTCTCTCTCTTAACTTTTAAGTTTTTGCATTACAATTTGTGTGTTTAATTTACAAGAGGCTCCTTCACTTTTAGAATAGGCTTATTCACTTTTAACATTGCAAGAGGTTTCTTTTGTTAACAGACTCCTTTTGTTTTTAAATGTTAACAAGCTCCTTTCATTTTTAACGTTAATAGGCTCTTTTTGTTTTTAAATGTTAATAGGCTCCTTTTTCGTTTTTAAACGTTCTAATTTTGTTTTTAAACGTTAATAGGATCCTTTCATTTTTAACGTTAATAGGCTCCTTTAGTTTTTTAAAACGTTAATAAGCTCCTTTTGTTTTAAACTTTAACAACCTCCTTCTAGTTACAAACTTTGCTATTGAAATTTAGCAGGTTCTTATCGTTTACACGAATTGATAGTAACTTGTAAATTTGTTAAGTCATACATAATTGACCCCCTCTCTTGTATGTGTTTGCTTTATCATTTGGTATTAGAGTGAGATTTCACATTTATTATGTTTTACAGCACGTGATAGATTATGTAAAACAAATTGGCAAGCCTTGAACGACAATCTGTCTCAAAGCTTCCCTATTTCAATGGAAACAATTGTTCGTATTAGAAAGAGAAAATGCCTATCTACTTTGATATGTAGATATCAAAATCTAGCAAGCTATCAAAGTTGGAGCCACACCTCCTACTACTAACGACATAGAAGTGTGGATTGATATTGATAGAAGAAATGCACAGTTGAATGCCAAAGCAAGACATTATATGATCTGTGCACTATCTCCAGAAGACAATGAAAATATCCTACTGTTCTACAGCAAAGAAAATGTGGGACAAACTTCAAGTTACTTTTGAAGGGACGAATGAGGTAAAAAAAACATAAAATAAGTCTTTAATGCATCAATATGAAATTATTTGCATGAAACATACAAAGAATATAGGTGAATTCTTCAAATGTTTAAACAATGTCATCACAGCCTTAAAGAACTTAGGAAAGATATATCCCAATGATGAGCTTGTAACAAAGATTCTAAGGTCACTGCTAAAGGAATGGAGACCTAAAGTGACAGCTTTAGAAATCACAAAGGATCTTGAGACTATTTCACTTGATTGGTTAAGAGGAAATTTGATGATCCAGAAGTCGAGCTTAGGCGAGATGAAGGATCTTCATACATAAGAGGAATGGAAGTAAAAGCAGCTAGTGAATTAAATCCATCAAACGATGATGAAAGTGACATTGAGTTGCAAATAGATGGAGATGACAAATTTAATTTCATGGTCAGAAAATATGCCTGTGTCTATAAAAAAAAGCTAATGAAAAAAAGAAAAGGAAACAAGAAAATTGGAAATAACAAATTTCTATCTAATCATATGCTATTACTGCAAGAAGCCTGGACACACAAGACCAAAATATCCTCTTCTTCAATATGACAAAACAGAGAATAGAAAACCTAGAAAACAAGCTATGACAACAGTTTAGTTAGATGAAGATTTTGAAAACTTTGAAGGAGAAGATCCTGAAAAGTCAGTGACATTTTTTTATGTCCGAATCAGGATACGATGATATATGCTTTAGAACAGAGACAAGAGAAAATCAATGGATAGTTTTTAGTGGTTGTTCAAGACACATGGCAGGTGAAATATCACATTTCAACTATATTGAAAGGAAAGATGGAGATAATGTTGTATTTTTCTACAAAAACAAGGCAAAAGTCACCAAAATTGGTAAAATTGGTGACTCTAATTTTACTTCTATTGATAAGGTTCTTTATGCTGATAGATTGAAACATAACTTGTTAAGTATAAGTTAACTATGTGATAAGGGTTGTAAAGTCACTTTTTATGCATCCCATTGTGAAAGTATTGATAATCTTAATGACAACATTGTATTTGTTAATCCCAAAAATCATAATATATATTGTGCTCAATTGTAAAACATGTCTTCACAAAATGCTTAGTTTTTTGATTCACTAGAAAATGATTCATTTATTTGGTACAGAAGATTTGGACATACTAGCATGAACATTCTATCAAAATTATATTTACAAAGAGATTGTCTTCATGAGTCGAACCCGTGACTTTCTGAACATAAATGAGTAATTTTACCAATGGCTCCAAAGTTTGCCCTCTCTTATATTCCTTTATAGGCTTAAATAGAAACAAATGTCTAATTATTTTGTGGAACTTTCCACCACACGTAAACATGAAATCTATTACTTAGATTTATAGAATTCAAGTTCCACAAAAGTCGATGGAGCAAAATGAGGCTTTATCAGTGATAAATTCGAATTCTTTTTGGTTTAGGACGGACCCAACTCAAAGTAGTATTGTCCCCTTTGGTCGCCTAGGTCCTGTTTTTATCCCTATCCCCTTGGGAGTCTCTGGGAGTCGAACTTGGGACCTCAGGGTTTTGTTGCAATGAAGTGCACGCCTCTCACCCTCAGTGGTAAGAGTCGTGGCCCTTGAGGCCAACAAAACCCTTTGGTCAGGGGTTCGAGTCGCAACCTCACCCTGGCAGACCAAAGGGCACAATACTTGATTGAGGGGGCAACGGTCGAACAAGATATCGGCCGGGGTCAAACAAGATCTCGCACCCACAATCCCACCTTGAGTTGGGTCCGTCCCAAACCAGTACTGAACTCTTGTTTCTATATTCTTTGCCAAAATAACTTCTTTCATTCAAGACATAATTGAGTAGCAGAATTCAAGTGACGTTTTGAATATTCCGTTGCTTAGTTTTGTCCAGCTATTATTTTAAACAACAGTTGAGCGAGAGGTAGTCCACATTGTCATCATTTCAGCGTCAGAAAAATGACACAAGCACTGACGGAGTCACATAGAGTCCAGTGGTATAGTGGGCCTCTCAAAATTTTTTAAAAAATTAAATATTTTTTTTTATTTTTAATATATACATATAATGATGGAGTACAGTTGTGAGAAACTCAACAAAATATAGTTTTGTAGATGGCGTGGAAACAATCTGGTGTGGAGAAGAAACTGGTCGGCAACAGTTTGTTATGGAAAGAGGAGCAAGCAATTGATGCGATTAAATGAAATCAATCTAGTGCAGAATAATTGGAGAGTTGAAGATAAGAGATTAGTGTGTAGCAGTCTCTTATGCGAAGAGTAGCAACCAACTAACTAATGATATTAAAGAAAAACAAAATCTAGTGCAGAAAAATTGGAAAGTTGAAGATAAAGATGGCAGCAGATAGGTTTTTTGGTGCAGAACATCTAATTCCTAGTTTCAGATGGGTTAGGGTTTTCCATTTAAATTTTTTTTATTTTCCTTAATGTTAATTAATTATTTAAACAAAAATATGAGATGTACATCTCAATTCACATGTTATCTTATGTGTCTAAAATTACGTCTAACGTAGCTTAATTATCATGCTTAACGAAAATACTAACATCTAACTAGATTTGTAAAAAATTGAATGTTTTGTATTTAATTGTCACTTTTAAATTTTGGTTATAATGACAAAATTGAGTAAAGCTTGAGTTTCTTTAATTAACCTAACATTTTATGATCTTTTCTTTTTTGAAGATTTATTAACTATGAAAATATTTTTGATATTTATACTTATATTTTATTTGTAGAAAATGAATACTAATTAGAAACATCTCCCTTCACTGTTGAAAAGAAATCCAAATAGAATATTAAAGCATACTTTCAAATATAATATGAACCATAATATTTCAAAATATTCAATTAACATCCTAAGTATACAAAAGTGAAGACTTGGAACTTTTATTTTATGACTTTGATGTAAGTATAACCAATCAGTGAATAATACTCCGCTATATAAACATATGCAAGCATAACATCTTTGCTTCACTCATCTTTGCGATGGATTGGTTATTCTTATTCTCCTCCTTTTTACTGGCTATCATCTTCCTACCGTTTTCCTTGTTAGGCCTTAGAGCATCTACGAAACCAAGAAACGTAAGTTCCAACTTACCTCCGGGGCCAAGGAGGCTACCAATAATAGGGAACATACACCAGCTTGTTGGCTCTCTGCCCCATCATGCCCTGAGACAATTGGCGGAGAAACATGGGCCTATTATGTGTCTCCAACTTGGTGAAATTTCCACCATTGTTGTTTCCTCGGCAGAACTTGCGAAAGAAGTGTTGAAAACTCACGATGTTATTTTAGCAGGAAGGCCAGCTATGCTCTCATCAAATATTATAACGTATGGATTCAAAGATTTGGCTTTTGCACCTTATGGAGAGTATTGGAGACAAATGAAAAAGATTTTCATGTTGGAGCTGCTCAGCGCAAAACGTGTTGAATCATTCGGGTCAATCAGGGAAGATGAGGTATCAAATCTTGTTAGAAACATTTCTTCTAAAACAGAGTCACCCATCAACCTAAGTAAGATGCTCAGTTCTTTGACCATTCGCGTCATTTCAAAGACGGCTTTTGGTAACACAATCGAGCCACAAACATTCGTACGACTTGTAGATAATTTATCTCAAATGCTAGATGGTTTTTGTATTTCGGACATATTTCCTTCCTACAAGCTTCTTCATCTAATAACTGGGGAGATGACTAAACTCCGGAGGCTACATCGAGAAGTAGATTGCATACTTGAAGACGTTATCTCCGATTGTAGAACAAATGGTTCCTCCGGACGTGATCAGGGAGACTGCATAATCGATGCGCTTTCCAAAATTCAAGACCA
This sequence comes from Erythroxylum shatona, assembly GCA_027568895.1. Lineage (NCBI taxonomy): Eukaryota > Viridiplantae > Streptophyta > Magnoliopsida > Malpighiales > Erythroxylaceae > Erythroxylum > Erythroxylum shatona. The sequence continues at coordinate 29,000,285 of JAOSBK010000003.1, forward strand.
GGGCATCCTTCAGCTTCCCTTTACAGCAGACAACGTTAAAGCTATTGTGCTGGTAACTAATATTTAAGGATAACACAAATTATTTTTCTTTTGGTTTCCTTTCACAATTTTAATAATTTTGTTTTCAACTTAATCGTGTTGTTCAGGACATTTTTGCTGGCGGATCTGATACCTCATCTGTAGTTCTACAGTGGGCAATGGCAGAAATGCTTAAAAATCCGGCAACTTTGGAAAGGGTACAAACAGAGGTTAGGCAAGTCTTTGTTAACAGTAAAAAAATCGATGAAGCAAGTCTTGGCCAGTTGAGATACTTGAAATCAGTAGTCAAAGAAACACTTCGATTGCACCCTCCTTTCCCTTTACTTTTTCCAAGGGAAAGTAGAGAAAGAGTGGAGATAGATGGATATGAAATACCTTCCCATACTAAAATCCTTGTCAACGCCTGGGCTATTGGAAGAGATCCTCATTATTGGACTGAAGCTGAGAAATTTTGTCCTGAAAGGTTCCTTGATAGTCCAATTGATTACAAGGGGACAGACTATAAGTATATTCCATTTGGCGCTGGAAGGAGGATTTGCCCTGGCATTAACAAAGCTATTACCATTGTTGAACTTACACTTGCCAATTTGTTGTATCATTTTGACTGGAAGCTGCCTAATGGATTGAACGCTGCAAATCTTGATATGTCCGAAGCTTGTGGTGCCGCAACCCACAGAAAAAATGACCTTTACTTGATCCCCACTTCGTATGTAAAATAATGAAATAAAACTTTTGTTTGGTCAATTTCCTTATTTTAATTGAATAAATTGTTAAAATAATTGTATTACTTTCCATGTATACGTTGGATTATGAGTTAAGAATGCAATGAACTTTGTGTGCTTACATCAATTGTTTCACTTAATTACCTGGTATTTAAATATGTTTGCGGACAAATCGCATACCTACAGTAAGAGATTTGGAAATCCACAAGAATGGCCTGCTTGGAATTATGTTCCAAGTCATAGCTTCTTTATCTATAACGATAGAAAAGTCTTTAGACGAAATCATTTTTTGTTCTCATTGAAGACATGTAATTATGATGTTACTTGGGATTGAATACCGCGTCATAAAGTGAAAGGTTGAAATTACAACTTGTAACTTGAAGGGAAAAATCCAGTGAAATTTATCCTGGAAATGAGTTAGCCTAAGCTAATTAATATGGTTCTTAAGAAAAATTTTATTTTTATCACACCTATAATTTATTCATTAGAGGTTAACTTGATATTATCAAAATCAAGTCCACCTAATCATGAGTTCAAAAATATATTAAGAAAGGTTGATGCATAAAAGATGTTTGATCCAGTTGATTATACAATTTTACGTATCAATATTATGATATTTTATATGTTATTCTTGTTTCTAAATTTTAGTTCGTCTTTTTATAAGAGTGAATGATTAAAAGAAATTACATGTACGAAAAAAAAATGATTAAAAGAAGTTAATTTTTACTGTTTACCATTCATGTAATGAACTCACCAATACATGGCATGCATCTCATACAATAACATTACATAAAAGATACATGCATATTAATAATGTATACAGTAACGGAAGCTAAACGAAAAAACACACCTCCAGCCATTGCTCACGGATGATCCAACAATGACTATGTGTTTGAATCTTCTATCCTCTCCCTTAAGCACGACGATGGTGTACTACTTGTGCTTAGTGAAGATAGGGACCCAAAATAACGTTTATAAATCGTTTCCATACCTCTGTCCATCACAAAAGAGAAAGCTCGGGAGTATAGGCGATAACGTGTGCATGATTATGAGGGTAATGCATTAAATGGACCTTAACATAAACAGTAGAAAGATTAGGTAATTTTCAAAAATCTTACAATCTAATCGTATGAATTTAATATTTGCTATCAGTAGAAAACATAATTTCATATTCACTCCAAATAGCAAAACAACCCATAATATTACATTACCTAATAAGTTTAAGTGAATGACAAGGAAATCAATGCAATTACGTGTACAAACAATGCATTACAAAAAAATAACACAATTTGCGACATTTTATTAATAAAACATCACAGATTGTAAAGACTTTGAAAAGTTTAAATTTTTCACGACGTTTTATAAAATCATCACAGATTTGTAAAACTTTTAGCGATGTTTTTTTTTATTAAAACATTACGAAATAAAAATCGCGACGTTTTTGTGAAGAAAACGTCACTGAAACCTTCATCAACAAATTAAAACACTACAAGGAAAATGTGAAATAGCGACGGAAAAATACCGACGGTATATAAACCGTTGGACATACCGACCGAAAAAACGTAACCGTCGGAGAAATTGGATGTGCGTTAAATTTTTTGCGACCGAAAACCATTCGGTCACTGAATTTGGTGAAATATGTACCGACACCAATTTCCGTCAGTGAAGGCGTTGGTGAACACGTCGGATACGCGCCCTCCACTTAAGGTAAACGACGTCGTTTTGATTTTTATTTAGGGCTGCCTCTGCTCCTTCCTCCTCCTCTTCCCGCAGACGCAGCCCGCCTATATCCTTCTTCTTCCTTGATTCTTCGGCCTTCTTCCTCCTTGCTGCTCGCCTCTTCCTCTTCCGCCGGTCGCCGCTTGCTGCTAGTCGTCCGGCGCTCGCCACCGTCGCTCCTCCACCTCGTCTCCGATAGCTTGGTAAGTTCTCCTCCCTCCCCGATGACCCAACTCCGATTACAGCATACGGGTATCTTAAAGG
>JAOSBK010000003.1:29003128-29027076 GCA_027568895.1 Erythroxylum shatona
ACATATGGGTGGTGTAAAAGAGTTTGGAGTAAAGGAATTGCTCCAACTTAGTCCTTCATCTTATGGTTAGCAGTGTTGGAAAGGCTCCTAACAAAGGACAGACTCAAAGTACCAGGAATGGATAGACTAAGTGTGCTGTGTGAATCATCTTCAAAGGACCATGATCACTTATTCTTCCAGTGTAGGTTCTCAAGAAACTTATAGAACATTTATACATATAAAAGTATAATACAAGTACAAATACAATCAAGCTGGAAAGGAACAATTGAGATAACCTCAACTTAGAACTTTAGGAATAAAAGGGACAAGAGTTGAATACAGGACGAACGGGTATACTATTGTATAACATCTAGAAAGAAAGGAATGCCAAAATATTCAGACTATTAAAGAGAACACAAGAAGATAAATGGAATAAAGTTTTACTCTGGATAAGACAACAAAAATTAAGGTCCATGAATAAGGTATAATGTAAATACTATTAGTACAAAGCAACTAATAAGAGGAAGTTTGAAGAACTTACCTAGAAAATCTAGGAATCCTCCCTTCTTGAGAGGCAAGACTGGGTGCCAACATGACTAGAATGACTGTGCAAAAACTCATGAGGAGTATACTAGTGGAGGAGTTGTTTATGGAAGATTAGATGACAATAGTAAGTACATAAAATTCGTGGAAATCTGGAAGCTTTTCAGAAGCAGTGAAAAGAAAAGGAATGGAGGTGAACCGAGGGAACATTGTGCAACAATCAAGCTAGGGGCTCCATGATGGAAAGTTTATGTAAGGCAGAAACAATAGCGAGAGGATTCATGAAACAATATCAGCATCTCGCTTTCCTAAATGAGGCTTGGAGATGTCATGATTTAATGTTGCATGCATTGGGAGAACATAAAAGCTACCTTCGAGAAATCCCTAATTTGGCAATTCAATTAGGACTAGTAGGGACGTACTAGACATGTAAAGAAGTAGAAAACGGTGCATTGAATATTTGGTTGTTTAGGCTAAATAATGGCTTGAAGTCAGCCTAATGTAGGGAAAATTGAAGATCTAAAAGGAAAGTACCCAAGTTCTATTTGTTAATGATATTGTTTTTTTTATTTCGCAAAGAAAATATGATCTTACATTTTAATTGTTGAGATTAAGGGTTACGAGATAATTTTTAAACATTGAAGGATTAATTTGACAAAAAATTAAATTAGGGAACTAAAATTTTTAAAATATTTCAATTTTTTAGAAAAACTTGAGAAATGCAAATTTTTTCATGTTTAGAAAATGTTAATAGTCAAATATGCATAATTTTAAATTTAAAATAATAAGATTTTATCAAGGAAGAGGAAGGATGATTAAATTGTAATACTTTTATTGTAAGTTAGTTAAGTTATAACAATTTCTGAGCTGCTTCTAAGAGCAGGTTCCTAGCTTTTGCATTAATCTTTTTTTCGTTGTTCAGTTATAACTAAAGATTTCTTGTCATTGAGATGTATATTTTGTCAAGCTTAGCTTGTGTTAATATAAATACCTTTTTCTTTTAAAAAAAGTTAGTTAAGTGTTCAATATAGAGAATACTATAATACCTTTATGTTTTGTTTTTATTTTATAACTAATTAATTTATTTTATAACAATTTTTGTGCAACGAAAAACTTGTTATGGTTAAAGATATTTCACTTTATGAATAGTATAACTACATATAAAAAAAGTTCTAAGAAATAATCAATTTTTATATCATATATAATACATTCAAAATTACATTGATATGACGAACGTTTTGCTATATATTTGTTTTTCATCAAATGACTTATATATGCATTTAAAATATATGATTTGTAATAATTATATGAATTTGATTAGGATAAAATTTTAATTTATCTTATAATTGAATTTCTTAACCTTTTTACTTTTTAAAATTTTAAATTAAATTTTAAATTTTAAAATTAAATTTGATGTTGACTTATGTCAATATTTTTTAAGATAGACTTATGCAGAAGGAATCAAAGAAAATTTGTTTAATAAATCATTGGCCAACACTTTTTAAAATAGATACTATAAAGTATTTCAACAAGTACAAAACTAAAAAGTTTTCAATAAATATTTTAATAAGTACAAAAATGTTTTTACAATGTTAGATATTCATCTTTTGTATAATAAGGAAGACTTGTCACGAATATTGCAACACACATCCGATGTGGTACAGTAAGAAACAAAATTGTTTGAAAGTAGAAAAATAGTCCAAAAAAAGAAATTTCTATTTTAGAAAGAGATAACATGTGAGTTTTACTTCAAATTTGGCAATTGAAATAGCAAAAAGTTTTATTAATATTTTTATAAAATGTAAAATTTTATTAATTTTTCTATTTTAAGACAACCATTATTCATCTTGCAGAAAGTCACATATCATATATGTCAACACAAAGTTTTATTGATACTCTTAAATTCAAGGCTCTAAATATGATAGTAGCAACCTTTTACTTACAGTATCATTTTTCTTCTGATGGATACTCTAAATTACTACTTACTCTGCATCTACAAGTAAACTGATGGAATCAGAACAATCACTTGCAGGATCTCTTATCTCTATTGAGTGTTCGTCTATTTCAGTATCCTCATCTTCTGCAACTTGTGAAGATAGCAGAGGCTTTGGAGGCAATTCTAGACTTTCCACGTCTTGTTCAAGCATCTCTATCACTCTATGCATAGGAGGTCGGCTATCAGGCTTCAGTTGTATGCACCAAAGGGCTACCATAATAATCTTCTTTGTTATTCTGTTTTGTTCGTCTGTTGCATTGGCCTCTCCAAAATCTATGTACTTCCCTTTCCTAAATTGTTGGTAAGCCCATGCGGGAAAGTAAATTTGGCTTGAGTGGTTTGCAAATGCATTCAAATTCTTCCTCCTCCCTACCATTTCCATTAACAACATCCCAAAGCTATATACATCAGCTTTGAAAGAGACTCCTCCAATATGCCTGTAGTACAATTCAGGAGCCATATAGCCAATGGTTCCTCTTGCACCTGTCAAAGATACAACTGTATTTTTTGTATCACAAAGTTTGGCTATACCAAAATCTGAAACCTTCGGAACAAAGTTTTCATCCAGAAGGATGTTATGAGGCTTGATGTCAAAATGCAGAATCTGCATAGCACAACCTCTATGTAGATACTCAATTCCGCGAGCCACTCCAAGAGAAATTTCATACATCTTCTCTGTACTGATTGAATTGTTGGCTTCAGAAGAAACCAAGTACTTGTCTAGAGAACCGTTAAGCATGAACTCGTACACAAGAGCACGCTTTGATCCTTGAACACAAAAACCAATAAGTTTCACCACATTGACATGGTGAATTGTTCCAATAGTACCAACTTCATTAATGAAATCTTGGCCATTACTTTTGGAATTGCTCAACAGTTTTATAGCTGCAAGACGACCACTTCGAAGTCTTCCTTTATATACAGAGCCATAGCCTCCTTGACCCAATTTATCTTTGAAGTTTTTGGTTATCTTCTTGATGTTGGAATAAGAATATCGAATTGGCATAAAATCTCCTTGAGTTTGGAGGAACTCTTCAATATTATCATACATTGATAAATGTCTCCTCCTCCACTTATAAATCAAAAATCCAAAAACGAATGGACCCCCAAAAATAAACAACAGTACATGATGCGCAACTGTGTACAGAGAACATAAATTTACACTTGTGAGATAAGGTAAAATTACTAAATTTATAAATAAAATAACTATAAAGTTTAATACAAAATCTTTGATTTTTAAATATTTAATCATAAGCATTTTTTAATAATTAATTATAATCATGAGCTTGATATTTTTAAAAATCTGCGTAGTTTTACAAGATATGAATTATATTATATTGTGCAATTTTATAAATCTTAAATGGCTAATACAAGATAAAAATATCTTACTGAAAACGTCAATGATGTCTGTAAATAACTTGACAATCCAACAACGTGGATCTGTTTCTGCAATATAAAAAGTAAACAAAAGTTAAGCAATTAGAATAATGTTTCTTATAGTTAACTGTAACAAGAACCGTTGTTAGGTCCTTTGTAGGCAAACTTGATACAATGAGGAAATAGTCTTAACTGCCGGTGACTTGGTATAAATATAATGACCAGAGAGGTTAATGATGAAAAATGATAAACTCATGTCACAGACATATATATATGTCGCCAACACTAGATCAGATAAGAATGACGTAACTCCTAAATAGTGAACACTCACCATCATAGAGCCATCGAGACAAATGCGCATGATTTCCTGCATTCCAGTAAATATTAGGGAATATTCATTAAAATATTTGAGGTTTTATTTTTGCTAATAAAAATGCCCATTAATTCTGAATGTTTTATTATATTGTATAAAAATGTATGAATGATTGAGATAGTGATAAAAATAAATTTAATTTATTAGTCAGATAAAATATACATTTATTTTTAAAATATTATTTGATTGAGAAACGTATATAGGACCATCAATCTTTACCATATTCAAATCGATATGTTCTGTCGCCAAGATGTATGAGGTACCACAAGCCTGCCCCAGTATAAGTGATGACAAGATTTACTAAATGGAGAAAACCTTTGAGACCTGGAAACATTAACATATGTAAAATAAAATTGGAGTTAAATACAACATTCAATATGAGCAAATGTTATTATTGCTTTTTGAAGAGTCTTTTAGGGGAGACTACCACCACTTCTCGCTTCTCAAGAATTCATAAGTCTCTTTATCATAAATAAAATCGATATTGTATCCCTAATGTAACTATATAATAAGTCTGATATTTGTTAATATTTAAATATAATTTTAATTAGTTAATATTAGTTAATATTTCTTTTAATTAATAAATTTCAAACATTATCAACTTACAAATTTTTAGTCAAATATTATACAAATAATAAATTTGAACTTATGATAAGCACGTGAGATTAAATAAAGAAAAGAGTGAAATTGGAGAAGAGGATTAACAAACCTGGTGTAGGAGTAGGAATAGGACAAGTTTGGCGATCTCCTTTAGAGTTGCAAGGATTATAAATATCGAAATTATAGCAGCAAAATAAACGAAAAGAGAGGTGGAAGCCAAACAGGAGAGAATCATGGATGTCTTTATAAGTTAAATTGTTTCTATAACTTAGCAAACTCTCCTCATTTGAAACTGACAAAAGCATCGCCTTCTCTACGCGGCACGAATCCTCCAAATTTGATACTCGAAGTTCACCAACAACTACATAGGAATATTCACCTTTTAAAGAATGGGAGGAAGAATAATTATAATGCGTTCCATTAACGCAAGATGAACTATCTACATATTGCACATTGCGATATCTAACATCCTGTGTCACTGGATTCACACATCGCACAAAAACCAAGTCCTCAACAATTAGGGGAAACAATTCAGACGCAGATAGGCGTAATAGATTCCATGTTAGAGGATGGCGAGGAAGTGAGGAGCAGTTGTCCTTTTGGACATCGGTGTACACAAATCCAATGCTAAAGTCTGCGTAATTGATTTCGCGTATATAATATTTTGCAAAAGAAGACAAGTACAGTACCACTTTTTGGTTGTCTTCGCAGTCAAACTCAAATGATTTGAAACCGCAACCTTTAGGATCTGTTCTCAAGCGAAAAGGCAATCTAATAGATATATCTCCACAAGAAGAATTGCAGTTCTTGCTCACGCTACAACTATGGTGTCCTACCAATAGGAAGACCTCAAGAACAACTACGGCTACTAGCAAGAGATACCTATGGCAATTCATCGTTAGGACAGTCTAAGAAAAAGAGGCTATTTTGAATGAGTTGCAAGCTTTGGAGAAGGAGAAGCCTGCATTTGCTTATCTATAACTGGAGAACAGCCACCCAAAGTAGAATTTTTTGTTTGAATGGAATTAGTCAAAGTCACCTGCGTAGAAGAATGATCCCAAGTCGTCTCATAAAGCAGACAAGTCATGATAAGTTATTTTTCTTGACCTTTGCTCTTTTGAGTTGAGCCACAAATGTCTTTTCTGCTCTGGATAACAAGATAGAAGAGGTACATAAAGTTCATTAATTGTCAGACGTCTCACCAAGATAGAAGAGGTATCCCAAGCCTGCCGCTAAAATGACGTTGACAATACCCTAAATAGAAATAAAAACTTTCAACGTCATTCATATATTTTAAACATACAATAAACATATACGGATGGCCCAAGCCAACGACTCTTCCAAGTATAAGGATATCCATTACTTGGTATTATTTGCAATATCCTACTCCAGACAACTTTCGGATGTCGGCAAAGAAAAAAGAGAAGATCTCTGGTTTGGACCGGGACCCTCACCGGTCAGGTATTGTCCCCTTTGGCCTCCTAGGTTCTCTACGTCCCTTACTTGCTTTGGAGTCTCTGGGGGAATCGAACCTGGGACCTCAGAGTTTTGGTGCGTTGAGACGCACGCCTCTCACTACTGGGCTACGTAGCTCAGTGGTGAGAGGCGTGACCCTTGAGGCCAACAAAACTCTTTGGTCAGGGGTGCGAGTCGCAACTCCACCCTGGCAGACCAAAGGGCACAATACTTAATTGAGGGGGCAACGGTCGAACAAGATCTCGGCCGGGGTCGAACAAGATCTCGCACCCACAACCCCACCTTGAGTTGGGTCCGTCCCAAACCACTTTTGATATTGTTTTTAATGTTTGATATTGATGACGCTTCTTCTATTTGATTATTTTACTATGGATGCATTTTTCATGATTAAAAATTATTTATAATATTAATTAGATACTTCATAACTAGTATGATTAGTTGTTAATTTCTATACGTACCTTTTATTATCACTATACTATGAAATATCCTAAATTTTTTTTATCACAAATGAATACATAAGCACTATATAATGAGTGCAGCGACTAGCAACGAATGTATTTCTTATGTTAGGACCATTTAGTTTTACATTATTTTTTATTTTGATTTTTTTTAGATTTTAGTTTCTCTTTTGTGGTAAGAAAATAAAATTTGTTTGGTTGATATTTGTAATAAAAATAAAAATAAAAATTTGTTTGATTTTATTTTTCTATTTTTATTCTTCTTATAATAACGTTAAATATTAAATTATCATTAATTTAATTTGTTTACATAATTTCTCAACTCTGGCTACATTTGAAGACGATGGTTAGATATAGACCTTTTCAATAACAGCCAAATTCAAAGACTTAAAAAGTGATTATTTTGAAAAAGCATAATTTCATTTCTGATCAGATAAGAACAGCATCTCTCTATAATTTTTAACACTTGTTTATCCTCAACCTTGATCTTCTTCTTCTTCATTTGCACCATTTCCTTGTTGAATCTCTCTACCCTCATTCCACTTTACTGGTTCTTTCTAATCTTTTCTTGTTCACTTTCCTGACACTTTCAGCCTATATATACGTTTTTTTTCCTTTAGCCCATATTGTTAACTCAAGGTTTATCATTAATGATTTTGATGATAATTATATAATATTTCAAATTTCAAATTGAATTTATTTTCTTGTATAGGTAACAATATAATTTTTAAAAGAAAATAATATCATATGATAAATGCTTTCTTTCTTGTATAAACCTTTTTAATGAACTTACCTTATTAGAAATAATTCCATAACATCCGAAAGGATCTTACTAATTTGAACAATTAGCACCAGAATTTCTTTTCAAAACTTTTCTTTGACCATCTTAATATTGGAAGATTCTAATAGAGATGATATTGAAGATTCGTTAAATACAAAGTCAACTTAGAATAGAAATGAAATAACAATTAGTTAAAGAAAATGTCTACTTAAAGATTAGCCACTGCATTTGCCAATTATTCAGATTTTTGGAATACTTCATCTGCATCAATCTTCTCGAAAGTCATATCTATATCAAACTCCTTGTGACTCAAAAAGTGAAGACACTCTATTGAGAGAGATTGTTAAACCCTTTATACATTTTTTGTTGAGAGCTTGTAGAGGCTTGTTAAACACTACGAGTGTGGAGGATTGAAGAACCTTGAAAAATATGTATTTATGAGCTTGAAGAGGCTCATGAAAATTTACTACTTAGAGTTTTATAGTGAAATACTCATGTCGAATATTTGGAGACTGAACATAGGCTTCGTTATAAGCCAAACTAGTATAAATAGACTACGACACTCTCTCTCTCTATTAACTTTTAAGTTTTTGCATTACAATGTGTGTTTAATTTACAATAAGCTCCTTCACTTTTAGAATAGGCTCCTTTTATTTTAATATTGCAAGAGGTTTCTTTCGTTAACAGGCTCCTTTCGCTTTTAAATATTAACAAGTTTCTTTCATTTTTAAATGTTAACAAGCTCCTTTCATTTTTAACGTTAATATGCTCCTTTCATTTTTAAACGTTAACAAGCTTCTTTTATTTTTAAACTTTAATAGGCTCATTTCATTTTTAACGTTAACAGGCTCCTTTCATTTTTTAAACGTTAACAGGCTCCTTTTGTTTTAAGCTTTAATAGGATCCTTCTATTTAGAGACTTTTCTATTGAAATTTAGCAGCTTTTTATCGTTTATACGAATTGATAATAACTTGTAAATTTTTTAAGTCACACACAATTTACCCCCTTCCCCCTTTTATGTGTTTGCTTTGTTATTTGGTATCAGAGTGAAGTTTTACATTTATTATGTTTTACAGTGCATGATAGATCATGGCAAACTATTTGACAAGCCTTGAAGGACAATCCATCTCAAAGCCTCCCTATTTCAATGGAAACAACTATTCCTATTGGAAAGAGAGAATGTTTGTTTATCTTCAATATGTAGATATCAAAATCTGACAAGCTATCAAAGTTGGAGCCACACATCCTACTACTGACGATGTAGAAGAAATGCACAGTTGAATGCCAAAGCAAGACATTATTTGATCTGTGCACTATCTTTAGAAGAGTATGAAACGATATCCCTACTATTCTACAATAAAGGAAAAGTGGGACAAACTTCAAGTTACTTTTGAAGGAATGAATGAGGTAAAGAAACATAGAATAAGTCTTTAGTGCATCAATATGAAACTATTTACATGAAACAGGGAGAGACTATAGACAAATTCTTCAGATGTTTCAACAATGTCATCACAACCTTAAAGAACTTAGGAAAGATGTATCCCAAAGATGAGCTTGTAACAAGGATTCTAAGGTCATTGCCAAAGGAATAGAGACCTAAAATGACAACTCTAGAAACTGCAAAGGATCTCGACACTATTTCACTCAATTGGTTAAGAGAAAACTTGATGATCCATGAACTTGAGCTTAGGCGAGATGAAGGATCTTCATACATAAGAGGAATGGCATTAAAAGCAGCTAATGAATCAAATCCATCAAACGGTGATGAAAGTGACACTAAGTTGTAAATAGATGGAGATAACACATTTAATTTCATTGTTAGAAAATATGCCCACCTCTACAAAAAGAAGCTAATGAAGAAAAGAGAAGGAAACAAGAATACTAGACATAACAAATTTCTATCTAATCATATGCTATTACTGTAAGAAGCGTAGTCATATAGGACTAGAATGTCCTTTTCTTCAATATGACAAAACAGAGAATAGAAAATCTTAAAAATAAGCTATGACTACAGCTTAGTCATATGAAGATTTTGAAAACTTTGAAGGAGAAGAGCCTAAAAAAGTCAACAACATTTTTTTTGGCTTAACCAGGAGACAAGGAGATATGCTTCAAAACAGAGACAAGAGAAAATCAATAGATAGTTGATAGTGATTGTTCGTGACACATGATAGATGAAATATCACATTTCAACTATACTGAAAGGAAAGATGGAGGTAATGTTGTCTTTGTCTTAAAAAAATGCAAAAGTCACTGGAATTGATAAAATTAATGACTATAATTTTGCTTCTATTAATAAGGTTCTTTATGTTCAGTGTAAGTTAGTTATGTGATAAGAGTTATAGAGTCACTTTCTATACATCCCATTATGAAATTATTGATAATCTTAATGAAAACATTGTATTTGTTGATCCTAAAAATCATAATATATATTGTGCTCAATTGGAAGACATCTCTTCACAAAATGTTTAGTTTTTTGTTTCACTAAAAAATGATTCATTTATCTAGTATAGAAGATTTGGGCATACTAGCATGAACATTCTATCAAAATTATCCAAAAAAAGAGTTAGTAAGAGGACTACCGAACTTGAAGTTTAAGAGTCATCAAGTTTGTGAAGCCTGTTTAAAAGGAAAACAAATTAGAAGTAATTTTCCTCCTAAAAGTATTGTTTCTAGTACCAACTGCTTGAACTTATACATATAGATTTATTTGGTCCTATTAGGAGTCAAAGCTTTGGTGGTAAATAGTATAGTTTTGCTATAGTAGGTGATTATTCTAGTATTTTCTGTCAAACAAGGATGATAATTTTGAAGTTTTTGAAAAGTTTTATAGAAAAATTCATATTGAAAAAGGGTATTGCATTACTTCTATTCAAAGCGATCATGGAGGAGATTTGATAATAGAAAATTTGAAGATTTCTATAATGAAAATGGTATAACTCATAATTTTTTATGCCCAAGGACTCCTTAACATAATGGAGTTGTTAAGAAAGAACCGAACTCTCGATAATATGGATAGAACAATGTTGTGTGAAAGTGGTTTACCTCATAGTCACTGGGCAGAAGCTATATTAACTGCTTTTTACATACTTAGCAAGTGCCTTATAAGAACTATTCTTAGAAAAAAACCCTATAAGTTATGGAAAGTAAGAAACCAAATGTTGCTTACTTTTGAGCATTTGGTTGCTTCATTCTAAATAATGGAAAAGACAATCTTGGAAAGTTCAATACAACATCAGATGAAGCTATTTTTTTGGGTTATAGTAGTAAAGGATTTAGAGTTTATAATAAAGGAACAAAGATAATAGAAGAATCAATAAACGTAGTATTTGACGAAGCACTACCCTCGACAACAGCAGCTAATTCAGATGATGAAGGGAATCCTTCAGTTCCTAAAAATATACCACAGACTCAAACTGTGCCTATAGTATCTTCGGAATTATAAGATCTAAAAGGCCTTTCTAAAGCCAGGATGGAGCAGGCACCTTCATCTTAGCAGGAGCCTATGTAATGAAGAAGAACAAGAGAATGAAGAGGTCAAGATAAATATCAGTACATTTTGAGAGACCCTTCTGAAAGTCTAAGAACTAGATCATCCTGCAAAAATAATTATGTTGCCTTCATTTCAGAATTAGAACCAAAGATAGTTGAAAAGGCTCTTACTGATGAAAATTGGGTTTCAATTATAAAAGACCAACTAAATCAGTTTGACAAAAATAAAATTTGGAATCTATTATCTCGTCTACAAAACAAGTCAATCATTGGAACACATTGGGTTTTTCGAAACAAACTTGATGAAAATGATAAGGTGGTAAGAATCGAAGCTAGACTTGTAGCTCAAGGTTATAATCAATAGGAAAGTGATGATTTTAATGAGACTTATGCATCTGATGCTATATTAGAATCGATTAGAATTTTACTTGCCTTTGCATGCTATAGAAATTTTAAATTGTTCCAAATGGATGTTAAAAGTTCCTTCTTAAATGGATATATTAACGAAGAAGTGTTTGTTAAATGGATCATCCCAAAAGTAGTGCCTGCTTAAATGAAAGAATCTTTTCCTTTCTTGAGAAATCATATTAGGTCTCAGAATGCCACATTCTTGTGGTTTTGCATGCATTTTGCTTAAAAGATATTTAAGAGTTGCATGATCAGAATGGAATATGATCTTTGACCTTAATAAGTAAGGTCTAAATTTTTCCAATGCAAAAATCACAACCAACAATTCTTTTTCAGTGGTTGTGCAATTTAGTTGTGCATCATTGAAAGTTAAGCTAGCATAATAAATCACACACAAAGATTTCTCAACTTTTTGGCCCAAAACAACGTGCACAGTAAAATCAAAAGCATCACACATAATTGTAAAAGGTAAAGACCCATCAGGAGCAATAATAATCGGTGTAGAGATCAATTTTTCTTTAAGAACATTAAAAGGCATTAAGGCATTCCTCATTAAAATCAAAATGGACATCTTTTGCTAACAGTTGGCATAAAGGATGTCTTATATTAGAAAAATCTTTGATAAACCTCCTATAAAATCTAGCATGTCCTAGAACACTTTTAATACCCTTGATAGAAGTGTGCGGCAGAAGTTTTTCTATAACTTCAGTTTTAGCCTAATCAACCTCGATTCCCCTTTTTGATACAACATAACCTAGGACTATTCCTTGTTTCACCATAAGATGACTCTTTCCTAAATTAAAGTCAAGTTGCATTCAATACATCTTTTAAGCACACGAGTCAGCTTATTTAGGCAATCATCAAAAGATATACCAAAGATTGAGAAATCATCCATAAATACCTCTATAAAGTTCTCAATCATGTCTGAGAAACTAGAAAACATACACCTTTGAAATGTTGCAGGTGCGTTACATAGTCTGAATGGCATCCTCCTAAAGGTGAATGTCCCAAATGGACAAGTGAATGTTGTCTTTGCATGGTCCTTGGGAGCAATTGGTATTTGGTAATAACCTAAAAGACCATTAAGAAAATAATAAAACTTATGTCTAGAAAGTTTATCTAACATTTGATCAATAAAAGGGAGAGGAAAATGGTCCGTTTTGTTCGCTGCATTTAGTTTCCTATAATCAATACACATTCTCCATCCAGTGGTGGTCCTAGTAGGTTCTAACTCATTCTTATCATTTCGAACAACAATAATGGTAGATTTTTTGGAACTACATGCACTGGGCTCACCCACTCACTATCCGCAATTGGATAAATTACTCCCTTATCAAGCGATTTCAAAACTTCCTTCTTAACTACCTCCAATATATTAGGAATGAGTCTTCTTTGGGTCTCTTTCATTGGTTTAGCCCCCTTTTCTAGGATAATTCTATGCATGCACATGAAGGGACTAATCCCCTTAATGTCACTCAAACTCCATCCTATGGCCTTTCTCAATCTTTTCATCTCACTCAGAGTTCTTTCTTCTTGATCAACATCCAAAGTAGATGCAAGAATGGCAAGATATGTTTCTCCTTCACCTAAAAGCACATATTTCAAATTTTCAGGTAACTCTTTCAGCTGTACTTTTGGTGGGGTTGAATTATTCTCTTCATTGGAGGTTGTCTCTAAGATTTTTCCAAACTCTTCTCTCGTAACATTATCTAACAACTAGCAGTACTCGTCAAACTCTTCAACCAAGTTTAACTCCCATATTTCTTCCTTTGTAAGGCAAAATCAAAATCGACAGCATTAATCTGATCAACAAGAGAACACTCCTCATAAATAGCAGTAGTAGGGATAGATTTAACATTAAAGATAAAAAAAAATAATGTTTCTCCTAGGATAGTCATGATCAATTTTCCATTTTGCACATCAATCAAAGTGTTGGTGGTGGCTATAAAAGGTCTTTCAAGGAGTATGGTGTGCTCCTTCTCTTGTTCCTTTATTTCTCCCATATCTAAAATCACAAACTCAATAGGAACAATCAATCCTCCAACCTTCACCAACACATCTTCCATCATTCTTTTCAGATAATAGATTGTCTTATCAACTAATTGCAAGCACATGTTTGTAGGTCTTAATTGTCCTAGATCCAATTTCACATAAATAGAATGAGGCATTAGGTTTATACTTGCTCCTATGTCAAGCATACCCTTAACCTCCTCACCATTATCCATTAATACCTTCACAATGAAACTCCTTGGATCTTTCAATTTGAGGGGTAACTGCTGTTAAAGGACTGCACTTGCTACTTCAAAAACTATCATCTTTTTATATGGTGTAAACTTTCATTTTTTAGTGCTAAGTTCCTTGAAGAATTTCACATAAGCTGGAATGTTCTTGATCATATCTTATAATGGCAGATTAATATTAACTTTAGAAAGCATGCTATAGAGATTAGAAAATTGCTTGCCTTGTTTTGAGTCTTTAAGGGGGCTTGGATATGGAATTGGTGGCCTATAAGGATTGGTCACCTTATACAATCTTGGTCCTTCATCACCTTTAGTTTTTCACCTCTTTGAATGTGACTTGAAGAGTTGCTCTCATTGCTCTCCTCATTTTTCCCCTCTTTTCCTTTAACGAGGTTCTACTCTTCTCGATTACCTACATCAAATATGTTAGAAGGAATTTGAACATGATTATCAATCACCTTACCACTTTTTAGAATAGTAATAGCCTTGGTTTGTTCAGATTGACTGGGTAGCTTTCCTTTTTGATTGCCTTGCAATTGAGTAGTGAGTTGCCTCACATGAGTCTCAACGCTCTTTACAGAAGCTTCCAATGAATCAAATCTCTTGTTGTTCATCTCTTGATTTTGAGTAGTCGCTTGAATGAACGCATATAGGCTTTCCTCCAAAGAAGGCTTTCTCAGTATATTCTGACTTGAAGATTGCCCTTGGAACTGATTCTGCCTTTGAAATTTTTATATGATGGTTGGGGCTGCACTGGTGGGTTGCTGGACTTCCAAGAGAAATTAGGGTGGTTTCTCTAACTAAGATTGTAGGTGTTTGAATATGGGTCATTCCCCACCCTGGGTTGGAAACCATTAAGTGAATTTGCTTGTTCTTCCTCACCTGCAAAAGATTCAAAAGAATACGAGCAAACATTAGCCCTATGATTAAAAATTCCATATTCCATATACCACATACCTTATGACTCAGAGCGTCTTAAGTTTTTGTCTCACAGTTAGCAATTTCACATGCTTTATAGCTCCACCAATTACGTAGCTATTTCTTGATTTGAGCTCACTTCATGAACTCCAGCTCTTCTCCCTCTCACATTCTTTTGTTAAGAAGTGGCCCCCAACATTTCGAAGATCTTATATGTTTGTTCTGTAGTTTTCTTTCCCACAGCTCCTCCTGTTTCACTGTCCACCGTATAATAGCATTGTTATGTCAATCCATCATAAAAGAACTAGTTCTGCATGTAGAGTGGAAAATGATGGTGGTGACACTGAATGAGTAGGATTTTGAAGTGTTCCCACTCCTCATGGAATGGCTTTCCCTCCATCTTAGTGGAGATAACTATCCTTGTCTACAACTCAGAAGTCTTCTGATGGGAATAGAACTTTCCCATAAACTTGTTATACTCCTCTTCCTACATAGTCAATGAACCGGGTAGAAGAGTCCATCAGCCATGCGTCGGCCCGATCCTTTAATGTGTATAGAAAGCACCCCATGTTGAGTTGATCTTCATTTAGGCCATCCAACAGGAATGTCTAGAGAGTGGTATAAAATTCCTGAATGAAGTTTAAAGGGTCTTCATTAGGAACCCCATAAAAAGAAGGGAGCATGTTGTAATGGATACTCTTTAACTCATAGTTTCTGGCTACCTCTCCCAGACGAATGCATGAAATAGCAGTACCAATTATCGGTCTGGTATACTCCTTTATTACTGGTTTCCTTTCACCCATCTCTTGATCTTCTAGTTTGAATCCCTCGAGATTGTCTTCAAAGTTCCTTGGAAGTTCTCTTATCTGATGTACATTTTCAATAAAGGAAGCAAGTTCACCTTCCTAAGACCTCCTTCTTGGCATAAACCAAATAAAAACAATAGTGAATTAATAAGAAAATTACTAAAACAACTCAATGAAATAACACGACAAATATGTATGCATAAACAGATAAAAAAATCGACGAAACAATCAAAATCACTTTAACAAACAAAAATAGTCAAAATTAATTCAAGTTTACAACACTAAACACCTCCCCGAAAATAGCGTAAAAAACTTGTTATGCCCAAAAAGTTTTAAAAAGATCTAGGCTATCCTACTAGCAAGTATAAAAACTAGTTGTAGTTGATAACCCAGGGTCGTCTCCCATGGAGGTGAAATTGGTCAACTTAAATTAAGTTTGAATTAAAAATAAAAATAAAAACAATGCATTCTTAAACATTCTATCTCGATTGTTGAGTGAAAGCTTTTAAGAAAATTACAAAATTAAATTAAAAAGTAAACGAAATCAATTGGGAGCAAAGATAAATAGATTAATCGAAATGGAAAAATTCTTGAGAATTATTTTCACTAATTTAATCTCCTATGTATGATTAAGGGAAAATGATTGGATTTTTGTCTTACTAAAATTAATAGTTAGGTTCTAAATCGATTAGAATAATGAACTAGTCTAACTTTCATATTCAATAAGTTATTATCCGAATTAATAAAGAAAACCTGACTACTAATTACTACTTAAGTTAATATATTTCTAGTTCTTAACCTAAGTGTCTATGGTTTCTCGATCCATATTAAACTTCATCTCTCAAATCTTCATTTAACATTAAAATAATGCAAAGTTTGGCCATTTTATTATATCCATTAAGTTTAGAAACCACAGTAATAAATAAGACAACAGATCCTTAACCTAATTGTGCATATTCAACTAAATAGTTACATTAATTCTTAAGAAAAGAGATCATCCCATCACGGATATCACCACATTCATCATCATTAAACACTTTAGTTGCATGTTACTGTCAACAAAAGTATTAATGCAATAATAAAACATTGAATATCGAATGGATTATCAAAAGAACAAATAACAGTCGACTAAACTAATAAAAGTATAAGTCAGTTAATAACAGATAGTGAAATGAAAGAAACAAAGCAACAAAAGAGAAATAGAATAGGCAAACAAATCATTAGATGAAGAGTTGTGGAGATCTCCAGTCCCTCTCAAGCTTCCAGCTTTGGCTCTCGCCTTTTGCTTCAGCTTCTTCCCTAGATGAATGTTCACTCAAGTTTAATGGGATTCATCTCCAGCTCTCGCTTTCGGCCTCTTCGAAGCTTCTACCTCTTTGTTGTTTTGCCCTTATTCCTGACTCACTCAGTTTCCTTTCTTTATTAATCTTCTTTTTCCCTGTCTCTTTCTGCCTCCTATGTCTATAGTGTCTCTGTGTGTGTGAACCAATGAAACAGTAAATGAAAGATGATTTTCTTCGGCTGCCATCCTCTCTTACCTTTATTAGACTATCTTTTTTTTGGATTTTTCTCTTGAACATCTTCCACTGCCACGTCTTAAACCTACGAATAAAAATTAAAACATGGTTGTGACTTAAATGTGATAACCGTAACATGTTCAAAGCAATTGCTAGGTGTGGATAGATGCAAAACCGTGGACATGGCTAGTGAAACATGGCTTAATGAGAAGAAACTTTAAGCATGCATGGTGATGAAGAGAGTCGTGGAGTAAGCAACTGAAAAAATGAGAGAATGACAGCTGGTGTTTCATGTAATTAACGTGAATGATTAAATATATGTATTAATGCATGTTGCTTGGAGTATGATTATGTATGCATGGCTGTGAGAATGGAATTAACGAGAAGATTGCATGGTGAGATGAGAACATTGTAGCTGGAAAAATGAACATGTGTGTGTGCATGGAATGAACATGTATGTGTGTTTGGAATTAACGTGTGTGTGTATGGAATTAATGTGTGTGTGTGCAATTAAACCGTGTGTGTGTGTGTGTGTGTGGAATTAACATGTGTGGGTGCATTTAAATCATGTTTATGTGTATGTAATTAACATGTTTATCTTTATGGAATTAACTGGAATTAATGTATGTGACATACAATTAACAAGTCACACCCATTTTCATACAAAATTCTTCTAATTTCCATACAACATTCACAAGATAACCAAATTAACATTCATGCAATATTCACACCATTTTCACTCAATTCATCTCATAGTAGGATCAAAACATAAGGATTTTATAAGCAAAGTCAAGATATAAAGGAAATTAAGAGCAATAGAAACTAGACACAACAACTAATCATATAGAAATCAAACATCATTTTCTTAAAGATCATGTTTTAGAAGGAACCATTGATCATTTGCATGTTAAAACTAAAAATCAAGCAGTTGATATCTTTACTAAGCCATTGTCTGAAGATCGTTTTTTTTTTGTTAAGAAAAGAGCTTGTTATATGCAGATTATCTGATATTAACTCTGCATAAAGATTCTATGCTACTTCTCTTTGCAGATACTAGCAAGCTCCTTCTAATTTGATCCTTTGGTATGTTCCTTTTAGTTTAGAAGGTCCCTATTAGTTTAGAAGACTCCTCTTAGTTTAATAGGCTAGAGTAAATGTTTCTTTAAAAGGTCATTACTAAGTGGTGTCATTTCAGTTTTTAAAACACGGATGTTATTCTGGCAACTCTTTTTTACATCTTTGTATGATTCTAATATACTTTTTGATTGTTTAGTTCTTTTCCTTCTTTACGAAAATGACAGAAGGGGAGAGTTAATAGATGATATATTTTGTTGATATGTTCTGATATATTTTACATGATGTTAATCTTGCATGATGAATTGCTAACTGTTGAAATATTGTTGTAACTGAATTTGTGAAGTTTAACTATGGTACAAATGATAGGCTCCTTTCTTTAGAGGTTGTAAGAAAGGCTCCTTCTAATCATGACCATGAGTAAGAACATATAAAGTTTATAAGTATCTCTCGAAATCCTTTATTATTATTTAAATTTTGAAAATATATTTGTTATTGCTTGTCATCATAAAAAAGAGAGAGATTGTTGGCTTAAGATTTATTATTAATGATTTTGACGATAACTATATAATATTTCAAAATTCAAATTGGATTTACTTCCTTGTATAGGTAACGATATAATTCTTAAAAGGAAATAATATCATATAATAAATGCTTTCTTTCTTATAGAAACCTTTTAATTAACTTACTGTATTAGAAATGATCCGAAATGATCTTACTAATTAAAACAATTAACTCCAAATTTTTTGTCAAATCTTTTCTCTTAATGTCTGAATATTGGAAGATTCTAGCATAGATGATATTGAAGATTCTTTAGATACAGAGTCAACTCAGAATAGAAATGAAGCAATGACTAATTAAAGAAAATGTCTACTTAAGGAAGAGCCACTGAATCTGCAAATTAGTCAGATTTTTGGAATACTTTAACTGCATCAATATTCTCTAAAGTTATCTATATCAAACTCCTTGTGCCTCGGAAAGTGAAAACACTCTATTGAGAGAGACTGTTAAACCTTTATACATTTTTTATTGAGAGTTTGTAGAAGCTTGTTATACTACGGGTGTGGAAGGTTAAAAAATCTTGAAAAATATGTCCTTTCATATTTAGAGAGGCTCGTGAAAATTTACTACTTGGAGTTTTATAGTGAAATACTCAAGTTGAATACTTAAGGACTGGATGTAAGCTTCGTTATAAGTCGAACTAGTATAAATCGACTATGTCACACACACTCTCTCTCTTAATTTTTAAAATTTTGCATTACAGTGTGTGTGTTTAATTTACAAAAGGCTCCTTCACTTTTGGAATAAGCTCTTTCTATTTTAATATTGCAAGATGTTTCTTTCGTTGACAGGATCCTTTCATTTTTAAACATTAACATGCTCTTTTCATTTTTAAACGTTAACATGCTTCTTTCATTTTTAACGTTAATAGGCTCCTTTCGTTTTTAAACATTAACAGACTCCTTTCATTTAACGTTAACAAACTTCTTTCATTTTGTTAAACGTTAACAAGTTCCTTTCGTTTTAAGCTTTAACAGGCTCCTTCTATTTACAAACTTTTCTATTGAAATTTAGCATGTTCTCATTGTTTGCACAAATTAATAGTAACTTGCAAATTTTTTAAGTTACACATAATTTTTAAGCAGGCTCCTTTCGTTTTTAAACATTAACAGGCTCCTTTCGTTTAACGTTAACAAACTTCTTTCATTTTGTTAAACGTTAACAAGTTCCTTTCGTTTTAAGCCTTAACAGGCTCCTTCTATTTACAAACTTTTCTATTGAAATTTAGCATGTTCTCATCGTTTACACAAATTAATAGTAACTTGCAAATTTTTTAAGTTACACATAATTCTTCCATAACTTCCCCCCCCCAATTCATCACATTTCCCTTATAGAAAATTCACGCCTCTTCTTGCCAAGCCTGGATAGCTTAAATAAAAATATCTAGTAGTTAAGTAAAATGTCAATACTCCCTTCATTCATCACAATCCCCTCCTCCTTGAAAAAATCATGACTATACCAAAGAAGCGGATACAGACTCAAAAAATCCTAGGAGATCCTGAGCCAAACCATAAGTTACACTACACATCTCCATATAGAAGAGAAGACTTGCCCGTCTTATCCCTCCCTTTAGAACTATTGGGTTTGGGTCACTTTTAAGTGGAGCCTAAAGCCTAAAATATAAAAGGGTGTTTTAAACCCTAAAGAAGTGTGGCTAGCCGAAAGAGAAAAGAGAGGGAAAAAGAGAGAAAGAAGAAAATTTTCATTTTTTCTCCAGCTTGTGCAGTATTCTTCTAACCTTCGATCGCATAGTGATTTCTTGTTGGTTCGACTTGAAATTTTAACCAGAGATTCCTCTCTTGTTGTTCTTCATTCTGAACGTTGGAGATTAGATTTGAAGGTCTCTAAGGTGCCCTGATCTTCAGTCAAAGTTGCTGAGATTTTAAGAGTGATATTGCTCTTAACTCTTTGATTCTTTCATCTTATTGGTGATTATTATTGTATTTTTTGAGTTGAGTGGTGACTCTAGTTATATCTAGAGGTGAAAAACTCTTTGTAACTTGATTGATGATAGTGGAGTTTTTCTTTACTGGACTAGGTCCCGTGGTTTTTCCTTTCTCACATTGAGGAAGGTTTTCTATGTAAAAAATTACCTGTGTTAGTTATGTCTTGCTGCTTAATTTCGTGTATTTGTAAGTTTATTGGCTGCTGTTTTTCTTTTGGATTGGCTGTGGTTGTTCACACAGGGAAAGGTTTATTGGTTCTGGTTTGTTGTCGCTGCGTGACCAACACCTCCTTTCCCAACACAATTTGTCCATGTTTGTGATAAAGATCATGTCTCACCACTGAGTTTCCACATAATGCAGGATATATTCGTCTATAAGATTGTGGATCTTTTCGTATCTCTAGAAACTTTGGCATATTTGCAAAACATCTGTGGTTGAAGACCACAGATCCTTCTGTGAACTTATGAATTAAGTCACGATCTATGTCATATATATGGCTGCAAACTATAGATCTCACTAAAACTTTGTAAATTAGTACATGATTTGACCACACTCGTATTAAAGATCATGTTTCACCACTAAGTTTCCACATAATGTAGGATATATTCATCTTTAAGATTGTAGATCTTTTCGTATCTCTAGAAACTTTGGCATATTCTATGACGCGTCTGTGGTTGAAGACTATGGATCCTTCTGTGAACTTATGAATTAAGACACGATCTAGGTCATATATATGGCTAGAGGCCATGGATCTCACTAAAACTTTGTAAATTAGTACATGATTTGACCACACTCGTGTTAAAGATCATGTCTCACCACTGAGTTTCCTAGTCAATTATATAGGTTGAAACATGGTTGTGTAGGAGGTCATGGTCATATCCAAGCCTTCTTTATCCTTATCTAAAGTTAAAATAATCAATTCTCTTCCTTTAATTTAACTTGGATCTACACATGGCCACTTCTCTCACCACCTGATTAAGATCATTTTGAAACCTATTCTTCCTTGTTTGTATAATTAGTCTGCTAAAAAAACTCTAAGATTAAAAGAAACTTAATTCCTATCAAATATAGTATAAGATACTTAAGTATTAGCTTAGTGAAAGTGAGAGAATGTTGATTTATACCCTACAATCAATTGATTGGTTCATATGTGTTACATAATTAATTAAATGCATTCTTTATATTATGTATATTTGTTTAATCAAGTAACTTATATGACAAAGTTTAGAGGATAAATATACTTTGAAAATAAAATTATAACGGGATCATAATTATAAAATTCATATTGAATTTTGATATTATCCCTAAATTGTTCTTGGTTGTTACTATATTAAGATTGAATATTAATAGAGCATAAAAATTAACACACATTTTCTTCTTTACAAAAGTAGTTGGCCTCATAAATTAAAGTATAAAGATATTTAAATAAATAAGTGAGTGTTTCTTAGAGAAAAAGTTTACTACCGGACGTAAGAATTCCAAAAGAAACATTACTTATGTGTTTATAAAAAACTCATTATGATGATTGTATAAGGGATCTTTTGACTTTGAGATCTTCAAAGTATCTTCTATAAGGATTATTATATTTTGATACTATTTAGGACCTATCTTAGTCAAGGATAACTTAGTCGGTAGTCATTAGATATAACATGAACTATATAAAGGTAGTTAAGTGATTAATAGAGGGTTTTCACTCTAAAATAATTAGATAATGTTCTATTACTTCCAATTAGTGTTAATTTAAGAAAGCTTAGGAAAAAGTTAAATGAAAATTTGAAAATAATTTTCAAATTTCACTAAAGGAATTAGTTACTAATAATGAAGAGCTAATGTGATGGAACTCAAATAAAGTAGATAATAATTTCATTCTTCAAATTCGATGGAAACATTGTATAAAGGATTGAATTTTACAAAAGAAATAATGCATGAAAAAGTTAGCCAAAATCACTTTGGTATTCCTAATATTTGAGTGGTCATGATATGTTACTATATACCAATCTTTATCTATAAATATAATATGATAATTAGAAAAGTAAAAATAAGTTAAAAGAGATTAATTTATTTAATCCTAAATATACTTTAAGAGTGTAATTTATATCTAGTGCCAACATATTTACGAACCTAACTAGCCATATATAAAGAACGGTTGAAGAGAGAAATGTAATTTAATTAAATTAGACTTAATTATAAAGTTTGAAAATTTTAAAGTCAAATATAACATATGTGATAAATAATGACTAATATTAAATATTATATCTTTTTAAGAATTAATTGGTATTTAATTCAAGTAATTTTTTTTAAAGTTTAACTAAAATTAGAATTATATTTCAGTTAATTACTAAAAAGTTCAAACCATGTAAATAGATGGTTTATCCCTCTCTATAATACTTATAGAGTTCTTTTAACTTGTTCAATTAAATATGTTCGAGGTCGGACACTTGTGTGACTATGATGATCTTCAAATAACATGTAGATTCGGGTGGAGTTATAGAAAAGGAACTCAAACTTCATAACAAGGCACAATTTACGATATATACTTTATCATATTTACAAATTAATCATATTATAAAATTAAATTTATCTTGAATTTTTAGAAAATCATTAAAAATTTTATTTTCTTTTAATACATATGATTAGATCATGTCCTGATTTCCAAAAAAAATATCAAATTTTGTATATCATCATATGACGTCTTATGAATACCGTTCACCGAGGAAGAATTACTTAATATCGGTATACTTGGTGGGGATATATTGCTTAGCATGTATTCAATGTTGCTGTCTTTATCAATAGTATGAACATTGATAAGACATCCAATTCATATTTGACCTTTCCAATATAACGAGTTTCATTACACTTACTAGCACTACAAGAAAGTGATGTAAATAGGGACGGAATATACGGAACTAA
This sequence comes from Erythroxylum shatona, assembly GCA_027568895.1. Lineage (NCBI taxonomy): Eukaryota > Viridiplantae > Streptophyta > Magnoliopsida > Malpighiales > Erythroxylaceae > Erythroxylum > Erythroxylum shatona. The sequence continues at coordinate 29,026,585 of JAOSBK010000003.1, forward strand.
TTATGTCTGTAAATACTGACGGAGTAAAGGTGACATCGGAAAAAGAAGACAGGAAGCAGTCATTTACCGGTGGCATTTATTCCGTCGGTGAATGTCGTCTTTTAGCTTTAAAAAACTTACCAAGATGACGTCGTTTTGAAGTTAACCAAAACTACATCGTTTTGGTTAACATGTTAATCCCTTAAGCAGACTCTTCTTCTCCCATTTCACGCGCTCCTTCTCCTCCTCTCCTTCTCCGACACCTCATCCTCGCCTCTGGTTCCATCCGAAAGCCATTGCCATCGTTGCTGTCGTCCGTCTGCTCCAGCCATCCTCGTCGGCGACGTCCCCTGCTCCGGTGATTCCATCTGAAGGAAAGCTAGTTTGTTCCTCTCCTTCCTCCACAATCGATGGACCATTAGTTTAGGTTAATATGAATTTGTTGTTTGATTTAAATTGTTAATTAGTGAATGTGAATGAATGGGTTTGTGTTTGTTGTAGATTAAAGAGAAA
>JAOSBK010000003.1:29027176-29040783 GCA_027568895.1 Erythroxylum shatona
TTGTAACCGTTTTTAAATACAACTACTATTATACTGTGGTATAATAGTAGTTGACACCTACTGTGGTGAAAGAGGAGCGCAGTTAACTTATACTTGATTCTATGTGGCTGCTCCCTGTGTGCTTCCTCTCCATCTCTTCTTTGTTCAGGATGGATTCCCAGATTAAGCATGCTTTGGTTGTGAAGATCATGGGTCGATTAACTAGGTATAGGGGGCAAGTGACACAGGTTAAGAGTTAAGTTTCTTGATGACCATAATCAGTTCATCATGAGGAACGTGAAGGGAATGGTGAGAGAAGGGGATATACTCACTCTTCTCGAGTCTGAGAAGGAGGCTAGAAGGCTCCGTTGGTTGTTCCATAATCAAATGCATTGTTGTTTACTCTGCGATTCTGATGCGTGCATGGATTGCATGGCCATGCATAGGTCCTCTGTTTGCCTCTGTTTTGTGATTGGAGAACAGAGGTGATGGGGGTTGTTGGGAATGCAACATGCAGACGTGGTCTCTTGGTTGTTGTGGTCAAAAAAGACTTAGTCTTATTGCTAGAGTTCTTTCAGGAGTTCATTACTCTATTATTTCCTTTCCTTGTATGAAGTTGGGCGTGACCCATTATTTGCTTCAATTTGTTATTTCTGTTCAAGTTTGTTTGGAAAAGTGTTATATATTGACACAAGTTAATCAATAAAAGACAACCAAGATGTTATGCAAAATTTGCAAATCTTTCTTCCCTTCTGCATTTTCTGGCAAAATTCTTGTTTGCAAAATTATCCATATCATATTCTCTTTTCAAATCTTTAGCCTCGGAGGTGATCTTCGAGTGCTGGCACAAATCCATCCTCTTCTACTCGCTGCTTCCATGATTCATAGTCTTTACAAAATTATGGGTCTATGTCTTGAAGACCAAAGACCAAGTGTAGGGGGTCTTTAAACAGTTTCAGGCTTCCATTGAGAGAGAGACTAGAAAGAAGCTGAAGTGCATTCGCACTAACAACAGTGGTGAATATTGTGGATCGTTTGATGAATACTGCAGACAGATGGGCATTAGACACCAAAAGACTCCTCCAAAAACTCCTCAGCTTAACGGCGTGGCAGAGAGGATGAACAGGACCTTGATGGAGAGAGTCATATCCATGCTTTCTGAAGCCAAGCCTTGATGGAGAGAGTCATATCCATGCTTTCTGAAGCCAAGTTGCCTAATTCATTTTAGGGTGAGGCTATATTAGCAGCTGCACATGTTATTAATTTATCTCCCACTATTGTTTTACAGGGTGATGTTCCAAACAAGGTGTGGTATGGCAAGGATGTTTCCTACGACCAATTGAGAGTGTTTGGATGCAAAGTTTTTGTGCATGTGCCTAAAGATGAGAGGTCCAAGTTGGATGTTAAGACGAGGCAGTGCATTTTCATTGGCTATAACCTTGATGAGTTTGGTTATAGACTATATGATCCTGTTGAGAAGAAACTTCTGAGAAGCCGTGATGTTATCTTCATGGAGGATCAAATCATTGAAGATATTGACAAGATAGAGAAGCCAAGGCATTCTAGTTCTAGTAAGTTGATTGATCTTGATCCTATATCTCAAATTGGTGCTCATGATGATGTCTAGAATCATGTCCTTGATCAGCATGTTAATGTTGAAAATGTTGATGGTGATGTTGTTGTTGATGAGGTAGATGTTCATGTTTCTGAAGTTGTGGATAAGCCGACTATTCCACTTAGGAGGTCTACTAGACAGCATGTTTCTTCTTCCCATTACTCACTTGAAGATTGGGTGTTACTCAATAATGGGGAAGAACCTGAATGTTATGAGGAAGCCATTGAAGATGAGCATAAGGATCATTGGATTGAAACTATGCAAGATGAGATGAAATCTTTGCATGAAAATCACACCTATGAGTTGGTGAAGTTGCCTAAGGGCATGAGAGCCTTGAAGAACAAATGAGTGTTTAGAATCAAAGCTAAAGAGCATAGTTTGAAGCCACGGTATAAGGCCAGATTGGTTGCTAAGGGATTTGGTCAAAGGAAAGGTATTGACTTTGATGACCTTTTTTCTCCTGTTGTAAAAATGTCTTCTATTCGAATAGTTCTTAGTTTTGTTGCTAGTCTTGATATGGAGATTGAGCAGATGGATGTCAAAACAACCTATCTTTATGGTAATTTGGAGGGGAAGATTTACATGGAACAACTTGAGGGCTCTAAGGTGAAAGGAAAAGAAAAATTTGTGTGCAAACTGAAGAAAAGCTTGTATGGGTTGAAGCAGACTCCTAGGTAGTGGTATAAGAAGTTTTAATCAGTTATAGGGGAGCAAGGCTACAAGAAGACTTCTGGAGATCATTGTGTGCTTGTACACAGATTTTCTGACGATGATTTTATCATATTGTTACTTTATGTGGATGATATGTTGATTATGGGCAGGAATGCTTCTGGGATTGCTGAGCTGAAGAAGAAGTTAAGTAAGTCTTTTGCCATGAAATACTTGGGCCATGCTAAACAAATTTTAGGCATGAGAATTACTCGTTGCAGGGATGCCCGAAAGCTGTACTTGTCACAAGAGAAGTACATAAAGAAGGTACTTCAAAGGTTTAGTATGACTGGGGCTGGGCTAAAACTGTTGCTAGCCCACTTGCTCCTCATTTAAGGTTGAGTGTCAACCAATGTCCTTCTACAGATGAAGAGAAGGAAGAGATGAAAAAAGTTTCATATGCCTCAGCAGTTGGCAGTTGGCAGTTGGCAGTTGGCAGTTTGATGTATGCCATGGTGTGTATCAGGCCAGACATTACTTATGCAGTTGGTACAATGAGTCGTTTTCTCTCTAATCCAAGTAAAGAGCATTTGAATGCGGTGAAGTGGATTATGAGGTATCTCAGAGGTACAACTAACTTGAGTCTTAGTTTTGGTGGTGATAAGCCTTTGCTAGTTGGTTTTACTGATGCAGACATGGCAGGAGATGTTGATTCTCGAAAGTCTACATCAGGTTTCATAATCAAGTTTGCAGGGGGAGCTATAGCATGGCAATCAAGGTTGCAGAAGTGTGTTGCTTTGTCAACCATAGAGGATGAGTTTATTGCAGCTAAAGAGGCTTGCAAGGAGTTACATCGAATGAAAACCTTTCTTTTTGAGTTTGGTTTCAAGCAGGAACGGTATGTGTTATTTTGTGAAAACTAGAGTGCCATTTATCTTGGCAAGAATGCTAGTTTCCATGCAAGGTCGAAACACATTGATGTTAGGTATCATTGGATACGAGATGTAGTGAATTCCAAGTTGCTAGAGCTAGAGAAGGTTCATACAGATGATAATGGTGCTGACATAATGACTAAAGCATTATTGAAGGAGAAGCTTGAGATTTGTTGCTTGATGGCCGGTATGGCTAGATCCTCCACTTAGTCATGAGGGGGAGATTTATTAGGTTTGGGTCACTTCTAAGTAGAGCCCAAAGCCTAAAATATAAAAGGGTGTTTTAAACCCTAAAGAAGTGTAGAGAAGTGTGGTTAGCCGGAAGAGAAAAGAGAGGGAAAAAGAGAGAAAGAAGAAAATTTTCGTTTTTTCTCCAGCTTTGCGCAGTATTCTTCTAACCTTCGATTGCATGGTAATTTCTTGTCAGATTGACCTGAAATTTTAACCAGAGATTCCTCTCTTGTTGTTCTTCGTTCTAAACGGTGGAGATTAGATTTGAAGGTCTCCAAGGTGCCCTGATCTTCAGTCGAAGTTACTGAGATTTTAAGGGTGATATTGCTCTTAACTCTTTGATTCTTTCATCTTGTTGATGATTATTATTGTATTTTTTTTAGTTGAGTAGTGACTCTAGTTATATCTAGAGGTGAAAAACTCTTTGTTACTTGATTGATGATAGTGGAGTTTTTCTTTACTGGACTAGGTCTCGTGATTTTTCCTTTCTCACATTGAGGGAGGATTTCCATGTAAAAATTGCTTATGTTCTTTATTTCTTACTGCTTAATTTCGTGCATTGGTGAGTTTGTTGGTTGCTGCTTTTCTTTTGGATTGGTTGTGGTTGTTCACACAGGGAAAGGTTTATTGGTTCTGGTTTGTTGCCACTGCGTGACCAACACCTCCTTTCCCAACAAGAACTACTTAAGAAAGGTGCTGCCAGGTGGGAGTCTACTATAATAAGGTACTTCTTTGACAAAAGAGTATCCTTCCATGTCACGAAATCTTGAGCACTTATAAATCGTAGAACTTATGGCATAAATGGGGTTTTGGCTAATGAAGAAATATTCTTCTTCAGATTCGCAACCAAGAGCAATGCCATGAAATTCCTTGAAGCTGGCCCATAATACGTGATGAATAAAATGTTATTATTCTAGAACTTGAAACTTGGAGTAATAATAAAAGTTTTAGAAATACTCGTATACCAGTATAGATGTGTGTATCGAATTCCACTTGAATATTGGACCATCAAAAGACTTAGCTACCTTGCAAGCTATATCAGTAAAATATTATGTTTGGATTATGCTATTGCTGAAATCAAGAGAATCAGTTATACCATAATTTATATATTGGTGGATGGTAAGTAGATTTACTAGCTGAGACTTATTATGAGGTTAAATGATGATATTTAGCTTATTCAAGATGTAGTGAAGGCGACTTGTACTTGGAAACCTCTAACTAGTTTTAAGAAAGTATGGAAACCTATTAGCAAGCTACTCAAAATTGGGGGATATTAGAAGCTGCCCGAGTCTAAAGAACACAATCTTGATGATGAAAAAGAAGAGGTTGAGGAAGGTAACTATACTAAAAACATCATCTATACAAGAGGAGGTAGTTGAGAACTATAAGGAAGAGCCAAATAACTTCTCTAAGTATTAAATAATACTAATAAATCCCATCCACAAGTTTAAAATATTGATACATCAAAAAGTAATGAGTCAGGAAACAAAAATGAAGTTGCATCTTCTATAGTAAATAGTAGCTCCTCTACAAAAAGGAAGTCCAATAGGGGGAAAGGTAACTCTTCCATTATCTCTTGATATGCCCACTCTTGCTTAGAATATAAGGGGTCTTAAATTCCCTTCTAAACATCTAATTTTGAACATGGGAATAAGCCTATACTTTTTGGTATTTTGGAACCCAGAATAAACAAGTAAACTGAAATATTTTACAACTATTTTCTTATAATTGGAGAATGAATGATAATTATAGTTGTCATTTTAATGGGAGGAATGTAATAATTTATGATGAAGAGAAGGTTGAAATGCTAAATTACCGTTATTAAACTCAACTGATCCATATAAAAATTAGACTTAGATAGAAGCAAATAGTCGTTAAAATCTTCATGGTCTATAGATAGAATCATAACTTCCTGAGGAAGGAACTATAGAATAAGCCGAGAGAATTGACTGCCAGTATCCAAGGTCCTTTGCTGAGGGGACTTAATACTATCCTGAGTTATAAAGAAGCTTTATAAGCTAAAGGCATGCTTCAGGAGTTATTTTTAGAGAATTTAAACAATGTATTCATGATATGGAGGTTAATGATTTGCTAAGAATAGGTAATTTCTTCACCTACAATAATAAATAGCAGGGATCCTAGTTTATGAGGAAAATACTACATTGAAATATGGCTAACCTATTATGGTTCCAGAAATTCCCTACTTCATCATCCTTCTTTCCTAAACCACTCTACTTCACTCTTTTATTAAAGTTCCACTTTCTAATGGTGGTATGGTTAGGGACAACCTTTTAGATTCAATAATCAATTGTGTGAGACCAATGGATTAATTGTATAGGCTCTAAACAATTTGGATATACTAAAGCAATTTGGGTCATAAGGAATGAGCTAAAATCCCTAAACAAAGATGCTATATGTAGTAGACACAAGGCAATAGTTTCTGCTAGGGAGGAGTTGATAAAAGCATAAGATAAACTTTATTCTAATCCAAACAATCTGAGCTTACAAAATGCGAAAAAAAATTTATCTTATTACTCCTTAGCAACTGAAGTTGAAAACTCCATTATGAAACAATGATCATAATGGAAATTTAAAGTTATTTCAATTAGTTAATAGTATTTTCTACATTTTAAGACCTACAAGCTAACTCTATGAATATCATCTAATTTTAAAGCTATAAGATTCATGTTATGTATATCAATTTCATTCCATACCCTAAAACCTAACGTCAGGCAGTGTAATTTCAAGACCTATAATCTATTATAGGAATTTTCTTTATTTTAAATCTTAAGATCCTTTTTAGATATGCCACTTTTATTTTAGGATGTAAGTCAAACACAAAATCTTAGACCTTTATCCATATGTTTTAAAATCATTTCAAGTTTCAAATATCAACTCCATTATTTTATTAGCTGTAGGTAAAATAAAAAATTCCTAGGCCTTTAATCATATTTGTTTTTTCAATTTTTAGTCTATTTTTAAACTCACACCTAATACTTCTTTTAAACCTCCAAATTTTCATAATCTTGTTTATACTTAGCTGCTAATAATTTAAGTAGGCAAAATATAGTTCCTAATATGTTCCCTATTTTAGTACACATATTTATTTGCTTTCCTTTAAAGCAATCAATATAAGTACAAAAATAATTAAAATCAAGGATAGTTTGTTTATCATTATTAACAAGCCTTCTCATTCTTTTAATGGAGATATGACCTAATCTTCTACACCATAATTAAGAAGATTCTTTATTAATAATGTTCACTTGCTTAACAAGGACTTTATTATGCATATTACATTCTTGAGATTAAGGCGTTGCATGCAAAAGATATAAATACAAAACTATTAAACAAGTTTATTATATTAAATAAGAAATTATCTTTTTTACACGCCCTGTTTTGTGATGAAGAGCATCGATAATCATCAACCTTGTCCTTCTTCTTTGTAGTCTGTAGTTGTCCATCCATCCAAGTAAGTCGTCTAACTAATGTCTACCATTTATCTTGGTTTTGTGTTGTAGTTTGGAATATTCTTTGAATCATTAATGAGTAGATGTATAAATAACGTAAGTATTTACAGCATGTGGAATGAGTTCAATCTCTTATGGACAATCCTTGACATAATAAATCCCTATAATAGTATATAGGCGAGAAACTCGGGATGTAGCTCCCATGAGGCTTATTGGTGAAATATTCAATGAGTCTAGGAGTCATAGCGAAAAGATCCTTTCTTGATTCATGTGGTGTAATAATACCACACACCATAGCGTTTGTATAAATTCAAACTTAGATTATGAACTTGTAGTGATTAATAGAGAAATATTAACATTAGAAATTCAAGTATAAATGTGGATAATCCTTTGCATAATAAATGCCTAGTATGTTATATAGGCTGGTAACATATGATGTAGCTCTCATGAGGCTTATCAGTGAAATATTATATGAGCCTAAGAGTCATAGCGAGAAGACCTTTCTCGATTCATGTGGTGTAATAATGCCATATCCCATAGTGTTTATATGAATTCAAACTTAGTTTATGAACTTGTAGTGATTGTTGTTTTAGTTATGTTTATGCAGATTATTAATGCTTAAGTTATGTTTATACATATTGTTGATATTTGAGTTACATTAATGTGGAATGTTAATATTTAAGTTATATTTATGTGGAATGGTAATGTTTGACTTATGCTTATGCAGATTAATGATGTTTGAGTTATGTTAATTTCAATTGTTGATGTTTGAGTTATGTTTATGCATATTGTTGATGTTTGACTTATATTTATGCTTAATGTTGAAATTTGAGTTATAGATATCCAATATAAGGACACGTGGTAGAAACAAAGGAAAGAAGGTGGTAAGTATCGAAGTTCTCCCTAGTCAACAATAACTACATCAATCAGATCCTCCCCCATAATAACCACATCAATCAGATCCTAGCCAATAACAGCAATCAACCTCATCCATTAGTGAACCAACTCATCAATAAGCTCCATCTACCTCAACTAGTACTAAGCGATCTACAAGTATGTTAATCTTTAACAATTATAGTTAAACTTATGCTCAAATATATTTACATGTTTAATGCATATTTTCTTATCATTATTCATTTATTGTTAGGTTCTACCAGAAAAAGATGAAGAGGTATAACTAAAGGTTATGAGTTGCAAGGCACGAATATTGCAATAAACAACAAGCTGTCTATATATATTGATACTTTGGAAGGTCATCCTATAGATAAGATTCAATCGGCAAAATTGTCTAGTAAGTTAGGTGTAACTGCTAGAACTGAATTGTCTTACCTTAAGCATCCCAAGTAGTTGAAGAAAGGCAACTGGCTACAGAATGCTTTGGACAAAGTTTTGGTAAAATTTCAATTTATTTAATTATATACAATATTGTTTTACTTATTTAAAGATTAATTACACTTCTAATTGTTGTTCACAGATGAAGCTGAATATCGTCGATATCGACAATCTTAATGCTTCAAACTGTGTCACTTCACTTTTGAAACAAATGACAAAGGATTGTCTTTATCAATTACATAAATATTAGAAATCTTTTCCTTCAGATGAGGAGGCAAGGAGACATGTTCCATAATGGATGTCTCAAGAAAATTGGAATAGTTTATGAGATTATTGGGCCTCCCCCAATGTTCAGGTTCATTTTCTTTCACTTCATATTTGCTTCTATTAATCTTGTTAGATGATTTAATGACTGCTTTTTCCTTTACTTAAGAAAAGTGTGAGAAGGCCGAGGTTAACAGAGAAAAATGAAAACGCTTCACAACTAAGGCTTAATCATCAACACCAATATATGTTGAGCATCTTTAAAAGAAGAATCAATCGCTTAAGGCTAAATTAGAACAAAATGAATGAAACTTGCAATGTAATGAAAAAAAGTTGGTCAAGCTTGAAAAGATGATCAAAAAATTACTTAGCCCGAATTATATAAGTAGTGACGATGAGGATGAGCCTTAGTCATTTTTATTTTGTACATAAGTATTTTTGTTAACGTTTGTAATTAACATTTAATGATATTTAATTGTTTATATATAATGCTTCAAATTTCTAATTATTTTTATTATATTTTCTATAATAAATTATAAAACAAAAATTTTAATATTACATACAATAACATGGATTAACAATGTCACCAATAATTATAATTAACATGATAAAGTATTTAGTAGTAATGCTTATGATCAAAAATTTCAAAACATAGCCAAAGAGATTTGGCTATGCTTTTCAAATTGTCGTCAATAACTTTTGGCTATGTTTCTAAAAACGTAGCTAAAGAAATTTTGGTGTGTATATCCAATTGTCGCTAATAACTTTTGGATACGCTCATCTTTCGTCGCTAAAAATAATTAGATACGTCACAGAAAACGTTGCAAAAAATTTTCGTTACGTTCCCAGTATCATAGCTAATAACTTTTCGTCACGAGAACTAAGCATACCAAAAAATTATTGTCAGCCATTCCTGTCTCATGGAACTTGCTTCGATAAATTTCTTGTTGATTGGTTGCTAAGAATTTACTATAAATGAAGATTTTTCAATATTTATAATAGATATTTTTAAAAAATAAATTAAAATATCATGTCCGAGATTGAAATTGGTATGTTTGTCATGTTGTTTTGGATATTCACTGACCTGGATTGGTGGGTTTAGTTTTATTAGACAATTTCTTTCGGCTCTTGGGAAGCATCCACCAACATGTCTACTTCTTTTTTTTTTACAAGGGAAAGAAAACAAAATACACAAAAGACCTAATTATCGCAGTATCTGCGGTACAAAAAACCGTGGTGGTCACGGCGCATATGGGCCCAGATGGACATCGGAGGCTCCTGGAGGTAGTGGATGCCGGGACGGGCTAGCGCTGCAAGTGAGGCCAGGCTGTCGGCACTCTGATTGCCTTCCCTAAATACATGTTGAAGCTGCACGTCCCAATGTTGACGCAATTGCTCCCGGATACCTGTCACCAAAGGGTACTAATCAGTCCCCGAAAAATTAGAAGACAAGAGAATATTGATCACCTCAAGGGAATCAACTTCCAAAATGAGCCGTCGATATCCGAGGTCCCAGGCCAGATGAAGACCCGAGTGAACTCCCCAGAGCTAGGCCTCAATGGGCGAACCCCGCCTAATCCTGTGAAGAAAACCATCACACCAATGCCCCTGGCAGTCCTTGATCAAACCTCCCGCCGTAGTAACTTGGGGACCCAATTTAACAGCTCCATCGGTATTGAGCTTCACCCAACTGTCGGGCGGTGGGGTCCAGTGGATAGGGTGCCCCACACCAACCTTGGGGTCACCAAACACCCTTTGTTCCAGGGTTCTCGCCCACTGGATCCAACAAACATACTCTAGGGCAGCCCAGTGTTCGTCGCCAGGCCACAAGAAACCGTCTTCGAAAATACTGCAGTTCCTCCATTTCCACAAGAGCCAGCAGACCACGCCAAAAATAGTAGACCACGGGGACTGGTGGACTTGGGTATGGGTCTGGAGGTTGGCGATCACCCAAGTCGCCGCGTCATGCTGGAAGAAATCGAGGAGAAGATGAGTGGGAGAAAAGAAACCCCAGAACTGGGTAACCCTCGAGCAATCTCGAAAAGCATGGAGGATGGTCTCAGCAAGACCGCAATGAGGACAAGTGTTGTCCAGGGTAAGGTGACGAGCTTCACGCTGCTGATTGGTTAAAAGCTTTTGCTTAAAAAGTAACCAGAGGAAAGCCCGAATTCGTTGGGGTCTATCCCATTTCCAAATTAAGTCCCACTGTCGGCAGCCAAGGAAGTGCCGACAATAAGATCATACGCAGAGGCCGTCGTGAAATGCCCATGGCTAGTAGGTCCCCAAGTGGGGGTGTCGTCCTCGAAAGAGAGAGGGATAGGGCGGAAGTGGGTGAGCGCCAGGCAAACCGCGAAGGAGAGGTACTGCTGGAAAAGAGTCCACTTCCAGTTGCCCTCTTCCATGATATAGTCCGAAATGGTGCGAGAGGACTCATGTTCGGGAAGAGGGGAGAGCACAGTAGAGCTGAGCGGACCCCAGTCCGGTAACCAATTGTCAAGCCAGAAAAGGATGGTCCTCCCGGTACCTAGGCGCCAGCGTACCCCTTGTCGGACAACAGGCCAAGAGGCGGCTATACCTCGCCAGGTAGTGGAAGCCCCTGGCCTACTGAGAGTGAGGGGAAGATGGGTCTGCTCCAGTTTGTATTTGGCTTTAACCAATCAAAAACATAAAGCTGAGGGTCGGTTAATTAATGCCCACCCGAGTTTGGCCAGGAGGGCATCATTAGTGGCGCGGATGCTTCTGAGACCAAGGCCCCCTGCTTTCTTGGGCTTACACATTTTGTCCCAATTAACAAGATGCAGTTTGCGAGACTTGGTAGTGTGCCCCCAAATAAACTGGCGCATGGAGCACTCCAGCGCGTCACAAAGGTGTCTCGGGAGCCTCACCGTTTGCATAGCATAAACAAGGAGGGCCGATAAGACTGACTGGGCGAGAGTCACTCATCTTGCTAAGGATAAAGTCTTGGCCTTCCAGCCCAACAATCTCTGCTTTGCCAAATCCAGAATATGTTGATAGGTACCCCGTATGGGACGCTCATGCAGTAAAGGGACCCCTAAGTACTTCCTAAGATTGCGCGTACAGGTGATGCGTAAAATCTGGTTGAGGCTGCGCGCAACAGTAGGCTCAACATTGTGAGAGAAGAAGAGCTGAGATTTATCTAGGTTGACTTTGTGTCCCGAATCGTCACAGAACACCTCCAAAGTATTGGCAATGAGCCGCCGAGCTTGAGCTGTTGTGGCTTCTGCAAAAAGAATCAAGTCATCGGCAAAAAACAGATGAGAGATGTGGGGTCCGATGGGGCTTAGCCGAATCGGCTTCCAAGCCGCTTGGGCCACCTCACGGGAGATAAGGTGCCCTAGACATTCCAACCACAGGACAAAGAGGTAAGGCAAGAGAGGATCGCCTTGGCGAAGGCCACGAGAGGGTGTGAAAGGAGGAGTCCAATGGCGTTGCCAAGCAACTCACATAGAAACTGTGGTCACACACTGCATAATAAGTCTGATGAATCGCTCTGGCAAGCCAATGTCCTGCAACGTGTCTAGAATGAACTCCCACCTGAGCCGATCGTAAGCTTTCTCTAGATCCACTTTAATCGCGAGATAGCCCCTTTTCCCCTTCTTCCGGCGCATTGTGTGGATGACCTCCTGGGCGATGATGATATTATCCGTGATAAGCTTACCAGGAATGAAACTGCATTAGGTCTCGGCAACGAGACGCGGCATCATGGGTTTTAACCGATTCACAACAACCTTAGAAAGGACTTTATAGAGCACGTTGCAGAGGCTGATAGGACGGAATTGGGTTAGTCGAGTCGGGGAGGGAGTTTTAGGAATGAGGACAAGAATGGTCTGATTTAACTCCTCTTCCCACCGTTCTAGGTGAAAAAAAGCCGTGATGAAAGTCTCGACAGTGGGCCCAACATGGCTCCATTGTTTCTGGAAAAAAAGGGCCTTAAAGCCATCAACCCCTGGGGCTTTGTTGGGAGCCATATCAAAAACAACATGCTTAACTTCCAGAGGGTGGAGAGGTCGATCAAGATCGCGAAGCCCTTCCGTGGATGGGCGAGGAAAGGCCGCCCGAATCGAAAATTGGGGGTGGGGACCCGACTCTGCGGTATAGAGTTATGCAAAGAAAGAGCGAGCGAGCTGTCCAAGCTGGGCGGGATCCGTAACGAGGGTCCCATTAGAATCAAGAAGGTGCTCCACCACCAATTTCTTACGCCGGGAAGTAGTGGCCATATGGTAAAAAGCAGTGTTGCGATCCCCTTTCGAGATCCAATCGCACCGAGCTTGCTGGTGCCAGAAAAGTTCCTCCTCACACAGGACCTGGCTCTGGTCCTCACTCAGTTTCTCTTCTAGGGGAAGGAGGGAATCCAAATTGTCATCCGTCATGTGCTTTTGGATACCTTCTAGTCGCGCCAGCAAGCGACGTTTTTTATGGAAGATGTTACCAAAATCGTCTTGATTCCATCGCGTGAGGAGGGCGGAGAACGTGGCAAGAGATTGGCTCATCGTTGCGGCTGGAGGCAGCCAATGCTCCGCCACAACGGCCTCAAAATTGGGATGTGTGAGCCAAGCATTCTGAAACCGAAAATTCTTAGTTCTGGGAACAGGAGGCAGTGGGGCTTGGAACCTGTTGGACCCCAAACTTTTCTTGGAAGTTAGAACTATTATACGTGGAATGTTGGAAGTTAAAAGTTGGAAAATATAGTTAGAACATGTTCATTGAGCATGCTTCGGATTTTTAGCTATAACTTTTTCTCTAGTTATCCAAATGAGACGATTCTTGATTCAGATTAAACTAGAGAAATAGGGATACAAATTATCTGATGAAATTGAGTTTTAATTCAAACTCTAAGAGTTTCAAGTTTTGGATGGAAGTTGAGTACAAAATATTGTTTCAGTATAAGAATAGTTCGGGAATGTTTGGTTATAACTTTCAGATTACCGTACCAAATTGAATGATTTTGGTGTGATTAGAAAATTAAGAAAATAAGGAACATTTTTCTAGAAGGAAGTGTTAGCAAATTCCTTCAATTGTTCCATGATTATTAGTTAAGAAATTAGAAGTATAAGATGTTAGTTTTAAAGACCAAAGGAGGGCAAAATGGGAAGGACAAGCTTAATGAGGGGTAAAATT
>JAOSBK010000003.1:29042433-29053735 GCA_027568895.1 Erythroxylum shatona
CGAAAACGATTTCACAGAAAAAATTTAACAAAACCGAAAACGAAATTACATGAACAAAAAATGAATATCTCAAAACTACCCAAAAAATAGAAATCACAATTAGAGTTAATTGGCTCTGATACCAATTGAAGAAAATTAGATCACGAAATTCCAGATTAATTTCATAATTAATCAACACAAATAATTAACCCTAGAATTGTAACATACTATATTCAATAATTAGATTGATAAATACCTGAAAATTGGAGAAGCATTGAATCCATTGTAATGTTTTGTAAAGCGACGTGATAGAGATGCAAAGGATTTGCTACTGCTATTCCGAATCCTTAATCAGCAAAAGCACACACATACAGTTCTCAATGGGGCAACTGTATTTAAAGTCGGCTAGCAGTAGGGCCTCCTATGCACTGCAAATCATGGGTCAAGCCTACCTATCATAGCAAGCCCATGAACACAGGCCCAATGACACATTAAAGAGAGAATTAACAAGCCTAATTACCTTGACACCAAATTAATTGGAGTTTGTACAAAATTATATTTATTATGCTAGTCCACAAAATAATGATAAAATTCTATAATTATACATATATACATACATACATATACATATATACATACATACATATATATATATATATATATATATATTCTTTTTTACAATATTTTCATTTTTATATTTGAAGTAATAGGCTTAATATTACTGTAGACTTTGTTCTGACTCTCTTGGAAGCCTCCACCACGAAGTTGGCACGTTCTTGTAGAAATAGACAAGTGTTATAAAAAAGAAACACGAGAAAGTTCATTCAAACATCTTGTCGTTGTCACGACATATATGGAGACCATGTATATGAAATGAATGGGTGGATCATATTGCATGGCGTATCGCTTTCACGTACTTTATTCTTTGCCCTTTCCTAATTAAACAAATATCTAGGGAGAAGTGAGCTGAATCTATACGCTATCCCTAATATTACGGCAGCTTTCACCTTCATGTTGACGTAAGATTCCTAGGCAATCCTGTACGTCATATATCTATTAATAAATAAATCACCAACAAACCCTTTATATTTTTCTTTTAAATTAGACAATTAACTAATTCATATTATGTATGATGATACCAAATCATGCATTTTTTTCATCAAAACTAAAAATTAAGATTGCACAATATGACTACCTACATCTAATTAATCATAAATTATAATTTAAAAAATTTTAACTTAAAATATTAATTTACAATTTACTATTAAATTAGACAGTTTGTTTATATATACAATATTTTTACTCAATTATGTATGCTTTTCTATCAAACTAAAAATGAGTATTTGTCATATGTAGTTAAGAACATTCTTAATAAACTAATTAAAAAATATTCTTTTTTTAAATTTTAAGAAATTAAATTATCAAAAAACGATAAAGTCTACAATTTACATTATATTACAACCTACAAAGGATCTAAAAGGGGAGAGAACTACTTTCCTATTAGCTCAATCAATACAAACCACTTACAACTACAGAAACCAACGCCTCCTCATTGCTAGCCGCATAACATCCTGCTTCCCATTCACAATGATAGCCTCCCTTATCAAATTAACTATGTAGTCCACAAGCTCATATTTACTTCGTTCAACTTGCTTGTAAAGTTGTCTGTTCCTCTCCCTCCATAGTTGATAAAGTACCATCTGAAACGAGGCCTTAATAATGAAACCATCCAACCTCCCTTGTTTGGTTTTTTGTAAAACCTCTTTCAGTACATCATTCCAGTCATATACAGAATTCAGAGTGCCTATCAAATGCAAAATTCGACTCTACACCACTTTGGTATACTCACATTCAAAAAACAAATGGTTTCTACTTTCATTTATTAGCTTACACAACACACAAATGGGGTCGAATGTACCAAATCACATGTCCTTAGTTCTCAATCTATTTTTAATAGCTAGCCACAAGAAGAAAGCAGATTTAGGGCATAATACCTGTTTCCAAACTAGTTCAGCCCAAGGTACATGTTCCCTCGCCTCTCTCCCAATGTCGCGTGCTAAAGAGGTTGTGAAAACTCCATATTGGGTTGCTACCCAAATCATCTTGTCTAGAGTATTGCTCAAATATTATGTTGTTCATATAGCTGTCGATAATATGTCCGAATCTGCACCTAAACAGGCAATCTCCCTCTCGTACAACCCAAGCAAGTGAGGTTGTCTTAGGAATTTGGTTCCTGACCCCCATTAGTTCATTTTGTATCCAGAGAGGACTCCTATCATGCCAATTATCAAACCAGAAATATGTATCGTCACCACTCCCAATTCTATTCCTAATTACAGGATAAATCAATTCCCTTAACTGCAGGAGACTTTTAACTATCCAGGAGTAATCGTGCCTCAATTGAAGATGCCAGAAACTTTGCCCGTTAAGGTGGTAAACCTGCACCCATTTGACCTACATCACATCTTTATCTACAAATAAATGCCAAATTCTCTTCATAAGCAGACATCTTTGCATTAAATTGAACGAAATTATGCCCAATCCCCCATGCTTCTTTGAAATGACAATCTCACTCCACTTAACTTTCGCACCCTTACACTTTTCATGATTACCAGTCCATAAGAACGCTTTGATAATCCTCTCCATTTCTTTAATCACTTTCTTCGGAATAACGACATGAGCTACCCAGTGCACATTCATGCTATTCAAGACAGATACAATAACGCTAACTCTGACTGCAAAGGAGAGAAAACGATTCTGCCATGCATTGATTCTACTATTTAAATTTTCCAACAAAGGCATGAAGTCAGAAAATCGAGGCTTACCTGAAGTGATTGGTACTCCTAAATACTTGAACAATGTGCCTTGAAGAGATAACCCGACCAGATTGCTAAGCTCTTCCCGATTGGTTACATCTGAGGACATATAAATGGCACTCTTCTAAATGTTCATTTGCAAACCCGACCAACAAGAAAAAGTGTTCATCAAGTTCATCATCATCACTAACATTCTTAATAAACTGGAATTTTAAAATTATAGATTAATATTAATATATCTTTTTTTCTCTGATAGGTTGTCTATTTTTTGTAGTTAAATTATGAACTCTCATTACTATAACACTTATCTTTCTTTTTTTATTAGTTATAGTATGTATCGCATAATATATTATCTGGCATATAGTTAATTACATAATGCATACATATGGTCAACGCAAAAGCTTGAATAATATAGAATCATAAAAATCTTAATCTTGATTGTTTAAATATTAACCATGAAATAACTAACCAGAAAAAGTATTTGAGCATTTTCTTTGAATTTTTTTATGCAAAGAGCAGTTACAACTATTAGTTTCTCTCTCATTCTATCCATGTTTATGTCATCAACTTTGAGGCATAGATATTATGTCTATTTTTGGATTTACTGTGAAAATAAATAATCACTACAACAAAAAAGAGCTTTAGGCAATGGTATGTTTGTAACAGTTTAAAAATGTGTTGCTAAAAATTAGCACAATGCAACAAGTTGTAAAGTATTGCCTTTAATAATAGTAAAAAGCAATGATAATAATAATTTGTTGCTATATATATGAGGAAAGATAACAAATTTTAAAAATAATTGTAATAAGGTCTTATATATGCAACATCTAGAATGATTTGCTATAGTTGTAGTCGTTTATTTATTAAAGGGTATTTACTATATATAGCTACTTACTAATATATATTTAAAATATAAAATTTTTCTATTTATTAATGAATATTCAGAATATGTCTAACAAGATTAAATTACCCACCTATTTTTATTTAGTAAAATAAAAAGATATGATACAATTTCTTCAAAAGACACATAAGTAATTGTAATATACAACCTCTTTACTTTTTGCTATTTCACGCAGTACATAACTATTGTTTTTTTAAAATAAAAAATTTATCAATAGCATTAATACTAAATCATTTGGAGAATATATACTCTCTTATTGTTACATTTGCATGCGGGTCTACCGAAAGCAATCTCTTTATTATGTAAAGGTAAGGCTACGTACTATCAAACCTCCCCAGACCCTGCTTTATTGCAGGACTTCGAACTGGGTGTGATGATGATGATACTCTCTTATAAGAAAAGTAAGCCAAAACGATGAGAAAACAAAAATTTTGAATTAAAAAGAGCCATGAAATGACGTTACGTCTAGAATAAGAAGAGACATGAAATAGCAACACCTCAAAGTGGCACAATTTCTTCGCTCTTCGACACCCAAAACCCTCCCTCTCATCGTGTCATTGTTTCCTAACATCACTGCCTCATCTTTCTCACCCTCTCTGATAGTGCTTATTTACTTCCCGCACTTCCTTTCATTTTTTGCTTTTGTTACTTTGATGTTGCGTTACTAAATGTCATTAATATTTCTTCTCTCTTCAACACCTAAAACCCTCCCTCTCATCGTGTCATCATTTCCTAACATCACCACCTCATCTTTCTCACCCTCTCTGATAGTGCTTATTTACTTCCCGCACTTCCTTTTAGTTTTTTGCTTTTGTTACTTGATGTTGCGTTACTAAATGCTGTTAATTATTCATGGGTTTAGGGTTTATTAACATTAGTATTACTTATTTAACCTCTTTTTGTTCTACTTAATGTTTTTATTCATGTAGTCTGGACAAGGTTTGATAGAGCTTGAATCTTGCTTCAAGTTTTTGGCAATAAGTGTTAGAATAAATTGCTAGAAATAATTGATGCCAGGTACTGGAAAAGCTTATGAATTTACATTTGCTAGTTGTTCTTCCAATTGTACTTTTGTTTGATAACAAACAGGTCCTCTAACAATCTCAGTGAATTTCTCGAGTTTCTTAGTTGTACCTGCATGTGTACTTATTAGGGAGGTTGCATGAGATTTGATAAGGGGCCATCGAAAGATCTAAACATTTTAAAAGTTTGACTTTTTTTGTTAATTTTAATGTATATCTGTCATTCCATGATTCTTAAGTATCTCTTTAATAAAACTGTACATTTCTCAAGTGATATAATTGCGGTGCAAATGGTTCTTAGTGGTGATGCTTTGTCCTCTAAACAAATAGTCACAATTTTACATTCTGATGGTAAGATAATATCTTATCACAAGCCATGCTATGCAGTGGTACATTCCATAACTTTGTTTTTTTTAGAAGTGTGATTACTCTTTTAACATAATGATTACATTATATGTCCTTTAATGTTGGGTTCATATTTTCTTTCATGTTAAATGAAAAACTAGTGATGTGTCTATTGTAGAATCAAGTTTAGAAGTGGAAGATGTTGATTCCCCTAACCTAACTAGAAGCTAGTGCTTTTTACTGTTTACTTTGATGATTTTTTTGAGTTCACAATTGCATTTATGTTTTTGAACTTCTTCTACATCCGTGAGTTAATAAGTTGCATTATTATCTTAGAATAGCAATGATTGCGTGGATGGCAAGCCCTCATGTTCGATACTTACATCTTTAGATAAATTGATAGGTAAGAGGACTTAGAAAAGCAATTCTTACTGGCGAAGTCTTTGAATATGATGAACGTATACCTATGATGTCAAAGACTGTGGATGAAAGATGGAAGAAACATGCTCTTTTTGACGAAATATCTTTATACTTGTTCCTTTTCAGTGTTTCCTTATTGACCTAACTTATCCTTGGTAATCTAATCAACATATCTGGTTTTACAAGGCAATCAAAGAGTTTATATAATCTTTTGAAAGAGGTGACAGAGAGCAATTTATATTTATGTTCATTCGAATTAGGAGTCTAACTATTAGTTGTTGAAGCACGTGTAACTTTCCTCATAATTGTTGAGGATTATATAATTTGCTTTTGTATTTTGTAACAATTAAAGGTAATTTTCTTTTGTATTTTGAATATGTTAAATGTTGGATTTTTTTTAAGTGCTTATAGACTACATATTATATATAAATGCAATTTTTTGCTTTAAAAATTCACTTTGTTACATTATATATAAATTGTTGCTTTTATATTATTGGAAACAATAGAATAAATTGTTTCTTTTATTGTTACGAATTGTTGCTTAAAAAAATCCACTTTGTTGCCTTATCTATTTAACATTGTTACCTAAAAAGATTTAAAGTGTTGCAATATCTATTTAACATTGTTGCTAATGTTGCTTTAGTCAAAACTTAAAGCAACATTTTTTATTTTGTTGCCTTATACTTATTGCAGCGTCACTTCTTGTAATGATATGAATTTTGTTGCCTTAATAAAAGGGCAATGATAATTGTATTTAAAGCTATGCTTTTGTCTATTGCCTAAAGTACTTTTTGCCGTAATGAATCTGCAATGAATGAAAAATCTTCACTAGCTTTTTGGTTGGTGAAACCAACATAAGTCCTTTTTGGTTAACTAGACTAAGAAAAGGAAATAGAAAAAGAAAAGGTTATATACACATCGGACACTTTTATGATCATCCTAGAATTTGAGCATATCGAGAAGAAATTTTCTTAAATTTTGTATATGACTTCTTAATGACAATATAGGTGGGCTTCAAAAAACTTAAAAAATAAAATTTTAAGCTACCAAGATATTAAAAAGTGTTGAAATAAGATTTGAATTAAAGAGATTATTTGATTTAGGCAAAAGAAAATTATAAGATTCAAATATAATTTGTATAATTTGAAATAATGATAATGCAAACAAAATTTGAAATAACAAAGTGTTTTTATTGTTAGTAGTTTGATTATTTGTGTATGTTTGTCTGTTTTTTGTGCTTCAAGGTCTCCTTTATGTTATGATGTTGGTGAATTTATACAATCCTCTTAACTTCAACTGCCTCAAGCAGTTTTCCTATAACTACTTAACTTCTAACCCACGTTCTAGCTTACCACATAATATTCTCCTAACTTCATTGGCCTCTAGCAGTTTTCTACAACTACTCAACTTCCAACCCACTTTCTATTTTGGCCACGTCCTGACTGACTGCCTTTATGTACTATTGTTTTTAAAGTAAACCTCAATTATGTATCAATTGTCTTGACTTCTTAACTAATTCCTACGTCCATGAATTTTTGGGTAAATGCCTTATAAGACTTTCAATATTTGGTCTTTTTCACTTTTCAGTCAAATAGGCTAAAAATCTTTTAGACTATCAACAATTACCCTTCACATGTATTAAAGAAATTCTAGAATTTTGAAATTATGAATCTTTGCAAAAGCATATTTTAAATCTTCAAATTGATCTTCATCCTCTTTTTGTAATGCTTCCCCCTCAATAAACCAACTTTGTATTCTCACACCCTTTTAGCTCTTTAGAATTCTCCATAATCATTTGTATTCCGAATTTAATTTTTGAAACTACCGCAACCTCTCTATATCATAGTCTATTCATTAAGTTCCTCTTGACATCCAACAAAAGAAGTAGATCGAACTCAATTACATTAATGGTTGGAACTGGTAGGAATCGATCTTCATCTATGAATATGATTTGGTAAGCTTCAACAAATAACATGACTTATTTAGCTATTGTAACTTCTCTATGTAAAAGTCTGTTCATTACATTCCTCTTGACAACCAACAAAAAGAATGGTTCCAATTGGTGGGAATGGATCTTCATTTATCAATAAGGTTTGGTTAGATTTAGCAAACAACATAATTCCCTTGTTAATTTAATCTTAGACAATATTCTTAAACCCCCAATATGAATTTATTTAGTGATTCCATGTATTATAGTATTTGCAGTAGTCCTTCCCTCTAATTATTTCCTTTGTGGGAATTTTATGCTTTGACAGTAAAGTAATGAATTTTTCTTGTAACAGAAAAATCAAAGATTTCCTCTATCATAGAGGTGTCGAAAGTGTACTGAATATGAGTGCTTGCATTTTTCTTTTAACATCAAGAGATTTACGCTCTAGAGAGGGGCAAACACATAAACCAGGGCTATTAAGTTTGACCATTGCTGAATTATGTGCTTTTTTATATAAAGTAAGTATCAATTAAACTCGTTTTTTGGTGTCTTTCTTCCCTAAGTAGTTTTTCATATTTAAACACTTTTGCTACCAATTCATAAAAATTACAACATTTCATACCTTAGATTTTTTTCCCTAAAGTTCAATATCAAGACCACTTTAAGCTAACTTCACATACTCAATCTTCGAGAGTGTAATCCAACATTGACTTATCATCTTCTTGAATTGAGTGATGAAAATGTCATCATTCTTGCCACTTTTCTAAGTAACCATAAATAATTTAGGTGTACTGACTTCATATTTAGTACTAAAAATTAAATTATGGAACAATATCTCCATTTTAGCCCATGAAATGACATAATTCCTAGGCAACAATGTATACTAAGAGAAAATTATGCATGTTAATGAATTTGAGAACAATCTAAGTTTGAATTATTGAAATTTTCATAATTAGCCAAATCTCCATATTGAATGGTGAATTTAGCAATGTGTTCAATTGTTGATTGACCATCTTCACCAGAAAATAAATTAAATTTAAGAATTCTATAGCCAAGTGAATATAGATTCTCATTATTAATATGCTCCAAATAAGGTTTATCGAATTTTGAGTAGCCAAACTGTCTCAAACTAGGCTCATACAATTCCTAAACAACTTCATATCAACTTATAGTCTCATTTGTGGGGTAAAAAAACATTATTCTAGTTTATAGTCATAATGTTACCCTCTAAACTATATTATGGTCTATTAGCTTCAATATCTACACCAAATCCTTGGCCACTAAGAGTTTGGGGCTTGACCACTTGTCGACTATGATTAATGCACAGAGGTACCATAGGAACATCCTCTCTTTTATGAGGAGGAACGTATCAAAAGAAGTAGCTAGAAAGCAATTGCAATCACCAACTTTCATCGCATTCGAAGCAGGATGCCTCCCGAGCCCTTTGAAGATTTGTTAAGCTAAAGTAGGAGAATTATCGTTAATGATCTATATTGGAGTGACATAAAGTTTGTTAACCTTTTTTGTTAGCATCTTGATTACTTTAGTCATAGAGGCTGAGTTAGGCTTCAATTTCGAAATTTTGTTTGCATGAACAATGTCATTTCATTGCGGCGATTTTGGATTCTCCCCAGCAAAAAGTTAACTAAATAGGAGGTTGCCTTCTCAATATTTTCAATCATTTGGGATACAAAACCTCCATTACCTACTGCAGTAGGGACTTCTTCCTCCGAGGTTAGAGGCACAATTTTTTTCATTTCTTGTACGTGGCATCACATCCTAGTGACGTGCTAATTTATTGGTTGCTTATATGATTAACCTAGAATTCGAGTGTGCTAGAGAGGAATTCTCCTAGAATTTTTATATGACTCCTTATTGACCATATAGGGGGCTTCAAAAACTTAAAGCAATAAAATTTAAGCTACAAAGATGCTAAAAAGTGTTGAAATAAGATTTGAACTAAAGAGTTGACTTGATTTAGGTTAAAAAAAGTAAAAGATAAAAAACTAAATTTTCAGATAATGAAAGGGATAAGTATACAATACAAAGAAAATTTGAAATTATAAAGTATTTTTGTTAGGGTAGTCTAATTTTCTATGTATCTTTGTCTATTTTGTGTGTCTAGAGGTCTTTCTTGTGTTATGATGCTAATGAATTTTATTAATCCTCTCGAGTTTAATTGCCTTAAGCTATTTTCCTGTAATTACTTAAATTCCATCCCACATTCTAGCTAATTGCCTACCATATATTATTCTCCTAACTTCAATAACCTTAAGCAATTAGTTTGATTGTTTGTATATGTTTGTCTATTTTATGTGTCTCTTTAGGTGTCCTTTGTTTTGTAATGTCGGTAAATTTATATAATCCTCTCAATTTCAACTGCCTCAAGTAGTTTTCTTGTAACTGCTTAACTTCTAACTCACATTCTAGCTAATTACCTACCATATACTACTCTCCCACCTTCAATAGCCTCAAGCAGTTAGTCTAATTGTCTTTTGTATGTTTGTTTGGAGGTACTCCTTGTATTGTGATCCGATAAGTTTATATAATCCCCTTAACTTTAATTACCTTAAGTAGTTTTAATATAATTGCTCAACTTCTAACCCACTTTTCATTTTGTCCACATCTTGACTAACAATCTCCATGCACTACTGTTTTTAAAGCACATGTTAATTATGTATCATCTATCTGAACATCTAAATCCTAGACTTCGAATAAATTGATTCCATGTCTATGAATTCTTTGGCCAAATGTCTTCTAGGACTTCCAATATTTTGGCCTTTTCATTTTGAACCAAACGGACTAAATTTTTTAAAGGTATCATCAATATCATTTGAATTTCTTTCTTAATACCATTCCAATTTCATTCTTTGGAGAGAATGAGAGTTAATGATATCTTGTAAATACTTTTTCGTATTAGTGTTGATATTCTAACATTGTTTTCTTATTGACAAGTACCATAAAGTTCATGATTTACATAATTTTAAAATTTAGGTATCAAAAAAATTTCATATTAGAAAGTTTTTCTTATAAATTCGTCATTATATATATATAAGCGCTTTGAAGAGGAAGCAACGTACTAGAAAATTTTTGCAATATCTTCAATTTTGTAATTTCAAAACTATTTTTTTCTACATTTGAATTAATGGGCTCAACTTTGTTGGACTTTATATTTTAAAAAATCTCTTTGAAGCCTCCACCAATGAATCCTTTTCTATTCCTTCCAGTAATAGGAACCTTTCTTATAGAAACAAACAAGTGATTACAATAGAGGAGCAAAAAGAGTAAAATGAAAGAAGTAGGGTTTCACTCAAAGATCTTTTAATTTCTACAAGGTGAATGGACTATATATAGATTGGTGGATCATGTTACATGGTGCATTCCTTTATAAAAGCTATAGAGTAATTTATTGTTATACTTTATATTTTCCTAATTAAAAACATGTATAAAGAGGCGAGTTGAACCTATATGCAAACCTTATCATCTATACGTAAGATTCTTAGGCTACTTATGTGGTAATGAAAGTTAGAGAAGACAATGATATATGTCATATGTTCATATTAATGAATCACCACCAAACACTTTATTCATCTTTCATCAAATCAAATTCTCTTTTAAAACAAAATCAAGGCCAATTGAATTGATGTTCAATTACTCAATTTTTAATCATTAAAAATTTGTAATGTATATAATCAAATTTGGAAAACAAACATTAAATTAATATAAATTTTAACTAAATCATGTATGCTTTTATCAAAACCAAAATTAAGATAGCAATTGTAACATCCCATCTCCCATAGGAAGGGTTTATTGGTAATTTGGGACGGGTTAGCAGTATTGACTTAGGTCTCGGCATGAACATACAGCATATAGCTTCTATGATTACTGA
>JAOSBK010000003.1:29082659-29096056 GCA_027568895.1 Erythroxylum shatona
TTTAGTATTAGTTGGCAATCCAGTTACAAAATCTATAGTAATCATATCCCATTTCTACTCAAGAATAAGGAGTTGTTGTAATAATCCAGAAGGTCTTTGGTGCTCAAGCTTTACTTGCTGACATATTAAGCACCTAGACACAAATTCTGCAATATCCTTTTTCATCCCACTCCACCAATACATGCCTTTGAGATCATGATACATCTTGGCGGAGCCTACATAAATGTTATAAGCCTTAAAATGTACCTCCTCCATAATTTCCTTTCTTAAGTCATCAGTATTTGGTACACATACTCTTGTACCTATCCTCAGAAACCATCACCATCCATAATAAAATCCTTAGCTCGATCCTCTTAAATCTCTTCAACTATCTTACACAACTGAGGACCTTTGGATTGATAAGCCTTGACTCTCTCCAAAGACATTGATCTAACTTGAATTGTGCTAACAAACATCTTGATATTGATATCTTCCATTGCAATCCTTGGTTAACAAACTTGTGCAGGCCTTTAATTAAGGTTCTCCTTACATATTTGATATAAGAAAGACCACCGAATGATTTTTTGCTTAGAGCATTAACTACTACATTAGCTTTACTTGTGTGATACAAAATGGAACAATCATAATCTTTCAAAAGCTCCATCCATTTTTATATCCCTTTGCTGAAAAATGTATTTCAAACTTTTATGATCAATACAGATCTCACAAGTTTCACCATATACATAATGTCTCCAAATCTGAAGTGCAAACGTCACAGCTACCATTTCCAAGTCATGAGTATAAGAGTTCTACTCATGCTTCTTTAGTTTCCGGGAAGCATAAGCTACTACTTGCTACATAAGCACATAACCCAAACCAACCCTAAAAGCATCACAATAAATTATAAATCTATCCAACCCTGAAGGTAATGTCAAAACTGGAGCTGATGTTAATCTGTCCTTAGGTTGCAGGAAACTATCCTCACACACCTCTTGCCAAACAAATTTAGCATTCTTCTGATTTAACTTAGTCAAAAGTGTAGTTATTCAAGAGAAATCTTGGACAAATCTCTGAGCACAAAAAACTCTAAACCTCAATAATAGTAGTAAGTCTCAACCATTCCATGATAGCTTCAATCTTCTTAGGATCCACTTGGATACCATCTTTAGATACCACATTTCCCAAGAAGACTACATGATCCAACCAAAATTCACACTTAGAAAATTTAACATACAATTGATGCTCCCTCAAGGTTTGCAAAATCATTCTCAATTGTATTGTATGTTCTTCTTCGCTCTTAAGATATACCAAGATGTCATCTATGAATATAATGACAATCCTATCAAGAAAAAGTGAAAAAACCCTATTCATCAAATCTATAAAGGTTGCAAGAGCATTAGCCAACCCAAAGAACATCACCAAAAATTCATAATGACCATTCCTAGAATAAAAAGCAGTTTTTAGAACATCTTCTCTTCTAATCCTTAATTGATGATAACTTGACCTCAAATCAACCTTAGAGAAACATTTGGCCCCTTAAAGTCGGTCAAATAAATCATCGATTCTTAGAAGTGAATACTTATTCTTTATCATCACTTTATTTAATTCTCTATAATCAATATAGAGTCAGAGGCTACCTCCTTCTTCTTTACAAATAATACCGGTATACCTTAGAGAAGTACTAGGTTTGATAAATCCACTATCTAACAATTCTTGTAATTGCTCTTCAAGCTCCTTTAACTCTATAAGAGCCATCTTATAAGATGGAATCGAGATAGAGTTGTACTCGACACCACATTAATGTAAAATTCAATCTCCCTCTCTGGTGGCATACCTGGCAACTCTTCAAGAAATACGTCAGGAAATTCACTTACAATTGGGACATCATCAACTGAACCTCTCTTTGTTAAAGTATCGCTCACTAAGGCCAAATACCTATGACAACCTCATCGAAGCATCTTTTTAGCAATAATGGCAAATATAAGGTTTTGAGGAGGAGCTTCCCTTTTATCACCTCAAAGCCAGAATTTCACACCATCAAGAATTATAAAAATCACCAACTTTTCCTAACAATCCAAGGTAGTAAAGTGTTGTGATAGCCAATCAATACCAAAAATCACATCAAAATATATTGAATCCAATAATAATAAATTAACCACTTATTCACCACCTTGATTGACACCAAACAAAAAGGAAAAATAACATCAATATTTAGGGACCACTCAGAGGGGTAGCTACTGATAAAGGAGTTACTAATTTGGTTGTTTACCAACCAATCCTTGACACAAACACAAGGGATATAAATGAATGGGTTGCACCTAGTTTAAATAAAACTCTAGCATTAACACAACAAACTAATATAGTACCTACTACAACTGCACTAAAGGTCTGAACATCTTGTGGGGTGAGGGTGAACACTCGAGCCTCTCCTCCTCCTGACTGTTGAGAGGTCGAAGCCTACCCAAAATTTCTAGTAATAGACCTACCCTTAGTCTAAAATCTACCCCTAAACCTAACTTTGATGGCCCACCGAGATTCACTTCAATACTGTGCTCCTAATATTGAGGCTAAACCTGATGTAATGGTTGTACCATGCTAGCAGAGGAACCTTGAGAAAACCATCTTTGAAATCCAGAATCAAGGCATTCTCTAGCAAAATGCCAATCTAACCACATCGAAAGCAAGCACCTGAAGGAATATGACAAGGTCTCTAAGGACTCTACCACAATTCTGACAAGCAGTGCTTCCAAAGTGAGAACTACTATGTGCAGTATTTTGCCCACTATGACTTCTACCTACTCCAGGTCTAAATCTAGTTGATCTTACTGGATCCTTATGACCATGTCTATTGTTCTTATGCCTACGCAGATCATGACCTCTTCAAGGTTGTCCATATTGCTCTCCATGTACACCTATTTATAGCATTGGTGATGGCAAGCTACAACTTTCAACCTCAAAACCACTAGTCTAGTAAGGATCAAGAACGACGCCCTACATGATGTGTCACCTCTCCATCTCTCTGGCCTCATCTATGGCACCCTCCAAAGTCTGACCCTCTAAATGAATTCCTACATATGCAAGACCCAAATTGATAATGTAAAGTCCCACTATCCATCTCTCATTAGCCATATCCTCTGTGTATTTCATCAATCGATAAAACTCGGTAGTGTACTGCCCAACTAACCTATCACCTCTCCTAAGGTGTAAAAATTGCCACCTATAAGCATATTATGTGGTGGTGAACAAAATCGCCTCATTAATCTCTGTTTAAACTCCTCCCAAGATAAGGTACTTATAATTGGCTAAATAACCTAGATAAACCAATCCAATACAGCCTCATAAACTGATAACTCAATAATATGATTCCTTTATGAATCTATATATGTCATTCTAGTTCAAGACTTGATATCATTAAAAAAGTCCATGGCATCCCCTATACCATCAAAAGTAATCATACCAGTCATGGTATAATGCAAGACAACTTTTGCATCTTTCATACCCGAGCTTCTATTTTGAACTATTTGCTGCATTAAAGGGATGGTTTGATTTAGAGCAGTTATAGTATTTTGTAATCATATAATACTAACTGCTAGAGTAGCAGCATCTACACCTTGCATTGTTGGCTCACCCTGAGCTTGAAAATTTAGCTATCACATAGTGGCTCTAGGCTTACCCCTGTGCTTCGCTTGTTTTAGTGTTGATGGATCCATAACCTCTTCAAGAATCAATTCTCTATCCATGCCCCTTTGACCTCACGAGTTCGCATTGAAGTTATTTTTCTCCTTATGATTAAAGAATAAGGAAAGTCTTTAAATATAATAAAAGTCTTAGTAGTACTATGAAAGGATGGAGGTAAAGGCAACGATTTTAAACAAACATGATCTTAATATTGCGGTAGTTTAAAGAGAAATTTGACTCAATTCTGATCAACCTAGCAACTCAAATTTAAACCTAAAGCTCTGATACCACAACCTTAGACCATGATTGGTGCTAAGGGAGCAGTAAACTTAATGTCGTTAAATCCCTATATCCATAATAGAGATGATATTTCAAAATTGATCAAACCCATACTCAATGTGCTATAACATTGAGATAGTTAATACAAGGGAAATCCAACATATACAAGACTACTGCGACTCTAAAGTCAAAGGTCACCAATAAATATACATCAAATCACCCGAGAGGAGGAAGACTGGTGAAGTACCCTGTTAGAAGAGATCTAAAAAGAAGATCCCAAAAAATAGTTAAGAGCAGTCAAACCTCGCTGAATGAATTAATACTATGGTTATGTTATGCACTCCTAAAGATTTCAAATGATACATATATGTATACATTATGTATTACATCCATAAATGCAATTTCATAGCATAAATGATTTTGTATAAACATGCATGCATTTCCCATATCAATATCATGTCATATAATCATCGCAATCACAAATCACAAATCACAAATAATAGTGGAGGACTGATGAATGACCCTATGGCATACCCCTTACCCATAGACTATAGCCATAGGGGCTCTCTTGTTCCACACGGGTCACTTGGTTCAAATATAATGAACTATCATCTGAAAGTCACACTCAATCGAACCGCCATAATCTCACTACAAATAATTTCCGTCTGAGAGCAAGCTCGACCAACCACCACAATCTTGCCATTATATCATGTACCATATATCAGTTAGCGTCTGAGAGCAAGCTTAACCGAACCACCCCAATCGTCTCGTTTCTCAATCAATAGATCCACCAATGGATCAAACTATAACTCAAATCCATAATTGACCAATTGATTCACTATATATATAGCCTAGTGATGCCTACTAGGTAGCTCATACTTCAATAATCCTCCACATTATCACATATGAAGACAAGCATAACATTGAAAAAAAATATACATGTGTTAATCCATATATATAAGTATCATGTGTGCATATGATAATGATGGTGCTTTCGATGATGAATATGAGAATGGATTCTAATGCATGTTCATAACCATGAATATTAACTCACAGGTAGATTGCACTCCTTCATGCCAAACCTAGTGTCTCAAAATGGAGGGTTCTGTTCCTGATTGATCTATAGAAAGAAAAATAAGAATGATCATTATGATTTAAAACCTGAAC
The DNA here is from genome assembly GCA_027568895.1 of Erythroxylum shatona. NCBI lineage: Eukaryota > Viridiplantae > Streptophyta > Magnoliopsida > Malpighiales > Erythroxylaceae > Erythroxylum > Erythroxylum shatona. Next base: position 29,087,763 of record JAOSBK010000003.1, read on the forward strand.
CAATTTTAGATACCTTGAGAAGAAGATCATGACTCAATACTAAAGAGCTCTATTTTCTATTTAAAAATAGTAATGTCATATTTTACGAGGAGCCTAGATTAAAGTTCCTTCTGGTTTACAAGAAACGAAGGATTAAAGCTCAAACGTAACCCATTTTTGTTCATAGTAAAATAGGTCAATTGGTGTCGAGTTTCCATTCTCTCCTACATTTTTAGGACCGTTAGACATGATAAAGGTGTTAGTTTCACCCAAAAACATGACTAAAAATAGGACTTCAATGACTTACCTAAATAAAATGAAATTTTCAGTCATGATTCCTTCAAATTTGAGTTGTTTTATTGAATTAAGTTTAGGGCTTTTGTATAATGTCCCTAAAGTTCTCTGTAGAGTCCTATATCATTGAAAATGGTGGGCGAACGGTGAAGGTATGAGTGTCAAAAGTTGGGAGTGAATAGTAACCTATATAGTAATGGGTTTGAGAGAGAAATGAACTTAATCTTTCTTAGGCTCAACTTATACTTTTACAGGCTTTTCTCTTTATTGGTCCATTATGAGTAATTTAACAAAAATTTGAATCATTACAAATACATACATACATATATAGATGATTATTTGAGGTGTTAATGGGAAAGCATAAACCTAGTTGACTAGTACTTAGGGATAATATGGACCCATTATAACCTACCTATAAGAAAAGAATATCAAGGACAAGGAAAATAAGAATAAGAGAAATTGGAGAAGGTAAGAAGGTTACTCTATCAACAAGAATTGAAGGACACGTCACTTGTAAGAAATGCAAAAATATTTGGCACAATTTTATAACATATAAGATGTTATTTCCTAAGTTAAATGACATAAGCTACTCTCATTATTCAATGGTGATAAACTTTCCCATACAATTTTCATGAATAATATCGTGAAAAAAAAAATTCCATCTTTAATATTTCATACTAATATAAGGACAAATGTATATGTCTTCTTAGAAAAGTGTGATGTTCAATATATTCTAAGGCAAATGTGAAGCACTAATTTAAAAAACCACAACAAAGAAGAAGAGAACAAATAATCAAATTGGAAGATCTACAATTTTAACAAATTTAAGAACATAAGAAAGAGCTAGAATAGCCAAGATGATAAGAACCAAATCTGAGCTAAGAATCTTTAGACTTGAATGCAAACCACTAAGTTGGTTATATTGATGTCTCTCATTTAGGGTTAGATCATGGTGACCACTTGTGGTAGAACATATACCTTTAAACTTTTTCTAGTTAAACACTATATAGAGCATGCATTTATGATAATGTGGTGGAACTTATTTACAATGTATTTTGTTTAGGCGATACAATTGACATTGTAGTATATAATGACTCTTTTACTTGTGCAATATATGGTTAGAGCCATATATTGTGCCATTTTGCTATCCAAAAATTTTATTTCTTAGATTTGTGACAACTTTTTTTTTTACATAAACTATATTTAAAATATTACAACTTTCAATTGAATTGGAAAAAAGTTTGTGCCTTTACTAAATGAAACAACTAATTATATATAAGCATAAAAATTTTCCATTGCAACCAAGATATGAATAACAAAATAACTAAATACATCATTAACATTGTGGTATTCCATCCTTATAAATAAAGTATAAGTTCATTTTCATTAATTTAGGAAATAGTGTTCATACATTTAATATCTATTACAACTCCTCGTATAACTCATTCATCATAACATTTATAGGTTATTCATGTATACATCTTCATTTTTCATTGCTTGTACAGACATATTTTAATGGCAACATAAGACATAATTTAAGAGAAGATCATCAAATTATATATCCAACTAAGTTTACTTTCATTTTCCTTTTATTCTTTGCAAACAATTAACAAACTCTTTTCCCTTAAAACTATCCATGACATTTCTATTTAATAAACGTAATATTTATTTTTTGTCAAAACAAAGAAAATAGTTAATTTAGTAACAATATTATTTCCTTTAAATTAATTGAACTATACATATATTTTACGTCATATTTCAGATATCCAAATAGCCTCCTCACCAGATTCTTTCTCTGCAAGAAGTCCACAGAAGAGCCTTCGATCCACACTTGCAAATACATGGAAACATTGTTACACACTTGAAGTTTGTAGTTATAGATAATTCCATAGAACTATACCAAACACAAGATACATTAACAAGCTTAGATTCACTATTAATATTAATAAGCTCAATTTCTACCTCTTTCCTCTACAAATACAAAAAAAAAGAGAGAATGAAATTACAATTTGAAGGCATACAATAAAACTAAAAGAGAGATATATATTTTAAAAAACAAATATCTACTACATACTCTCATTCACATCAGATACATAAATTTTTAAAGTAAACCCTAAAGAATAAAAATTTACAAAAAGTATAGAGAGTAAATGATAATTTATAAAAATAAGAAGTAACATGAAATACACTTAGATTACTCCTTTAGTCAATTTAAAAATATTTTTCGCTTAAGTTATGATGGTCAAATACACTTAGATTACTCCAAAGAACAAAATTGATACATTATCTATCCAATTTGTTTAAGTCATACAAGTAAATACCAAAAAATGATTTACTTGATATCTACTTCTTATATTCTTTTTTAAATCAGTAATTAATTGAACAAATTAATTATTAAAATTAAGATTTTACATGCATGATCATTATAAATAAACAGCAACAAGATTAGATACAAGTTAAGCATAAAACAATATTATTACGAATTACCATAATCCTAGCTGACAAGATATTTAACCAATATTTGAACTCAACAATCATCAAAACTATTCAATACATTCTCTTATTAAGATTAAACGAGAGTTAGAACAAAATTTTTATTCGGATAGAATTGAAACTAGTAAGATCCAAGGGCTAAAAATCAATAAAAAGTTACAATAATAACCAAAGTATTTCAAAGTGTTATTAAGCTGCATGAACAAAATGCTGGAAGGAAGGAGAAAAGACCTGTTTTGGTTCAACAAAAATCAAAAGTCAACAACCAATCTTGTTCTATCAAGTGTAAATTGTCTGGAATTGAAATCTGGCAAGATTTAGATGAAATTAAAGCTGCTTTTGAGAGCTTCCTAAAGGTATATGGCTTGTCAAATGTGAAGCACTTTAGGTCTGGTTTCTTTCTCGATAATCATGATTTACATAATTATGAATGAATACTCTTAATTTTGGCTCATTTTCTCTCTCAATGTGGCCTACCTCCACTCTAACTTAACCCTATATTTACTTCCTTATTAAGGTTGAAGAAGCACATTAAGGAAGTTTAAAAGGTGCAATGAATAATTTGGCCTCCCCCACACATTCTTTAATTTTACACTTTCAAGGACAAGTTTTCCCTTTTTTAATGGAATTTTCAAGTATATTTATATTCATGTATCCTTTTTTTATAAATATCATAGTTATAATAAAAATAACCTATATCCTTAATTATTCCAGGTACGCTCGCAATTAACTATGAATTTTTGACTTGTAATAGGATTTATAGATTCGCATCACTTCTGTTATTTTATGCCTATCATATTTTATAAGCATCTAGTCATTCAATGTATATGAGTCTCATTTATTAAATGGATAGATGCTCATTGAATAAGGTAGACACAAAATAATAAAAACATGTAGTCTGATCATGGAATTTATAAGTCATGACCATTTAGCATCTTCTATCTCAATTTCATCATCAAATTTATACTCACAACTCTCCATATCCGAAGTATGGTCACAACAAAAACATACAATCCATTCAAGTCAATCATATACCATCCATTACAATTCCCAAAATTCAGTTCTTTATTACAACTTTGGGCAACGGAATGTTAGCTAGCCATAATTTAAAAAAAAAACGATACCCAAGAACTAGAGCCCAATAGTACGAATAATCAATAATAGACCACCCACGTAGAATTGCAGTAATACCACAATTTAAGAGTAAGGATCCCACCCATTGGAATGAAAAATACTTCTCAGAAGACACATTTAAATAAAAGAGGCCTTTTTTTCTTTTCTTTTTTACTGAAAAATCAGTAACTAAGACATCTTATTCATGAGTAATCAATGAAATCATAGAAACCAACTATTTCCATCGCCCATGCCAAAGGTCAAACCAATAACTTTACCCAATCGATATAGACATTAACTCCCAACAAAAGAGTGGTAAGTTTGGTTATCTAATGAAAATCACATGAAGGTTATACGATATACCAATAGAGTAGAGCCGTATTTTTATAAAGGCTAAAGAAGGGTGCAAAGGTTATAAAATAAATTAAAAGGACAAGTTAAGGCTTTCAGTGGCTATCAGAAAATGATGAAATCATTTCAGCTTTTGTACCTCTAGTGTGATAAGTAATTTCTAGCTATTGATATTATTAATCTAAAAATATAAAAAAATTTAAACTAACATAATTTGTTCCTCTAAGGACAAAATTATGAACCAAGTTACTAAATTTAAAAACCATTTACTTAAGAGGTTTAGTTAACTAATTATTTACTTTTTCACTAACTTTAATAATTATAAATTGTGAAAACAATGAAAAAATCATATAATAAAGGATATAACTACAGACTAATTCAAAGATTTTATGCAATTTCACAAGGATTTTTTACTAATTAATTTGGTAATTATTTCTTTAAAATGATATTGTTTAGCACAAAATGAAATAATTCATTTGAAAATTTTAAAAGAATTTGCCCACACGCCAACTCAAATGAAATATTGCCCATAAGACACTAGAAACAATGCACAAAATAATAGGTTAACGTGATGGTACTCCCCTCATTTTTCGTTGAATTGTCAGTGTAATAGAAGAGTTCCAAAATAACCCAAAGATGCGAGTACAACCAACAAATTTCTTGCCAACATCTTTAACAAAAGATAAATACTAATGAAAAAGAATCAAAATGAATTAAACTAAAAATTAAAATAAGAACAACGAAGGGTAAAAAGGTTTCAAGTTTAAACTCACCATTTCGACTTCCGTTCTTAGATCAATGACATCCTTTGTCATGGTCCTTGTCCCAGTAGTTTTTCAACATATATCTATCGACCAAGAAGGGTGCCTCCTTAGTGTTAGGGATTGTTGTTGGGAAAATCGGGTAAGTTTTTTCTCTAAGGTAAACAACTAGTGAAGTGAACCGATTCGATAATGCCTAGGAAAGACCGTCAAACGAACTCCTAAGGTAGTATTACCATTTCACGTAAAATCTCAGGAAATGGAGGAGGGGTCACAAACGGTCCCATTTAAAACTCAGCCTCCTAAACAAAAATTACGTGCACGGTATATTTATCACAACCTAACCCATGTACATACACAAATAGTAAATACATTCAAATAAATTGAACACAACACTACAAATATACCCAACAGATAATATTGAATACTATAAATGTGAAATAAATAAAAGAGATAAGGAAAGGATACACCCGAAAAATGATAACGGAGTTCGACCAATTGTGCCTACTCTCCGAGCACCACTTAAGATAGTCTGCTCTTATTAAAAAGAGAATATTAAATTTAATATGTGTACAAATTTTGAGTATATATCAAATTTTGGGATAGATGTAAAATAGGAGGGGGAAGAGTTCTTTCATAACTTGAAAAACTCCTCTCATTCTTATTTCTTCCCAATATGGGATAGAAATTGAGCCACCAAAATAACAAATCTCCACCTTGGCACAATTTCAAGTCCCATCAAATGCAACCATAATTCATCCTCCCAATTAAACAAAACAGCCAAGCAGCCTTTGTAGTGCTTCCAATTTGCGCCTTTTAGCACCAACTCAAAAGTGTAAGATGTTGACTAAGTCTAAACAATGTTTAAACTTAGCTTTTGTCACCACCTTGGTCATCATATCTGCAGGATTCTCTGTAGTCCGCATCTTTTGGAGAAGTATCTCCTCTTCTTCGAGAATCTCTCGCACAAAGTGATAGCGAATGTCAATATGCTTCTTCCTTGCATGAAAAAACTGATTCTTTGCTAAGTGAATAGCACTTTGACTATCACAATATACCACAAGGTGTTTCTGACCAACTCCCAAGTCTTTTAACAATCCATGAAACCAAATCGTCTGCTTCACAGCCTCTGTAGTTGTCATATATTCTACCTCTGTTGTAGACAAAGCTACCGTTGACTGTAAAGTGAACTTCCAACTAACTGGCGCCTTAGCATAAGTGAATAAGTAGCCAGTTATAGATCTTCGCTTATCCAAATCACCTGTATAGTTAGAATCACAATATCCAACTATGTATTGACCAAGTGATTTATTCCACTCAAATAAGAATCCAACATTTACGGTATGTTGAATACACCGTAGAATCTATTTCACAGCTTGCCAATGAACTTTACCAGGATCATGCATATATCTGTTCACAACACTAACTTCCTATGAAATATCGGATCTCGTACACACCATTGCATACATCAAGATTCCTACTGCATTAGCATAAGGGACTTTTGCCATATATTCCTGTTCTTCATCCGTCTTCGGAGATAACTGGTTAATAAGATTCAGATGAGGAGCAAGCAGAGTACTTACAGGTTTTATATCTTTGTTCATACCAAAACGTTGTAGTACTGTCTTCAAATACTGCTTCTGAGTCAGCTAAAGCTTGCCCCCTGGTTTATCCCTGCTTATCTCCATACCGAGAATCTTCTTGGCTTCTCTCAAATCCTTCATCTCGAACTCGTCATTCAACTGAGCCTTCATTTTGTTAATTTCAACTTGGCTTTTGGATGCTATTAACATATCATCAACATATAAGAGTAAGTAGATGTAGGACCCATCTTGAACTTTGTGCAAATACACACGGTGATCGTATTTACTTCTTATGTACTTCTGGCCCATCATAAACTTGTCAAATCATTTGTACCATTGCCTCGGTAATTGCTTCAATCAGTATAATGATTTATTCAGTTTACAAACCCAATTTTCATTACCAGCAACTTTGAATCCATCTGGCTGAGACATATAAATTTCTTCCTCCAAATCACCATGTAGGAACGCGGTTTTCACATCAAGTTGAGCTAGCTCCAAATTCAATTGCGCTACCAAGGCCAACAAAATTTTAATGGAAGAATGTTTAACAACCAGAGAAAATACTGCATTATAATCAATTCTTTCCTTCTGAGCGTAGCCTTTAGCCACTAACCTTACCTTGTAGCGAATATCGCCTTTGTCAGGAAATCCTTCTTTCTTTGCAAATACCCATTTGAATCCAATTGCCTTCTTTCCTTTCGATAGTTGTGTCAGCTTTCATGTCTTGTTCTTCTCAAGAGATTGCATTTCCTCTTCCATTGCACCTGCCCATTTGCCACTTTTTGAACTTCGGATTGCTTCTGGGAAGGTAGATGGAACATCATCAACAACTAAAAGTGCATAAGCTACTATGTCAATAAAACAAGCAGGTTTTTTAATTTCTCGTCTCGTCTTTCTAGTGACAATTGATTCTGATTGCTGCGGAGGTTCTTGGGTCAGAACCTCTTCCTCATCTGACTCTTCTTCTTCCATAGGAGAGTCACCAGTAGTGCTTTTTGCTGGGATTACCACTGTCTGTTCAAACTCCACTTACTTCGGCATACACTTTACCTACTGCAAAGTACCATCAGCCCCTTCTGCAGTTATCTTATTTAACATGGAAGATTCATCAAAGGTAACATCCCTACTGACAATTGTCTTCTTTGACTCTAGACACCATAAACGGTATCCCTTAACTCCAACATTACAGCTCATAAATAGAGCCTTCTTTGCTCGTGTGTCTAACTTTGATTCATTCACTTGATAATATGCAGTAGAATAAAAAATACGCAAAGAATCGTAATTTGTTGCAGGTTTACCGGATCATACCTCTAAAGGAGTCTTGCCACCAATTACAGATGATGGCAAATGATTAATGAGATATTGAGCGTATATCACTGCCTTAGCCCAAAACTTTCTGCCTAACTTAGCATTAGACAACATACAACGAACTTTCTCCACTAGTGTCCTTTTCATACGCTTCGACACCCCATTCTGCTTTGGATTTTTTTTAACTGTAAAGTGCGAAACTATGTCAAAATCTTGACATACCTCCAGGAAAGGATCACTCTTGTATTCTCCATCATTGTCTGTTCGGAGAACTTTGATCTTTTTTTCCCGTTTGGTTTTCAACTTGAGCCTTCCACTTAAGAAAAACTCCAAGCACATCATCTTTGTTCTTCATAGTAAACACCCATACTCTTCTGGAAAAATCATCAACAAAAGTGACAAAATAATGCCT
>JAOSBK010000003.1:29096156-29118872 GCA_027568895.1 Erythroxylum shatona
AATCTAGAGATCGTATCCTAGGTTGTTAGGTGGTTAGGTTTAATTAACGATTGTATCTTGATTAAACAAAACCTAAGGGAAAACTCGGGTTAATTTTTAACCCACGTTTAATGGTTGCTAGGAGAGGTTAAAGAACAACAAATTAATAAAATATGCTTAGTCAGGATATAGGCCGAGATTGAACCGAAGAACTGGGTCGCTACCAAATTCCCCACATTTATCATTTTGCTTGTTTTCTTTAATTTGTTTTTATTAGTTAGTTTCATTTTATTTTCTCCTTTGAAAAATCCAAAACCCCTCGTTAAGTGTAAACACCGATTAATTTCATTCCTTAAACTTTTCACACACTCTCTGTGGGATCGACCTAGACTCACTACTGCTATAATAGTAGTCTAGTTATTTTATTTTGACTAGCGAAATGACACGCGGTCAGTAAACTAGTTTGTAAGTGTTCAAATTCATCCGGAAGGGATGATATCAACATCAAAGCCAAGTCTTCATCTTTGAATTGTACATCTAAATTCAATAGGTCTGCTACTAATTGATTAAACAGAGTGATGTGTTCATTCATAGTAGTACCTGGTCGATATTCAAATTGGAACAACCTTTTTTTCATAAGGAGCTTATTCTGACTACTTTTTTTTTTCAGAAATTTGTCCTCTAATGCCTTCCACAGTTTGTATGTAGAAGTCTCATTTTTGAAAGCATACTTCTACTCTCTAGACAAACATGATCGAATTGTCCCGCATGTCAACCGATTTATGATACTCCAATCCTTATCATCTACATATTTTAGTTTCTTTTCTTCGATAGCTATGTCAAGGCCCTGTTGGAAAAGGGAATCCAGAACCTCACCTTGCCATATGCCAAAATGACTAGTACCATCAAATATTTCCACCGCCAACTTTATACTTGACATTGGAATCCTTTGCCATGTAGATGAGGAAGTCGATGTCACTTGTGTCATATTTGTTATGTCCTTAGTTGTTGGTGAATTTACAGACATTATTACAGACTCAAATAATAGCATTCAATATTACAAATATTACAAATAAACTAAAGGATGAACCTTCGACTTTGATACCACTTGTTGGGAAAATCGGGTAATTTTCCCCTCTAAGGTAAACAACTAGTGAAGTAAATCGATTCGGTAATACCCAGGAAAGACCATCAAACGGATTCCTAAGATAGTATTACCATTCCACGTAAAATCCCAGGAAAGGGCAGAGGGGTCACAAACGGTCCCACTTAAAACCCAGCCTCCTAGACAGAAATTACGTGCACGGTATATTTATCACAACCTAACCCGTGTACATACACAAATAGTAAATATACCCAAATAAATTGAACACAACACTATAAATATACTCGAAAAATAATATTGAATACAATAAATGCGAAATAAATAAAAGAGATAAGGAAAGGACACACCTGAAAATTGATAACGGAGTTTAGCCAATTGTGCCTACTCTTCGAGTACCACTTAAGGCAGTCTGCTCTTATTAAGAAGAGAATACTAAATTTGATATGTGTACAAATTTTGAGTATATATCAAATTTTAGGATGGATGTAGAATAGGAGGGGGAGGAGTTCTTTTATAACTTGAAAAACTCCTCCCATTCTCATTTCTTCCCAATATGGGATAGAAATTGAGCCACCAAAATAACAATTGTCACATCTCAGTGAGGAAATACCTTATCAACTGCCTTGATCGCAGTTCCTAAGAATCACATTGAGCTTATAAAGAATTCTCTCACCAACTTAAAATTCTATCTTTTAAGTATGAGCATCTTAAATCCACTTCGTCCTTTCTATATAAATGCATGCGTTTTCGAAGACCATATACCTAAATCCATCCATCTCGTTTCGTTGTAACTTCTTATGAGAACATACATCACACAAATCAAAGTTAAACCATTTAATTGCTTAATATTCCTTACGCTCACTATAAGAAAAATGTCATTTACCAACGAAAATTACTGACGGTAAATGTTTGGATTCCGTCGGTAATATAAATTACCAATAGACAAAGGTGTCATTAAAACGGCCGTAAGTAAATTTACCAACGGATATATTATGTGACCATCGGTAAATTTACCTATGGACTTTTCTTTTCGGCGAAATATTTGCTGACGGTATTGGCTATTCTATCGGTAAGGTGTCCGATGGTTATGGTTGATCATTGGTGAGTATACCGACGGTTCAGAAAATCCTAACGGTAAATTTGGTGATGACTGTCAATATTACTGATGGAAGAAAGAGTGACCGTCAGTAAATATCATACATTTTACCAACTGTTTAAGTTGTTCCGTCGATAAATATAATAGATTTTACCGATGTACTTTTATATTCCATTTGTAAATAAAATTAAAAATGTTTTAAAAATCCCGACATTAAATTTTATTTCATTATCTTATGATTAATGCATAATTTCAACAGCTATGAATTATCTATGCGTAATATTTTGATTTGTTTATATATTTAATTTGTTTAAACAGAAAGTTGATTAATGATATAAAGTTAAAATTATCTTAATTGATAATAAAAACATTATAATGTACATAATAAGTCTTTGTAATTCAAAGCAAATGACTACAACAATCCTATTGTCCTGCTAACCGCAGATGCTCTGAGGTGCTACCCCTCCCCTCCAACTCATCCATCTCATGTCTTAGCTAAGTTATGTGCTCTATCAATGTTTGCATTGTGGTCCGAAGCTCATTGACTTTATTGATTGTTGATCGTCTACTAGATGTTGCTGTGTTGGTCGTGGAGGATTGTGAATAACATGTGTTCGCAAATAAACCTAATCCGAAGATCCTTCCATGACGATCCCTATCACTCACTACATCAAGATATGTCTAACTCTCATCAACAGCTTCTTTGTGTTGAGATTATCACTGAATATTTTCTTGTATTTGATCCTATTAGGAGGCAATGTTTAAATTAGTAATTGATAATTATTAAGATTTAATATTAAACCATAAATTTCACATACATTAAGTTCTCTACATCCGGTGTTGACGAACATCACACCGTCATGCTTCTTAGTGTGAGTATGCGAAAAGAGCTGAAGGGGTGTAGGTCTCATACCCATAGGCTTTTCCTGCATAAGAATAAAATGTTATAAGTGAACTAGAATTTATAAAAATTTCGGCAGAGTTTCTTCTATTTTTATGATATTTACCCCTGTTGAACAAAGAAAATAACTCAATACAGTCATATATGACACCAGACATTTATAGCATTATCATTATCTATAATACACATATTTTCATTCCAATATTCACACATCAATTTAAATTGAAATACAGTAAAGTAAAACAACTAGAACATAAGTGTAAAGTTTAGATATTTATAAGTCTCTCTGCATGCTCGTAGTGGATAATTAATCCTCCCGTATATATGGGAAGACTCCCTCCCCCCTCCCCCCGATCCTCCACGTCTGTTGGTTGAGTTATGCTCTGAAATGAATATTACCTTAAGTGATGTCCAATACTTCGATAGTTTATCAAATATGCATTTCAAACAGTTCCAATGATATAAAAATAGTTTCTGACATAAAAAAGTTGGAATACATTTGGCAATTGCTAACGGTGAAGTGGCTGATGCAAACATATCCAGATTTCTCAGCTATGCTTATGTAGTACCACTTCTGATATAAGTTTCAAGATTCCAACTTTATGAACATTCACTTAATCATATACATTAGCATCTATAGGTAATAACATTGACTGATGGTGCATTTAATATCTAATCAGCGCAAGCTTTCCATCAATTCAAATCTAACAGACGTTTTCTTGATTGGCCATCACAAAATAAAAGGTCAAAAATTTTGCATGCCCTGCAAAGTATGAAGCAAACCAAGTGTTCCCAATAATATATATACCAGCTCACGATTCCCAATGCATAAGTGCGCCTACTGCAAATCCATAAACCATATGCTTATGCAGCTTTTGCAAGTCCATAGGCTAGCAACCCATTGTAGTTTGAAAATTCTTTCCCTGTTCCTTTTCATATAAGGCTTATGTAACTTAAACATCTTGAAAAATCTTAAAATAGATACACAAACGAAAGAGAATTATCATCCTTCATGAGATGTTACACAAAGTTCACACATTTCGAATCATTTGAGTGAAAAGCGAGAAAAAGAAAAGATATTTCCATGTTGTCATGGCATTCTAAAAATGAATCCCACTTCGCACCTCTAATAAAAGACTACCGAACTAACTTTAGTAGAAATCAAATCACATAATTCTGTGTGTGGACTTTATGATTTCCGTTTGTTCATCCAAAGAAAAAAAATCTTTTTTCTCAGAAAACACAACTACCCAACTCTCACTTGCCACTCCAAACCAAACTAACAAACACTTGAAACGTCAGAAAGATTAAAATTCCTAAAACCAGTAACAAAAACACATTCTCCTTCCTTCTAACAATCTCACATTCTCTCAGCAACCAAACACACAAAAACATGAAACCATCAACAACCAGATAAATTACAACTCTAAAGATCTAGAATTACAAAAGAATTCCCATAAGACCCAAATTCCCATTTCACTAAATCACTTTATCAATACGATCAAAAACTCAACTTGAAAAGAAATTCTTAAAATGCCCATATACTAAGAGATCCATTGAAAAGCCACGAGCTTTTAGAAATTAAAAAAGACAGGAAAATAAAAGAAAAAATGAACCGAGAAACGAAGTGCGACGGCGATATGCTAAGAATAAAGGGACGGCAAGGTGCCGCGCTTGACTGCGACGGTGACCACCAGACAGACAGAGCAGATAGCGGTTGTGCAATGGAGGTTTTGTGGTGGGCCAGAGAGAAAGGGAAGGAAGACAGAGTAGCAAGCAATGTCATTTTCGATTAAGTTTTGTGTAAGAATACAATTTACCGACGGAAGATTATTTTGTCGGTAAATATGTCGGTACATAACGATTCAACAACGTTTTATTAGGTACGTTGTAGTCGAAGGAAACGACGACGTTTAACTTTCAGCATTATCGACAAAAAACAGTTCCGTCGGTAGACGACAACGCATTCACCTTTTTTACCGACGATGGTTCCTATTCTATCGCTATATTTTATCGCAAAAATCATCCAGAAAATATCTCATCCATCTTTACCGACAAATATTTTGTCCATTGCAAATCACCATATAATATGACAATTTCACTGATGGAATGTCATTTTCTGTGAGTAATTATAAACGGTATTGTTTCTGTCGGTAAATAGTAGTTTTCTTGTAGTGCAAAACATCTCTTATATTCACCACTGATGAAAACAAAAGGTGGTGTTTACTTAATTGCAAAACTCTCAACAACACTCTAAACACATTTGCCTTATGCTCTAATGCATTGAGTTATAAGATAAAGCTAGGGTTTTGTTAATGCCTATCCACTTCTGCTCGAGGCAGATGCACCGTTAATAAGTGATAATTCCGATCATTCAATTTCAACAAAAGTACCAGGAAAGAGTTCCTATCCTAACAAGAAAGGACCACGTAAGATACCAGGAAAGAGTTCCTATCCTAACAAGAAAGGACCACGTAAGATATAGTTTCTGAAGAGGACGATGATAAGTTTTAATGTGGTGTCGGTGAGCTATCTTTATCTGTCGTGTCCACAAAAGCATACAATAATCCCTACCCTCCCACAGGACAACGTTTGGTCCACAAAAGCTTACCGTGTAATATACTATTACTAATTGGTTCATGTTCAACCATGAGGATGATGTGATGGGAAACAAGAGCTTTGAAGATTCTTCAACAGATGTGTTGACACTTATCATTTTAGCGAAGATCAGGATTGACTAATTCCCACGTAGGATTTTATTCCACAAAGTCCATGTGAATCCATAATATTTTCTTGTGCTGTCACTTCTCTTCTATTGCTTTTACACTTTTATTTCAGAATCAAAAGAAATTGAAAGGAAGTAAATGATTGAATTAAAGAGTCGGGCAAAAGACATTCATTTTTCTGTTCTTTGTTTGAACTAGAAGAAAATGAAAGCCACTTGTACCTTTATTAGTTAAGCAACCTTTTTTTCTTAATTTTTAGGAAAAATGGTTTTTAATTAGTATAAAGAAAAAACAGTGTCTCTGCCCGTTCATCTTTTTAACTATATTATTTTTTGAAAATATAGGTAATTTTATCATATGGCTATTACATATTGCATTTGTATTGCATATGAATTTTATTATTTACTAAATTCAAATATCAAAATTTTTAATATAATTATTGTCTTTCATATTAACAGATAACTTTGGAGCATTTTAATACTATTTTTTAAAGTTTGGGCTAATATTATAAAGTTGAGTAAAGTTTAGAACTGTTTTATAATTATCTGATAAATATATTAATACCATTCAAAGAAAAACGAAAGCATGTCACAATAGAGTCTAAATGGTAATACATGCCAGTACTAGAGCAAGAAAGAGGAAAAGAAAACCATAACTGATGAAAACATGAGCTTCAATGCCACGCCAGATTAGTTTCTCGCTTGGTAGTGAACGTCAGAAATTGAGCTATTCAAAGTTGTTGGTAATATTATCTTAAGTTTCTGTTGTGAGTAATGCTAGAGCTCAAACCTGCAGCCAAACTTTAAAAGAAATACACGAGAGAGTGCTTTTGCTACTAGCTTTTCGCATAGATATATTATAATTCAAACTTAAAACATCTTGTTTAAAGATTAGGGAGTAAGTGAAAAGAACAGAGTGGAGGTAAACATGGTATTCTTTTTGAACATAATACAAGATCAATACGAGTATCTTCTTAGTCAATTTGGTGATGTGAATGGTAGGTTGGATAAATGTGAAGTCGCCTTAAATAAATTACAACGTAATCAACCTGTATTTACTAGAGTGGATGACTTTAAAGTTTATGATGAGAATAATGATAGTAACTCTTGTGGCAATGAGTTGGAAGAGATCACGTGACGAGATTTTAGGGATTCCCTCTATTACTCTCGCCCACTGATCATGTTCTAATTATGTATACAATCATGGTTAGTTGTGTAGAATTAATTCTTTCCATAGATAGATGTATGTAAAGTGTATATATCCCTTCCAATGTATTAAGAACAAATAAATGAAAAAGGAACCACTTTAACATGGTATCAGAGCCTGAAACCTAAGGCCTGCGTAAAACTTGTCATAGAATTAAAAAAAGGAGAGAAACACGAGAAGTTGTGAGCTATGGGAGCACTCCATCTATAGGCAGCTCTTGCATAGAGAGTACAATTGTTTTAGACTTGACATCAAAACTATCACAGATCTTAAACCAGACGCCAACTACAACAAACCATGAATCGACTACAACAGTGATTGGCATCGAGCTAGATGACAATAACTATGGCCTTTGGTCTCAGGTTATGGAAATGTATCTTGCAGGAAAAGATAAGTTGTGATACATAAATGGAGAACTTGAACAACCTGTTGAGGCAAATATGACATACAGGAAATGGAGAGCAGAAAATGTAGTGGTGAAGGGCTAATTGATCAATTCTATGGATCCAAAATTGATCAGCAATTACATTAGATTCCCAACAGTGAAAGTCGTTTGGGATGCAGTGGCCACAGTATACTTTGATGGTAATGATACCTCACAAGTCTATGATCTCAAAAGAAAGGTGGTGAAACTTAAACAAACCAGAAGATCAATTGAGACATACTACAATAGTCTTCAAGGCCTTTAGGAAATTGATTTTCGTCGGCCAAATCCAATGAAATGTAGCAGTGATATACAGAAATACAGCTGTATTTTACAGGAGGATAGAGTATATACTTTCGTTGACGGGCTAGATGATCGACTTGATAAGATCAGAGCGAACGTCCAACAAATGCAACCATTCCCATCTGTGGAGCAGGCTTATGCTCATGTTCATCAGGAGGATCTCAGACAAACAGTGATGCTAACAAAAGGGAATAACATACAAAGTGTTGCTATGATCTCTAAGGGAGAACAAAGGACACAACAATAGCCCTCTCTCCATCTGAATCACACTGGAAAGAGTACTATCTTGACTAAACCAAAGGCACAAGGAGAGGAAGGGAGCTGCACACTGTGGGGGTACAAGGCATACACAAGATACGTGCTTTAAACTGCATAGGTGTCCAAATTGGTGGCATGAACTCAAGAAAAAAAAAAGAAACGTGAAGCTGTCGGGTATCATTTGTAAGAGCTAGAGATTCTCCACAAGGTGTGACGAATGCTAACCCTTAATTTTCTCTATTATCGCAAAAAACACTTCACCAGCAGAGGCAAACAATTTAATGGCTCCTAATGATCCAGGTAACAATGATTGGATTGTTGATTCAAGAGCAACCCATTATATGACATTTGCCCCAAGGATTTTGTTGAAACCCCTCAACTGAAACAGACATGTAATATCAATGCAAATGGAGTTGTGTACCCATTTACTGGGGCTAGAACAGTGACATTTGCACCCTCTCTCTCACTATCAATCACCTTACTAGTTCCATTTCTCTCAAATAAATTATTGTCTATAGGCCAAGTTATTGAAGAATTGAATTGTTTTGCTATACTTTATCCTTCTTTTTGTTTATTTTAGGATATTCTCACCAAGGAGATTATTGGTCGTGGTACTAAAAGAGAGGGGTTGTACTATATGGATGGTTTCGTCGTTGGCCAAGCAAACACTACATGCCAAATGGGAGAGAAAGAACGATAGATTTGGCTATGACATCGTCGATTGAGGCATCCATCTTTTCCTTATCTCCGACATTTATTTCCAAGTTTGTTTTCCAGCATACATGAATCTGCTTTGAGATGTGAAATGTGCATTAAGGCCAAGAGTCATCGAGTCTCTTACCCCATTAGTTTGAAAAACTATGAAAGACCATTTATGCTAGTTCATTCAGATGTATGGGGACCAGCCCCTATCCCAGTTGTCTTCGCTTTTAGATAGTTTGTGATTTTTGTGGATGATTGTTCCTATATGACTTGGCTCTACTTAATGAAAAATAAGAATGAGGTGTTTGGTGTTTTTTGTTCTTTTTATAACATGATCAAGAGTCAATTTTCTGCTAAACTTCAGATTCTTTGGTCCAATAATGGTGGGAAATATGACAATACTGAGTTTAGACAATATTTGCAAGAACATGGTCTTATTCATGAAACCAACTGCTCTTAAACACCACAACAAAATGGTGTTGCAAAGAGGAAGAATAGACACATTATTGAAACAACTCGAGCTTTCTTAATGGAGGCACATACACCTCAACGCTATTGGACAGATGCAGTTAAGGCGGCCATTTACCTGTTGAACCGAATGCCATCTTGAGTATTGAACTTTGCAACTCTATTGCAGATTTTAGCTCACCATGTGACACTATCTTCCGTCTTGATGCTTCCTCCAAGAGTGTTTGGATGTGTGGTCTATGTTATCCAAAAAAATCAAAGAAGTAAGATTGATCCTTGTGCCACTCATTGTATTTTTCTAGGGTATACAACTCATAAAAAAAGGATATCGATGTTATGATCCTACTACTCGATGGCTATACATCACCATGGATGTCACTTTTCTTGAAGCAGACACTTTTTTCACAACTTCATGTTCTACTCTTCAGGGCGATTAATATAGTGAAGAGCAGAATATAAATCTCTGGGAAAATTAGCCAGCCTTATAAGATACAAATTTGGGTGTGCAAGCTACTCAACAACCAAAAATCATAACGAATGATTAGGCTATAAAACTAATGGCAAATAAGGAGATTGTAGATGACAGGAAACTGGATAGGAGGAAGAGACACAGTAATCCACCCCTCACAATTTAGTACCAAATGACCATTCTCTTAAGAATACTCCTGAGGTACAATCTCTAAACCCTTCTCTCGATAACACTATAAATGATTCTAGCATTTATAGATTACCATTCAAACACAATCGTGGTAAACTACCAAATATATATTCGCCAGATCATGAAGAGAAGGGAGCAAGATATCCAATTTCCCATCAAGTCTGCACTCAAAGGCTATTACCACCACTCGAACCTTTTGTGCACAAAATGCCTTCTGAGTATGTTCCAAGTATAATACAAGAGGTCTTGGATAATCCGAAGTGGGCTCAAGCAATAACTGAGGAAACAACAGCTTTGTAGAAGAACGATACTTGGAAAATCATATTGCTGCCAATCGGAAAAAAGGCAGTAGGGTGTAAATGGGTGTTCTCTGTCAAACACAAGGCGGATTGGTCAGTGGATCGTTACAAGGAAAGACTTGTAGCAAGGGGATACACTCAAACCTATGGCCTAGACTATCAAAAAACTTTCTCACCAATAGCAAAGTTGAACACAGTCAAAGTATTGTTATCTCTTGCTGTGAATTTAGATTGACCTTTACACCAATCTGATGTGAAGAATGCATTCCTTCATAGAGACTTTGCAGAAGAAGTATATATGGAAATTCCACCGGGCTTTACTTCTTCTCAACCTAGAGTAGTATGTAAGCTGCAGAAAGCACTATATGGTTAAAACAGTCACCGAGAGCATGGTTTGGAAGGTTTAGCTTGGCTATGACAAAGTATGGGTTCAAGCAAAGCAACTCTGATCACACTTTATTCTTAAAGCATCGACAAGGGAAGGTAACGGCTCTAATAGTTCATGTTGATGACATGATAATTATAGGGGAAGATGGTAAGGAAATCTCCAACTTACAAAAGTACTTGGTTACTGAATTTAAAATGAAGAACCTTGGAGGTTTGAAGTATTTTTTAGGGATCGAAGTAGATCGATCAAATCAAGGCATTTTTCTTTCACAAAGAAAGTATGTACTTGATTTATTTGCTGAAATAGGAATGCTAGATTGTAAGCCTACAAACACGCCAATTGTTCAAAACCATAGATTAGGAAAACAGCCAGACCAAACGTCTACAGATAGAGAAAGATATCAACGGTTGGTTGGCAAGTTGATTTACTTGTCTCATAATAGGCCAGAAATAGCCTATGATGTGAATGTGGTGAGTCAGTTCATGCAAGATCCCAGTGAAGAACATATGGATTCGATTCTCCGAATCCTTCAATATTTGAAGTCTTCTCCTGGAAAAAGGCTTATGTTTAGGAAGTGTAATCACCTAAAAATTGATGGTTATACTGATACTGATTGGGCCAGAAGTGTTGCTGATAGGAAATTAACATCGGGATATTTTACTTTTGTTGCTGGAAATCTAGTCACGTGGAGAAGCAAGAAGCACAAGGTAGTTGCTTTATCAAGTGCAAAGGCTGAGTTCATAGGCATGTCTAAAAGGCTTTGTGAACTTCTTTGGTTAAGGGAGTTATTGAAGGAAATTGGGTATCAAACCAGTTCAACAATAAACTTGTTCTGTGACAATAAGGCAGCCATAGAGATTACTCAAAACCCTATTCAACCTGATTGAATGAAACATGTTGAAGTAGACAGGTATTTTATCAAGGAAAAACTTGAGGCCAAGATAGTTCGATTTCCATGCGTGTAGTCGGAAGACCAATTAGCGGACATTCTTACAAAGGCAGTAGCAAGCAAGTTCTTCTATAGCTCTCTAGACAAATTGGGCATGGAAGACATGTATGGACCAACTTGAGGGGGAATGTGGCAATAAGTTGGAAGAGATCACGTGAAGAGATTTCAAGGATTCCCTCTATTACTCTCGCTCGATCATCATGTTCTAATTATGTATACAATTATGGCTAGATATGTAGAATTAATTCTTTCCATAGATATATGTGTGTAAAGTGTATATATCCCTTCCAATGTATTAAGAACAAATAAACGAAAAAAGAACTAGCTTAAACACCTCTGACTGATTGAGGGAAGAAGATGTAGTGAAGAGGAAGTAGTTGATGAGTTGTCCAAAAGTGAAAAGGAGGTGGAGGATGAGATATCGAACTTAGAGGATAGTGATAATGAGTGTATTAAAGGGATCGAGTATGATTGCACGAGTGAAGAGGAGGCGAGTGATGATAAGTCTACCTTGGAAGTGCTAGTAATAAAGAGTGCATTAAGAGATTCAAAGAAGAACATAACGTTTAGTTATTCTTGCTTAGATAGGAATGACTTATCTTCCCAAGATAGGGATGGAACACATGTTTTAATTCTTTAAGATTTTATTATTTTAACTTGTTATTTCACTAATTTTTTATGTTTTTTAATTTTTGTTTAGATAAAAATGACTTATCTTCCCAATATATTTGTTTTTTAAAAGAAGACAAGAAAAGTGAGGAAATGAAGGAAAAGTTGGCACCAAATCCTATGCGCCCTTTTTTGTGTTCTTACTTTGTGCGAGTCATTTTTAACCACACATTTATGTGGGTCTTATATAAATGTGTGGGTTTTAAATAAATATGTTGATGAGATTTAATAAAATATAGTAGAAACTAGTTAACTAGATTAAATCCCGAGAAAGTCCAATGTTTCAAAAAATTAAATATGAGCTCTATATCGAAAAAAAAGGTAGAAAGTAGCAAAGAGAAAATAAAAAATACACCTAAATTAGATACAAGTGAAGTAAGGAAGTAGTCATTATTGTCAGATTAGTCATAGTTATCAAAAGGACGCATGAATCAAATATTAAAATTACTTTAAAAGGCTAAAAGGAATAGATCCCACCTAAATTTGTTAACTATAAATGATAAGTTAAGCAAAAGTTTTAGTAAAAGAAAAAATATAGTTAAACAGAATATTAATATTAAGTTATGAAATTGTCCATCTATTGAAAGGCGTAGTATTATTTGTTGAATATCTCTTTTAAGGGGCGGGATCTTCTGTCTAAGAATCATCTGTCCAACCATGTCTAAGAAGATAAACAATATCGTTCTATTTAAAGAGCAGAGGAGTGAGTAATAAGTCACTGATTTGTTGTTTACGTTAACTTTCAAGCCAAGTCATTTTATGAAACACTTCAAAACAGACGTCGTTTACTTCGTTTGTTTAAGGGTTTTGTTTGCTTTCTCTTCTCCATTTATGTCTGACTGAAAAAATGAGGCCGACCCACAAGATTCTCGCTTACCCATTGACAATGGAGGCAAGGCCACTACACCCACTTCACCAAATAGCATAAACGCCAACTCTCAAGCTTCTCGCTTACCTTTAACCTTGAAGCCAAACCAATGAGGAGACATTTGTCTCCATTTTGCTAGTGTTGAAGCGGTGGAAGAAGGATTGTTGTACTTTGAATCTATAACAGATGAATGTGGTATTGTTCCTGGGATAATCTTGTAGCAAATAAGACTACTCTAGAGTCACATGAAAGGAAATTCCCTTTATGAAAAATGCTAGGAGTATCTTTTTGGGTGAATACAAGTTCATTTCTATTGTCCAAACTGTTAGTTTCAAGAATAGCCAAAAATAAGTGAATTGGGTGTTTAAATGATTAATACTTTTTCAAATTATATCTAAAAGTTGTAATTTAATATAAATATAATTTTTAAGATGAAGTAATTTAATGAATTTAATTGACCAATTGAATTATATATAATAAATCACAAAATTGAGATAAAATATATAAAAAAGATACAATATTATATCAATTTTTAAGTTTAATTTTAATTTTAAATAATTTTTTTAATAGTAAAAATAACTTTTTAAAAAATAGAGACTACTCAAAATCTCTTTAGAAAATTTACTTTTCCTCACGCAACTTGTGACATGTCTAGGTTCTTTGGATTATGTATGAGATAATAGATATAGAAGTGTTTTTACACGTGCTTGTTTTCTAATTGTGTTTTTATATTTTCTCGTTTATTATTTTTAAAAGTCATCAAGTTGAGTTTTCACTCATTTATAAAGCAAATAAGTAGACTTCCTAACTACAACAATTAAGGAAAATAATTGAGAATGAAGATGAGCTCATCATCCTTAGAGAAATATGAAAACTATTTACTACATCAACTTAAAGAAAATGACACGTAACCAAAATAGTTGATAGGAACCCAGTTGCATCAATGACCAAAATGGCCTTGTTCTCGAGAAAGTGAAGGACACTCGCAATCTCCATTGCAATATTGATTCAAGTCTGTGTTCTCTGTTTCACGTGTGTTTTCAAGCCGTGCACTGTAAAATTTGTGGTTTGTTTCATTTGAAATTGCACGGTCGAGCAAGTTAAGTCACGGCCATGACTTATACGAAGAAGACACATTCTTAATTTCGATGGGTAAGCAAGAAGCTTGTAGGTCAGTCTCATTTTTTCAGTTGGACATGAATGGAGAAGAGAAAGCAAACAAAACACTTAAATACACGAAGTGTTTTTGCAAACGGTGTCTGTTTTGAAGTGTTCCATAAAACGGTTTGGCTTGAAAGTTTATGTAAACAACAAATAAGCGGCTTATTACTTACTCATTTGATCTTTACATGAAACGATACCGTATATATTCTTAGACAAGGTTTTTTTTTTTTTTTTTGGCCAATTCTTAGACAAGGTTAGATAGAGGATTCTTAGACACAAGATCCCACCTCGTCTTTTCTTTTAAGCGAAAAGATTGATTGGAAGTAAAATTTCAAGTTTCCAAACTTAAATTATGAAGAAAGTGTTTGGATTGGAAGAGCGTTCGCTAACTTGGAGCAAATGAATCCCTTCCCTGGCTTTCCATAGCTTGAAGCAATCAAACACTGCCAAATCCTCAGAAACAGTGACAAGTGCCAAACCAAACTCACAAGTGAAAATCCTACAATCCGAACGTTCTCCACAACGCACTTTTAGGTTTGTCCCACAAGGGAATTTCATTTTCATTTGACATTGATAGTAAATAGCAATAATTAGATGTCTTTTTTCATAATTCATGTTCTTCACTCTTTTTGTTTTTTTTATACCAACTTTCTTTTTCCAATTTTTAACAAAAGATACAAGCTAGCATATGTTTTATTTTTTCACCAAATAGATGTTTTATTTAAAGATTTAAATAAAATTAAAAAATTTAAATAAAATTATGATTAAGTAATCCTTGATAATGACAATTGATTCTGTACCCATTTGTTTCCTTTCCGGAGATACCCATGCATGATTATGATATTTTTTTCTTACCTTTTACATCCGAATCAGATTTGTAGCAGAATATTTGGTTTTCAATTAACTTTTGATAAGATGTTGAAGATTCTGATTTAGAGATCAATTCCAAATCAAATCGACGGACGGATGAAATTTTAGTGGATATGTACTGAAATTGTAGGGATAAGGTTGCGTATTATCGGACATCATTGCGGGATTTCAAATTGGGTGATAATGATGATGATGATGATGTTGTTCTAAGTAAAAAAATAAATGTTTTAATTGAAAAAAATTATTATTATTGAATCTAAAACTAAGATTTAAACGAATATGTTTTCATAATCATTATTTTGAAGGGAAGTGATCTTCAAAATCATAAATTTTTATCACTTTGTGTTGTTGATTAAATATTTATAGAAAATAATCTCTCTTTATCGATTTTACAATTTGAAATAAATATCTATTTTATATTTAAAAATATATTTATATCTATTTTAAATATAATTCTATTTTGGTTAAATAAATTACATTGAAATAAATTAATTTACACAATTTTATTGTTTATAAAGTGAAAAACGTTGCGTGTCCAGCTCACATCAACCTTCCTTTTGCTCTTTCCATCTTCTTTCGCTCTCTCTCTCTCTCTCTCTCTATCTCCTAACAAAGAAGGAAAATATGTGTGTATAAATATAGTGTGAATTCGTGGACTAGCTTCTCTCGTCTACTTTCACAAGCCCCCGTCACAGCCCTTCTCTTTTATCTCCCCATTTCTGGGAAACTCATTTTCTCTCTTCCCTTATACTTTGATCATGGAGGACGCTAATGGTACGTCTCTTCAGCTTAAACTAGTAAAGTTTCCTTCTTTTTGTTGTTATCATTCATGGGTCTTGCTTCAAATCTCCTTTGATCTTCGCATTCTCAAGATGCGGCGTCTTGACTGGGATTTTCAGGTTTATGGATCCGTTTTCCTGTCATTGTCTGTTGAAATCCGATTAAAAGATATCTGCTTTTATTACTTTTTGGTGTTTTCTCATATCATGTGTATGTATGTATGCATGGTTTGTACCGATTATAAACAATAACATGAGTTTTGTGTTTATATCTGCTCGTTTGATTCTTCAAATGGGATTTATTTGGATCGTGCTGTGTAAGTTTAGGTCGGTAGGTTTGGTTGTCATAGCTCTTGAATTTTTACCAGGTATAGGTGGCTGTTTGTCGTATCTTGAGGGTAGAAACGTTAGAATAATGTGCTTTTCATTATTTCCATCATGGGTCGATCATAGATTTGGCATTTTCTTGTCTCATCGAAAGATTTTCCTAAATTTCTTGAAGAGATGCCTCTCTCTCATTTTTCCTATGATCTGTACGTTTCCCTCTCCAGTTGTTATGATATGGATCATACTCACTGTTTATGGCCGTTTCTTCATTAATTTGTTAAAATTGAATCTCTTCGGACTCTGTTATTTTAATAGTGGTGGAAGCTAAGGATGGAACTATCTCTGTGGCATCTGCATTTGCTGGTCATCAAGAAGGTAAGAATGGCTTTCTGTCTTCAGTCTTTTTTGTATAATTCAGTTGACTTTTTGGGTGATTTGTGATGATTTAGCATTTGCTTTTTTGTCCATAAATGAAGGATTTGGTCAGACAATTAGCTTTGTCATATTGATACTAATTAATTATGCCACTGACCTTTTTCTCTGATTACTCAACCAGCTGTTCAGGACAGAGACCATAAGTTCTTAACAAAAGCAGTTGAAGAAGCATATAAAGGTGTTGAGTGTGGACATGGAGGCCCATTTGGTGCTGTTGTTGTTCAAAACGATGAAATTGTTGTAAGCTGTCACAACATGGTTCTGAAACACACTGATCCCACTGCTCATGCGGAAGTCACTGCTGTTAGAGAGGTCTGACATTATCTTAACAAAACATTGATCTGCTTCTGATCTTATGTTAGGCTGTCTCTATTTGATATTCATCCTTCTATGTTCTACACAGGCGTGCAAAAAGCTCAACCGGATCGAGCTTTCTGATTGCGAAATATATGCTTCCTGTGAGCCTTGTCCCATGTGCTTTGGTGCCATTCATCTTTCAAGAATTAAGGTTCAGTTGCTGAAACTCATCTTTTTTTCATAATTCTCTTGATTTCTAATGCCTAGTTCTTCTGCTGGCTCTCAACAGAGGTTGGTTTATGGAGCCAAAGCTGAAGCAGCTATAGCAATAGGATTCGACGACTTCATTGCCGATGCTTTGAGAGGTACTGGTTTCTACCAGAAGGCTAACCTGGAAATCAAGAAAGCTGATGGAACCGGTGCTGACATTGCAGAGCAAGTATTTGAAAAGACGAAGGCAAAGTTTACCATGTATTAAAGCTTGATACAACATCACCTGCTATTTGTTAACTTTAATGATTCATCAGAAAAACGTTGAAACATGTTGATCATTTTTATTTGGAAACAAAATCATGTTAGCTCATGTTGAACCTTCTTAACCCCTGTACACATTCTAGTGTGCTTTTGTAATCACAAAATGCAGAAAGAAGCTATCAATTTCATCCAATTTGCAAGGGAAATTTTGGTAATTTGCACCTAAGCCTGCTTTTGTTAAGTTTACCATGTACGAACGCTTTACATAGACAAGCGGTGGGTCTTGCGAATCCAGTCAATAAAGTAGGATCTTGCGTTTGCTACAAGTAAAGAAAGGTAAAGAGAAAGAGCCACCTATAGCATGTTAGAGAGATGGGAGGAACAGCCATCTCCCCGGGGTATCATTATCAAAGCCTTGTACCCAGTTGTATAGTTTTCATTATTATGCTTCAAGTTAGTATAGTTTTCATTATTATGTTTCAAGTTGACTTATTTATCACTTGAGCCACATGTTGGCTATTATTCTCCATGGCCACTATATAAGCCCCCCTTGTAATCCCATGCCCGCCCTTAGTAGCTCTTTGCTGACAGGCTCGGTACTACATTGAACGACGATGATTTGATTTGTCAATTTTCGACCTACCAGGCATTATATATTATAATCACGCTACGCATTCACATTTTGCGGTCAACTGGTCTGTGCATGTTAGAACTGCCATGACGCATGAGAAACTGCATATTAAACAGTATACATTCAAGAAAGTGTGCCTAGTATTGCAATACATTAAGGAAAAAAAAAGAACTTTGTGTTTACATTTTGCCCTTGTCCTGGGATATCTAAAAGCCTGTCTTATGCTCCGCAGTTCTCACACTAGACAGTTTCACAAATGCGTCTAGAAAGCAAAGAAATAATGGGGTATAAGATAATTCTCACTGTAGGGAAGGACTATGAGAAGAGAGGGGTAATCTTTGGAAGGCCAAAACCACAAAGGAAGAGAATAAAACTGTACTTTATTTCTGCATTTACTTCTATAAATAGAAAACCAAATCAACAGAAACTCTGATGGCAAAACTCCTAGCTGCTTCCTTTCCGCATATATATAAATAACTGCGCATGATGTTCTTCTTTCCAGAATCCAAGCCTCTAGTAGGGACTATTCAAAACTTCGTCCGAAGAACTGAAGACAGCATTAAACTATGCTGCCATTTTCACCTGTATTTGTCGATGAATGTGCACTAGAAACTCAACATAGGAGAGACCACCAGTTGGAATCTTGTCTTCAACCAAATATGATAAGAACAGCATTCCTGTGGAAGTTAATTGAATTTCAGTAAATGAAACTAAGTTATATATCATGGTACTAATGAACGCCACTAACATTTGTTTTGATAAATTTTTCTTTTTTGAGAAAAGATACGATAAAATATTAGTAGTTGTTGAAAATATAGTTTTGCAGTTTCTATTCTACTGAAACCCTCTGGCGAAGGTCCGTGTCATCCCAACACTACTACTATCAGACTACAAACCAAACTTAGTTAAAACATCAGTCATCATGGCGATATGATACCATGATAACCATAAACACTTAAAATGAAAAATAAACTACTATTTGGATTGCATTGGACATGCCCCGGTAGGTCGGCCAGCAAGCCATAACTTGAAGCATAACTTGAAGCTGGAACACGATAGATCATGCTAATAGACAGTTACAATTACTAGTTTAGTTAGGACTTCCAGATTTTAATTCGTTGTCAACATGCAGCTTGTTTCTAGCTGAGAGAACAGTTCACCAGATTGCACAGGGTAGTTTAAGAACTTACCTGATGGATCTCCTTTCTTGCACAACTTTAAGCTGCAAGAGAAATTGCACAAAATTAGCATAGAGAAGCCAAAGACAAGAAAAAATGGCTAACATAACAATAGTAGCCAACTTACCGCAGATAAGAACATCTTTGACGCCTAATCTCATTTACTATATCATTCAACTTCTTGGACAGTGGGTTGTCATATTGCTGAAGGACATACTGAACACAGAAAAAGAAATATTATTACAAATGATTTAATCAAATAAATAGGCAAAAAAGTCCTAACAGATAAAACAAAATGGGTATTTTGGGGTGCAACTACTAAAAGTATATTAAAAAAGAACATGGGCATTCAGCCATCCACATGGACACAACATTCCATCTAAATTGTAGATGTTGCCCCCTTTGAGTATACTATCAAATCCATGAAGATCCAGCCATTTAAAGTGAAAGTTTTATTGGTTACTGCAGGTCAGTATCACACCATTCTCAAGAACATAGCAAGGCTAAAAGTCGATATGATTACCTGAGTTGGAACTTCATCCAATGATGAAATGCCAAATAGTTGTCTCAATATAATTGTATTGACTGCACCCCCGATATATATTAAACAATCCTGACCATTCTCCAGAAGATATATTCCATCATCACTAACATGTTCACTGGAAAGTGGGAGTGGAACAGGAATAATAGGTCCATTTCCTTCCTATCAGAAATAGAAGCAAGAATGAGTTCAGTAATAAATATGCAGTGTGTTTAAATAAAGGAGCAAGAGACAGCCCATACCTGTAGGTCAAGATCATGGATTCCAATCATCCTAGGGTAAACCAGAGGTATTGCTAAAGGAGTAGAAACAGAGGAAACATAATTGATCCAAAAAGATCGGTCATCTATTCTCCCATCAGTTCGCAATCCAGTACTTTTTATCAATGCTGAAGAAAGAAAGAAGAAAAATAGAAAGGAACAAGAACATCAATTTGTGAACAATATATTCGAACAAGAATTCCAATAACTTTTGACAATTCAAGATGAAGACAGGTAAAGGGTAAGTAAAACAGGTAAAGGAAAAGTGTAACAATGAAAACCAGCATTCAGCACTAACATGAGAACTTGATTTACAAATTTTTTTTCTCAAACTTCAACTACAATGATTATTGTTGAGAGAAAAAGAAAATTTTAGTTTGATTAACTGTTTCAAAACAAAAAAAAGCATCCAAGCTATCTGAAACCCTTTTTTAGTAGGCTTGGCAAAACAGGTCAGGTCAGGCCCAAAATGTGTCTTTGGGGCCAGCCCAAAGCCCAATCTGGCCAGAGGCTCCAAGCCCAGGGCAAATATTAGAACTCAAAACGCCATTTAACTTAAAAATTTCGGGCTTCAGGTCAGGTCGGGCCGGGCAGGTTATGTCAACCCTACTTTTTAGTAGCTTGATGAATAGGACTACACATGTACAAGTTTCAACATACAGGTGTTACAGGGCCTGGTAGATTTAGCTAATGTACAAGTATTAACAAAATGAAACATATCAAAAGCACCAAATAGTATTGGATAAATAGTACCTTTTATATTTATATTCTCAACAAAGAACATTTCTATAGAATAAAAATTATGCAATCTTTAATTTCAGGATAAAATAATTACAAGTAAGAATAACCCGCCTAGCTATCTAGTACCATAAATTACAAATGTAGACCTTAGATATTTTAAACTAAACCAAGTCAAACGTATGGCTGCTGATCAAAAACTTCTAATTTGCATCACAAGAAGATAGATAAGTATATGGTTTAATCAGATAGCAGACTGGAACTGGGCTTATAAACTTCAGAAGACATCTAACCAAGTTCCTCTTCTTGAAATCAAATATTTAATAGCAAAATGAAAAAGACCACATGGACCTCGACCAAAATACAGTAAAAAGCATAGAAAATTAAAGGCACCTGAAATGAACATTCCGAACCATCCTGGAACTTATCATCATGTTTCAATGTCACCATTAAGGTTTTGTCACAGTCTATCTGCAGGGACAAGCATTGTAAGTGAGTACAACTGGTAAGACAAAATCAGATCCTTACCATCTGCTCAACCACATCATTTAGAAAAAGAATAAAAGAGAGGATAGATCTAACAAATTACAGAAAAATCATGTGTCTGAAGGTCAATTAACATTCAACTGTACTATGCAAAAAGACCAAATTTTATTTTCTACTTCTGCAGTATCTCCTTAAATGAAGAAGCTAGCAACGTCTTACAAGATTCCAATTGTGGCGTCTTTTGGAATTGTCCTGAGATTCATGTGAAAGGTTAATATAGAGAAAATTTGTAGTTATCAAATGGTTGGAGGATTGTGCAAGTTTCCAAATTCAGTTCTAATGATCAAGAAACTAAAATGTTCTTATCAAAGTCAAATACCATTTACAGTCGGGCGTGCAATTAGTATACATTGAAACGACAACTAATTTGTGGGAAAAACTACAAACCCCTGGCAGGTCGACATTTGTTGGAATACGCTTTCAAAAATTCCCATGGTATTCTTGAACTTGAATGCCCTTTGATCTGGCTGCATCTGACACGCATCACTGCCTCAAATCCTTGAGGCCTCATGACGTTCCATCTAAGATCACTGTAGAGCTTTGCAAGATCAGACAACGCTGAAAATGGATGATAGTAATAAACCTGAAAGTGAACATCAAGAAATTAAAACAAAACCCTGAATACCAGCTAATAATCTTACCAGTGTAATGTCATGCAAATTGGATACTGTAATGACACAACAAAATTATTCCGATTTACATAAAATGCAGTGATACACAAAGAGAAACATATATTCATCATTATTCACAAACCATCCAACACTAAAATTTCGTAGAACCCAATTAGTCCAAAACAAGTGGCAATGTTATTTGCTACCTTGCATCATGAGAATAAGTTTGCTAACAACTAAAAGAATAATCTGGCTAGAAATGGAGAAAAACATTATGGGCCCAGTTCTTTCAGAATTTTATGACCAGAAATGAGTTTCCCTCTATACAACAATGTGATGAGATAGTTGCATGCTCAGAAAATGAAGGAACTGGGGGTGCACCAAGTTAAGAAGGATTTGAATTTCTCAATACAATAACCATAGCAGGAAAATACAAATTTTCAAAAATACTTGAAACAGAAGAAAAATATGATAGGGAAAGCCAGGAGATAAATGAGGAGGACAAGAAGAAGAATAAATCAAAAGAATGTGAGAGAAGTACTAGAGAGACATGCAACAAAGGCACAACAAAATAGAAGAAGAAGATTCGATAAGAGAATGAATTAAATGATAAAAGACTTTCAATGCAGAACTGAAAATTCATTAATGAATACTTAACACCATTTTCCAACAGGGCTATAATATTTCATTATATCTGTCCTCCAGTAGTTTTTGGAATAACAGAAATGGAAGCAATGTCCACATAAGTCTGGGTAGTGATGAATACATCAACGCAGACCTGAATCAATCTCCAAAAAGGGAAAGTGGCTAAGTTGAATTATGTTCTAAATCTAAAATGCCACATGTCAACCAATTATTCATCAATC
>JAOSBK010000003.1:29146052-29165752 GCA_027568895.1 Erythroxylum shatona
CAAAAACTCCTCCCAATTATATAATCATTGAAATTTTATAATAACCAAAATAATAAAACTTATATAAAAATGGAATCTCTCTTAAAAAAGGGCTATTTTTAACCTTATTTACGAATTTGGGTATTGGAATTTACTATTTTTTTCAAATTGAATACGATTTAATTTATTATCATTTTTAAATTAAATTAAATTCTCAGTTTTCTTGAATTATTCAAGACTTTAAATTATAACAATGTTAATTACCTTTACAATCTGTTATCTGACCTTAAATTATTGATTTCAAATATATTTTATAAAATACTTCATTCGTAACTATCATACATATAAACCTACATATAATGTGTTAAGAAGATCTTACAATATAAATGGATTTACATACATATCTAAAAAATAAAAATTAAATACAAAAATACAACACAAAGCAGATAAATACTATAAAAAAATCGAATAAGAGTAATAAATATAACACAAAATAACGTAAATATAAAACATGTCTAAGAATAATAATAAACCTAAAGTGAAATACACTCTACAGACAGATTTTTATAGGAATAACTCTATTTATAAATAAATCAACCAATCAATCTAAGGATGCCTCGAAAGTCTCCCAACATCACTTTCGTGTCTAAAAATGATGACTTCTAGGACACCGACTATATTCTTAAGTAGAAACTTCTATTCCATTTGGCTCACTACATATTTTATGTACACATATTCATAATCACCATGTATTCCAAATTTTGACTACGATGATTGGTGGATAAGGTTCCCAAAGACTGAGATGTCTTTGCTTTGTGTGAAATCAACAGCGTGTGATTGATTTCAGGCATTTCCCACATTTTATATATTTTCTATTTCTACGAGATTAGGCAACATCAGAGCCTCTCTAAATTTCGGTTTTAGGCCCTTTCACGCGGCGCCTGTCCTTTTCCTTCTATACACGCGCACTGCAATCGGTCTGCTTTTTTTTATTTATTTATTTATTAGACCACGAGGTATTTTAAGAGAGTCCTAATTATGAAAAGGCGCTTTTAAGTTATCCACTCTCAGACTAATTCTCGCTTACACCGGGTCAGCCCATAAGGGGTAAAGTGCTGGCCAAACAGATTTCTCAATTCTCAGGACTCGAACTCAAGACTTCTGGTTAAGGGATGAGAGTGCTAAACCACTCACACCGGTCTGCTTTTAATCAAGGTTTTGAAATTCAGACCGAATGTCGAACCGAAAGTTTTACTGGTTATCGAATTATTTATTTAATATAAATAAATAAGTTATTATAAACTAAAGTAATTCAATTAATTTTTATTTGATAATTTTCTTTTTCAATTAAATTTTAAATTTTTTATACTTAAGAAAACTCTCTTTTAATTATATTTTAAATTCTTTAATTTATCTAATCTTTAGCCAATTTTATAACGGTCAAATATTGGTTGAAATTTTTAAACCTTAAACCTCTTATCTTATAGATTTAAAATTTAGTCTAATTTTTAAAATATTGTGAAAATAACAAAGGTAGAAAAAAACTAAATTAAATCATTAACTTAAGAATCCCTCCCAAAAGAAACTAAAAAAAAACAATTAAAAAGCGATAAATAAAAACCTTAACACATACTACATTTTAAGTAGGGATGTAAAATTTAGCCCGACTCAGTTCAACCCGATTTTGACCTGGGTTGATCGGTCACGGTCAGCCCAATCTACCATATCTACCATATATTTTTTTAAATGAAAAGGTCGAAAACAACCGGCCGGGCCTGGCCAATCGAACCACGGGTCACCCTAGCCCCCCAGTCCCGTCGAGGCCTGTGTTCATAATTCTAAGAAAAATTTGGTAAATCAACATCAATGTTGAGAAAATTAGTTCCATTTACTCTAAAAAAGTTACCGGCGCCCCCAAAGTCGCTCATTCTCATGGAGGACCACTGCCGGCCGGTTCCAATCTCCAGTAAAAGGTGCCTACTCCTTGTACCTTCTTATGTTTAGTCACTTTCATTTTCTCCCATGGGACAACAAATTCAAAGTTGTTCATCATTTAGTAGTTTAAGAGTCATTTTCGATACGAAAAAGAATACGTTCGTCATTAAAAAATCAATTCAATTCAATTAATTTAATTGTGAAAATTTTGAACCGTTTTTAAATTTTTGGTTTAATTTATTTTAATAATTTTTAAAATTTCGTCAATTTTTACCTAATTTTATAATATTTAATATCAATTAAACTTTTAAATTTTGAAATTCTAATCTTATCCATTTAATTTTCAACATTGAAATAAATAAATGTTCCACGTTTAAGTTTTAAGGTTTAAACTATACTAATCACGTTAAGAGTAAGACATTGCTGGGCCTTTAGTGCTGTCAAATGATCATGTTTTCCACGTTACATGGGTCTCCTTCCTTTTTTCTAACTTCCGTGAAGGGTGGAAATAATACAACAAACTATGTGGTCGGAGGGAGGGGGGGCCTGCTCTACGGTAATGTCACGTCATCACCTAGAAGCTGTTGCTTGTTATGTATTAGCCATCTAAGCCCGTGAGTTGGCGTAGGTGGCACATATCTTCGTTATTTAACTAAGAGATTTCAGTTTCGATCTCTGCTTTTGAGAATGCAGCAAACTCCTAGGCCAGTTGCAACTCCTGAAAGGGATGTATCAATACAGCAAAAAGGGATTAGTCACCGACTTCAGCCCAGTGGATACCTCCTTAGAGACAAAAAAAAAAAAAAGTTATGTATTAGCTATCCACATAGCTATGTTATGTATCCTTTAAATCGTTTTGGTTTAGAATTATTTTAGTTTTTAATTAATATTGAAAATTTTTAAAATTCAACAATTGTATTTTAAAATAATAATAATAATAATCTTGTAAAGAAGAGGTGTTAGTAACCTCTCAAATATTAGTCATTATATTATTATGTCTTCATACTTATAAAATATAAAATTTATTTTGTTCGAATAGAGTTATTAATTTTTTTAAGGTTTAAACACTTAAATTAATTTTTTTAAAAAATAGACCTTAATAAAATATTTAAACTTTATAATTTGTTATCCTAATTAAAGTTAACTATTTTCCAATTATTGAAAATTTCAACTTAAGAAACTTAGAATCGTATATTTTTTCAGTTCAATTTTTAACTTTTCGATTTGATTTACTTTAATAACTATTGTTGTTAAAAACCAATTTGTGTATTAAGTATTAACTAATAAGTCAATTTTCATAAATTATAAAGTTCTTATAAAATAAAATAATTAATTAATTTTTATTTAACATTTTTCAATTAAACTTTAAATTATTTGATAAATAAGAATAATCTCTTTCAATCATATTTGAAAATTTTTAATTTAATTTAATTTTTAGAGGGCTGTTGAACATTTTAAACCTTAAGCATCTTATCATACCTGTTTAACTTCCAATCTAGATTTTAAAATATTGCTATTTTCAAATGTACAGCTTCCTTACTATGTAATAATAGTAAAGTTGTGTACTATTAGACCTCTCCAAATTTTGCTTTATTGCAGAGCTCTAAACTGGATGTCATCATCATCATATCCCGAAGTCCCGTAATGAAGCAGGGTCTGAGGAGGCCTGATAGTACACAACCTTACCCCTACATTATAGAGAGGTTGTTTCTAGTAGGCCCACATGCATATGTGACATGATAATAGTGATGTAGGGGACAAAGAATAAATACGTAAAGATTGAAAGTACGTCCATATATATACCTGAGGAAGACCATAATCTGCTATTACCTTGCACCTTGTCAACACCAGCTTTTCTCAGAGCGAGCTACGCTAAGAGTCTTCCCGGATCATTGCCCTAAGAGTGCGGCAATCCCATTGTATTATGTGTCCATCTAAGGAATCTCCCTGTACACCTGAAAAAAAAAGATAAGGCGCGAGGGCTCTATGATATGTCGTTTATCCTTATCTTATCACGCCAGACTGTTTTAATTCTAGCCACTGCGGCTGTAAGGGCCAACTCTAATATATCTCCCTTGGTCACCTCCCTTCCAGTCTTGTAAGGCCTCCCTGTTCGCCTCTTGTAGTCACAAAGATTTATTCTCTCGCCGCGTCGAACCGAAGCATCACAGGGCATCCTGCTCACATGCCCAAACCACCTAAGCCTTTTCTCTCTTAATTTGTCGTTTATACCAGCCACTTGTAGCTTGACTCTCACTACCCTATTCGGCACCCTATCTCTTTTAGTAATATCACACATCCACCTAAGGATACGCATTTCAGCTACTAGTAATTGTTCCATATGTCTACGCTTAGTAAGCTAGCACTCTGCCTCATATAACATGGTTGGCCGAATCACTATTCTATAGAATTTCCCTTTGAGTCGTATAGGGACCTTTTTATTATAGAGAACTCCTGACGCACTCCGCCATTTGACCCACCCAGATTTAATGTGATTTACTATATCGTTATTTATATTACCATCTCTCTGGATGATGGATCCCAAGTATTTGAAACTCGATTTCTGTGGTATGATATCAGTACCAATTGCTACCTCCACCTCATGTTCCCTCTGGCTACCCGAAAAGGTGCATTCTAAATATTTCGTCTTGGTCCTGCTCATTTGGAAACCTTTCGATTCCAACACTAAATCCAAATTCATCTAGATTCAACTATAAGCTCAAGTCCAAACCACGAGCCTGTACAATCTTAAGTACAAATTTACTAAAACCAATTCGGAGCCTTTAGTACTAACTCATATGCCTTAGGATTTTTTTAATCCCTCATTTTATTACATTTTTAAGCCTTAAGGCACACATATAAGTATTTTATTAAGGAAATTTTCATTTATAAAAAGTAAGATTGAAACTAAGTGCATGATAAGCTTTTGGAAGGTCAATAAGTACTTTTATTATCACAAAAGCCATTTTTAAGAAAAATGAGTGTTTAACTGTAAAATAAAAAAAATACTTTTTTAATAGATATGACTTTTTTGGCATCCAAAATACAACTTTTAAGAAATTCAAATTTGGAATTTCTTAAAAAAGTACTTTTTCAAGTATTTTTCAGATCAATTAATGAGTCTATTTTTAGTCTCTTTTGTCCTTATGTTTTACACATAATTTTTACAATACCCACAAATTCATCTTCACGTTTATTTTGGAAGTTATATAATACTATTTGATTTTTATATATTTTAATATTTATTTTTGATATTAGTTTTATTTATGTTATAATCCATATAAAAGATTTTGTTAGATATATTTTCATTTATGTTTCATATAATTTAAAATTATATAATAATTTTAATAAAACTTTAAATAATATTTATATGCATAAATAATTTTATTACAAAATAAAATATAGTTAAAATTAAATCATCATCATCACTCAGTCCGAAATCTCACAATGAAGCGGGGTCTGGGGAAGTTCGATAGTACGCAACCTTACCCTTACATAGTAGAGATGTTATTTTCGATGGACTCACATACAAATGAGACAATATAAGAATGATGTAAGTTACATAAACAATTTATTAACAAATAATAATAATAATCAAGGGGAATACCTGAAGGAAACCAAATCTGCGAGAATCTAATAGGCCACAAAGTTCATCCCTCATTTTCACGCAGTAAGTAAGGTGACCTCCCTTAGAGACCCTGGCAGAATGGCCCCCTACTATCCCCCCCGCACCTACCAAGCAATCTTCACAACGTGACACGATATCTTCTAGCAATTTTTGTACTGATTTTGGGTAACTGGACGGTTAATCCTTTACCCTGATCCGATCGCGCCAAACTTTTCTATTCCTAGCGACTACCTCATTAAGGGGCAACTCTGACATATCCTCCTTGATCACTTCCTGCCAGTTCTTGTAAGGCCTCCCTCTCCTCCTGTTATATACACTAAGTGTTATTCCCTTACAGCTTCGAGCATCTGAGGGCCTCTTCCGCATATGCCCATACCACCTAAGCCTATTCTCTTTCAACTTGTCGACAAAGCTAGCTATCCGTAGTCTATCTCTTACCACCCGGTTTCAAACCTTATTTCTCCTGATAATGCTACACATCCACCTAAGCATACGCATTTCTGCTACCAATAATTGTCTTATATGTCTATGTTTGGTAGGTCAACACTCTGCCCAATATAATATGGTTGGACGAATCACCGTTTTATAAAACTTTCCCTTGAGTTTTAAAGGAATCTTTCTGTCACATAAAACCCCTGATGCACTTCTCCATTTGGCCCAACCTGATCTAGTACGATGAACAATATCGGCATTGATAGTTAAAATTGAATGTACTTTTCTATTTTTATGTTGCCAAACAATTTACTGTATGAAACTTTTTCAAAATTTTTTTTTAAATAACAGTCAAACAGTCAACTAATTTCTTATAAAAGTTTTTATTAGAAAAGATTCACAGAAAAAAGTTCTACTAATAAAAACTTTACTGTTATAAGCCCAATCACACAGAAGCTAATATCAAAATAAAATCTAAATTTATCTAGATCAATACCCACAAGTTAAGTCCAAGCCACGAGCTGTAAATTCTTAAAACTCAACTACCTAGTAATAATTCCTATGATTTCTTTATTTTAAAATTTAATCCAAAATCCATTTAGACCCATTTTCTAAACACTAAAGCCAATAAAATTTCTCCTCTCACTTGAAATTGGAAAATAGATAGTATAACGCCTATAAGCCTATTAGCTTAGGACACTATTTATATTTGTTATTTATATTTTCAAATTTGATATAAAAAACTGTTTTTTTTTTTAGTTTTTACCTTTCATTTCTTCCAATTTTAAAATTTACGACCCATTTCTTCTTTATTCAACAGGCAAAGGCCATTTCTTTTGTTTTTTTTCAAACAATAGTCTTCAACTAGTTCTTTTTTATAAAGATCAGAGGAGCTACAGGATTGTAGGTGCAGGGTATGTTTAGGACATGAATTGGACGCTGAACCTTGAACTGGACTGAAGAGCAACAGTTATTGTTGGGCTATGATGGAAAACAGAGATCCATCCACAGTCACTCCTTCAAGCCCGTTTGTATGGATTGTTTGGGATCTTTGATTGTTCCCCACCTTATCCAACACCTCCTAGCCACCATTGCCTTGTCCCAGTAGCATATGCCTTTCCATGGATCCTCTTCATTCCTCCTACACTCAAAAATTCCCAGCCACTTGAATCAACTTAAGCTCAGGAAGCCATTGGAAACCTCCCAATTGATTCCATTCATGGCTTGTGCAACTACAAGACCTACTTTTTCCTTCCACCTTTCTCAAGTTGCCCCTCCAAAAGCCAGAACCCATCTCCGCAAACTACCTTTTGTTTCTATTTGTAAGCCTCAAAAGGCTCATTTCACCGTCCAATCCATTGATTTCTCAAAAGAAGACAAGACACCAACTTCGAACCAAACCAATACATCAGCAACAGAATCCAGCACTGGAGCAGCTGAAGCTGAAGGTAGTGAGCGAAAGTTTGATAAACGCAGGCTAGAAGAGAAGTTTGCAGTTCTGAACACTGGGATCTATGAGTGCAGATCTTGTGGGTACAAGTATGATGAAACTGTTGGTGACCCATCATATCCAATACCGCCAGGGTTTCAGTTTGACAAGTTGCCTGAAGACTGGAGGTGTCCAACTTGTGGGGCTGCCAAAAGCTTCTTTGAGAGTAAGAGGGTGGAAATTGCTGGTTTTGCACAGAACCAACAGTATGGTCTTGGAGGCAATACACTCACTTCCGATCAGAAGGCTCTTTTGATATATGGAACCTTACTTTTCTTCTTTGCTCTGTTCTTGCTCGGGTATTTCCTGCAATAATGGATAGAAAGGGCTAACAGTTTTCTACTTTCATCATATATGCTAGGTAATTGCTTTACTCCTCATTTATTAATATATATGACCAAACTCATTCCGAGGGAAATTGAGGCTTTGATAAATCCTACTTATTTCAAAGGCTTTATAATGAATGAATCACACATAAGTGCATAAAAGCCATTATCTGTAACTGTAAAAATTGTAATCTTGCCTACGAGTTATTGCTAAGGCATAGAACTCGTACTCAAGGTCAAAGATCAGGTAATCAGTGCTTCTTTTTTACTTCTCTATTCTAAATTTTTTTGTTTTATGGAAGTGGAACGGAAACATTCAAGCTAACTATAAGTATGAAGCTCGTACTCAATGTCAGGTACTCCATGATTTGAACTGACGCAAAGTTCGTTAAATAAGCTCTCATGGCTAAAAGTTATTCATACAAAGTGTTCAAAACATACAAACTGCAGCTTCAATGGATTGCATCAGCAACTCTATACAACACAAACAAGCAAATTTTGCCGAGTATAATCCTTAAAAAGAAATAATGTTACAGATGCTACTACTCTACTAGATTCATTCCCTATCTATCACAAAAATGATAGCATTAGAACATGGGTGTTGTACATTTTCCTCTGCTAGTGAATAGAAACATCTAAAGGGCATGGGCCAACTCCAAGTGTGTACTTGTACAATATGCTAACTTCCCTGCCGACTTGGAACTGTCTTCAAATGTCATTCCAGCACTATCGATGCCCGTTTTGAGCATACATGCCTAACCAGAACCTGTAAATTATCTCATCATGCCCAACATGTAACAGCTCATCTCTGTGACATCAATGTCAATATATCTCGAGAAAGACAAGAGACGTATCCTGGGCTACCCTTCTCGACAAAGCATGCCAAAGCTTATAGCTTGTTGAGATTAGGAATTTGAGCTGCAGGATCAGTCGTATCCTGGGCTACCCTTGTCTTAATCTGATAAACCTGCTTCACCTGCTTTTCTGGTTTGAGGTACATCCCAGCATTTCCGTTTTCACCTCTATGGATCCACTTGTTTGGTGGCGTTGGAAGCGGAACCACATTTTGCTCAAACTGGTGGGGGAAATTCTGAATTACTGCAGGTTGTTTACTTCTGATATTTTCTTCCATAGTCAATGCAGACACACCAGTCCTCAAATCGTGGTATTGTATCCTCTCTTGAGCTCTAAGGTTGTGCCGATTGCCTTGTACATCAAGGGGTGAGGGAGGATATCTGGCATTGCTCACCAGGCCTTCCTGGTAATTGTAATATCCATTATAGTAACCAAAATCATCAGCATACCCCTTTTCAT
This sequence comes from Erythroxylum shatona, assembly GCA_027568895.1. Classification (NCBI taxonomy): domain Eukaryota; kingdom Viridiplantae; phylum Streptophyta; class Magnoliopsida; order Malpighiales; family Erythroxylaceae; genus Erythroxylum; species Erythroxylum shatona. The sequence continues at coordinate 29,155,156 of JAOSBK010000003.1, forward strand.
AACCAGAAGATCCAGCTGGCCTCATCCTATTGTATGTATTGCCTTGAACATTTCGGTATGGTGGTTGCTCAGGTAATCTAGAGGATGAGCCATTTGTTTTCATGTTTAGTGTGTTTTTCACCAGTCTATGAGCTGCTTCTCCCAATAAAGGACCAGCTATTGCTCCAGCCACTTGCGGCCTGTAAACAGATGTTAAAACAGAGTTCAATCATTAATAGATGCAATATAGAAATTGTACTTGCTACTCTGAGCGCCTCTCCATAGGGGAAGCTGAGATTCAGCACTTTTACCCATCCTCCACTTCATACATCAATGCAAGTACATAGTTTCTGTTCCAAATATCACCTCAAACACAGCAGTTGGATCCCATTTTTGGACCCAAGGAAAAGATATAACCAAACCAATCCACTAAAATGATTCCAAGGTTCGGTACCAATTGAATATGTCATTACATGTATCTAAACTTTTATGCCTACCTTTCTCTGCCTTGCTGGCGTCGGCTATTGTTGTCTTCATGCCATAGTGTAGGGAAGGGTTTAATGTCTATTGGTTTTAGTATCTGCAGCAGAAGTAAACTGCAGTCATTCAAGAAAGTACAATGTATAATTTTACTATGACATTTCCATACAGAGGAGATGCAACATCCACAGCAAATGGCAATTTATGAAATTTCACTTGTCCCTCACTAGCAAAAATCATGTTCCTTTACCCATTCCTACATGAATAATTTCATATGCATTGTAGAAAAGATCCCAGGTTAAAATCGAATTCAAAGTCAGACTGCTGAAACACAAAAAGTTGCATGTAGTTGCTACACATCATTGCCTTGTATGTTTTGTGAGCTAAAACCCCAAGATATACATCAAGCTTCTGCAACACAAAAATGCCTTTAGATGCCACCTAACGTCACTCCCAAATGATAGATCTGAGAAATATCGAAAGCTTTTAGAAATGGAGCGCTAGACCTTTTTTTTTCCTCCTTCAGATATAACTTCTCTTAGTTCACCATTGTAGCAATAACTCTACCTTAAACAAACTAACTAACATGTCCCATGATCTTAGTGGATGCTATCAACGTCCACTATCCACTTCCTTGGTTCTCTTTCTCGTACATAAAAACCAGTAAATTATTTTGATAAGCATAAAGAATGAGGTACCTTTTCAGGTATGACAACACCTTGTGGAGGTTCTGGGGTGTGTTTATGCTTCAAAGGATTAAGATATGTGACATTTCTGCATCACCAAAATAAACCAGTATTATCGAGGATTCATCAGCTTCCCAGCATTAAAAGCAAAAGCATTACATACATAACGCAATTATCCTCTATGTCTGGCAATCCGCTAACAGGGGATGGAACGGAACTTTTCCAATCATTCCTCTCGGATAACCAAAGGCATCCATTCATTCCACCACTGCAAAGAATCAGCCACAGTTAAAAATGCAAGACAGCAGACATCAATAATAAATTATGACCAGAAGAAAATAGTAATATGGGAACAAACTAACCTTGCACTTGTATCAATCTCAACAGCAAATTTTTCTCGTGGGTATAAGGGATAGCAACTATGAAAGTATGAGATGATTTGTCGAGCCAGAGGATGAGCTCGATGTACATATAGTAAGTCTAGCATCACACTATTTCGAAGCTGTTCTTCTTCCTGTACACAAGAAGTTGAACATCAGCTTAGTTGGGTATTTAAATCCACCAGAAAGACAAGTTAATAAGCATGGTTATTTTCTTGACCATAAAGTTTTCGATGAATCCCTGACCTGGTCCAAAATCTACAGTTACAGAAATATATTGGTGTAACAGGATCTTTACATAATTGATAAGAGTAATGTTGCATGTCCTGACTCAAATAATGATAGAAAATTTTCATATATATCCACTCTGCAATGTTTTTCTTTTAAATCAGTTTTAGAATAAGTATACTCAAACTTTAGTAAAATTGTTGTCTAATTCATAGTCCCATGGTCATAACTGTACACATTTTCCTGAAAGTTAAATAACTTCCCAATTTTCAGAAACTACTGCCATTTAAAACATTCACTAAATGGTAAACATGTAGTCAGAACCTATGATAGTTTAGAAACAGGATGCAAAGGCAAAAAGTTACTAAGGACTACTTCAGATATTAATGTTCAGACCGTCAAAGTGCTCTCGAGCTTCCTGGTTTGAGCAAGCAACTTTCTCTCGTCAATGAATGGCAATTTAGCAATACCCTGAACTCCAAAGCAGAAAGGATGATTAATTTCAATTTTTACAGTAAAAATAGCTTTGAAACTTTTCTTATTACTTGGTAAGGAAGAAATTACCTGCCAGGCAAAGCGTTTTCCATTCATGTCAATCTCAAAATCTGCCAAAAAAATATAAAAGAAAATTTGTTGAAATATCCTTTGGATATGAGGTTAATATTTCCAAAAAAACATGTTAACTCCATTCAATCCACTTACCTGAGGGGAAAAACTTAGAGAGGGGTGATGATGGGTCAGTCATCAATTTCCTGTATTCTTTTGGCAAAGCATTAGAACTGTAATGCACATATCCATGCAGTAAGAACAAAGAAGGTTAGTAGATGCAACATCTAATTATAAGCAAATCTAGGGAGAATCATTTTTAAGGTGACAGAAAACCTTGCTGCTGGTAAGGTACCCATCAACTGATCGAAAGGTTTAAATGGCTCCCCCCGGAAAAATGTTATTTCCAAATCAATTAAATCTTTAAGGTCCGAAGCAAATGGAGCATAATGGTAAGGATAGAACCTGAAAAATAAAGTAAAAAATAAAATTGTTAGTGAAAAATAAAAATATCAGTTCCATCTAAAGTTATACACTGTTAGAAAACGTCATTCAGACTTTCGAGATTTTGCAGCTAATGTACATGCCACAAAGAGCTTCATTATTTGGACCTAGAAGCTACAAGCTAAAAGCAATAACTAGCATAACCATCTCTACAAAGTAAATGTAGTTTAAGACTACCACAATTTTAAGAGTGGGGAAAAAATGTGTAAAATACTGCAAAATCGACATGCCATGACAGATCAACAAAATAAGTTTTAATGAACATGATATAGTTATCATGGTGAACGCAGAGTAGGATGGTAGTAGTCGAGGTAGCAAGATGAGTGCTATGCCAGCAACTGAGCTACTTGAAAAACATAGTGACATTACCGGTGTTGGTTGCAGAGATAATTACATGTTCAGATAAATTCAGATAGTAATAAGGCATTATTAGGGATGGCAATTGGAGCTTGGCCCGAAGCTGCCTGGCCTGTTGATAAATAATGATAAAGGCAATTACTAGGGATGGCAACTAGAGCCTGGCCTGGGACGGGGAGGGATGGCAAGGCATCGTGAGCCCCTTCCCCAAAACGATGTTGTTTAGTTTAATTGCCCAAAACAACGTTGTTTTGCTCTGTAGTTTTAAAAAACTCAAGACCAAAATAATGGCATTTTGGTACAGCGCAGCCCATTGCCATCCCTAGTTCACATTATTTTTTTCCACTCTCCTCACAGAATATCTTTCTTATCAGCTTTCAAGTCTGTTCGCCTAGTTACCCTGTAGAGAAACTCACATCTGAAAGAAGTTTCAAGGTGTGGCCTGCAACAAACACTAGTTCTACAGGATGAAATATCACACCTGTGAAATTTCAAATCTTTCACCATTCAACACATGCAACATACCTTGTAGTGAGCATATCCTTTTCACCAAGCACCTAAACACATTAATCACATACATATCCCCCACCTCACATGTGCACATAGACCAATATATGCATTTCCCTAAGCATATAGATGACGTAAAAAAATGTAGGGTAAAAATAGCAGAAAGGGTAATTTATCATGATAACTCAAACTGACCATTTCCAAGAGCAAACACCTTGGTAGTAATAGTGGCAAACCCAACATAAACCTTCCACATACTTCCACACCTGTACACACAAACAGATACTCATTCCGCATTGTCATCAAACAAAAGCTTTTCGAGACAAACAGTACTAGTGAAATAGTCCACTATGACCAAAACAAAATATTTAGCAAATCTAGCTCATCCTTGGATATGTTAAATGTATGAACTTGGCAACTATTCCCTTCTATATTTTCTTTCATCATATCTTACATTTTCACTGTTTTAAGGGCAAGGGGTAAGAGGGAGGTAAGGTTTTCTTTAAGAACATAGTAGGTGTTAAATGAAAAACCCATCACTCGGTTTACTTGCAACAAAAGAGAGTCAAAGAATCATCAGAATCAGAAAAGACAGGAGCAACTTACTACATCTTTTCTGACTTTGTCCATCTCCTCTGGAGTTGATACACCAAATTTCTCAGCATAGTACCTTTCTTTGTACCCAGGTTCCCCTAATTTAACCTGAAGACAATTGCAGTGTAAAAGATTTCATCACAGAGATGAATAACTTAGTTCTTCCCTTTCGAATGAAATGACTTTGTCCCTGACAGTCCTTCCAATTGAGGACCATAAACATAATTAGATGCCAAATAGTAGTTTTAAGAAAGAACTGCAAGCAGTTTGGATCAATTCATAACAAGGTGAAATATATATAGCCGCACAAAGCACATTTAACCTTCTAAAATGCTGAAATAACTAAACTGGAACAGGTTTACCAGTTAAATAGATGAGTTGAATATTTAGATATGGCACACATCTTGTAGAAAGTACACTTGAAAGTTCTTGATGATTGAAACCACAAAGAAAAAAATGTTTTCACATTTTTAGTCGTTTAACAATACTGGTAACAGCTCAAATTGGGCTGAAATTGATAGAGATCGGAAGAACTTGGCCGATCAGTTCATAACTGAGAATAAAAGAAATGAAACCTCCAATCATTTTTAAAGTATGCTTCAAGAGACCACTAGGTATTGACTACCCAGCTATGATAGATAGAGCCTTTTTATCTGGACCTCCTTCGTATTCAATAAAAGTGTAGTAAATAAGTTCCTATATCTCCAATCTTTATTTGATATCTAACTGATCCATATATACAACAACAATTAGAACAGTCAGATTCAAAAACCTTGTCAACAATTGGTGCTTGTTGCTCTCCAGAGGACTCCCTTTTTGCTCTAAGTTTCATTTCTTCGTTATTCTCCAAAGCCTGAGAAGAATTTTACCGTAAGATGAAAAACCAGATTCTACCTCCTAGTTTTCTGGGTTACAAATAGGCAGAATCAAATATGTGAAAGTTATGTAATGTGCTTCTGATTTGACAGGAAATGAAAATAATTAGACAAGGGTAAGAATGGAAGAAGAAAGTAAACTAACAAAATGACAAGGAAGAAGAAGAAAAAAGTCTCCCTGACACAAGCAATCACATGTGTACACCATATCACCTTTTTGCCCACTAAACTCTTCACTGCCATCTGACATTCTATGGGGCATTTTTATATAAAAACTTGGGCTACTTGTAGCCTATAGAAATCTGACAACTAGAAATCAAACTCAGCATTTCAGATGTAAGGCAGCTTTGTTAAGTGAAAAATTTCAGTCAGTAGACCAATCATCCAGCTGTTTGGAACATTAATAATCCCCAAGGTCGTTCAAATTTTGATCTAACCTACATGGTGATTGTTACCCAAAAAAGTTGCCAAAAATGCAAACAAACAAAAAAGGCATGAAAAAACCTCAACAAGCACCAATTAATATTTGCACTATGAGTCACTTCATCCGAATAAAGGTGATCTTCAATTATAATTTTGAAACAGTCACTAGGTGGAGAAGCATTGCAACGAAATACCTGCTGTATACGAGTCCTTTTCTGAAAGATTTGCTCTTCATAAACAGCAACAGCTTGAATAAAATGTTCAACTCTATCCAGGGAAACCTGCAAATAACAAAATTCTGATTAGTATTATCATACGAGAAAACAAGGATCTCAACCTAATACAAAATCCTTGAATAAAAGCAGCAGCCAAATGTTATACTAGACTAAAAAATTTCATAAAGTATCAGATACTTGTGGAAGATGCATCAAATACACTTGGGAAATTAAAGAAAATTATCATAGACATAGTCATAATTCTTTAGCATATGAAAGGAGAATGTATATAGTTGTCTTTAAAGAATGTCCAATTAAAATGATCGCGGACTTTATACTTATAATAAGATGTAGAAAGAATATTGATATCGATTGCTTACTGAGGCCAAAGAGAGTGGATACCTCTGAAGAAAGGAAATGCAAGTTGTAGGAAGTAGGGAAGAAAAATTACCTCACCCGCTTCAGTAAGATAACCACCCATCAGGGAGAACTCCCTTCTGTACACGTGCATCAGTAAATTTATAGCACCCTGAAGAATTTTACAATGAGCATGAATTAAATAGACCAAATGAACAGCTAGCAGAAATAAAAGTGAGTGTGGGAAGAAGCAGAAAATGAAAACAGCCATCAAGCAACATCAATATTCTTCTCAAAACTGTTATGCCAGGTATAGAATAAGGAAGAGAAACGCGCTAAGAATAAGATGAGGAAGGTAGTGTTTTCTTCTGGTATGTAGCTCTCTAAAGCAATCACTCATACATACCTCCCTAATTTCCAATGTTGGCATGTGTGGGAGAAAGTCATTGCCAACAAAGAAACAAAGGAATACAAAGTCATCTACTATCCGTTCAAAGTTGATTTTAAAAGGAGGGTTTGGAATGTCCAAGTCATACTCCAGATATTCTCGTAGCACCCAGATATGGAGGAACTGTCCAAACAATGAATCATTTTAGATAGAGCATGAAAAATCAAAGACAGAAACAAGGCAGACCTTAGTGGGGAACCTGATATTTCTTCTTATGAATGGGATTATCATCTACCAAGTTCCAATCTTCTGCATTATTTCCTGGTTTACCACGACAATCAGCTGCAAGATGACCAACTTGGCCACAGAGAAAGCATTTCTCTTGTTGTCCAGGAAATGTGACCATCTAAACAGTACAGGTGAACGAAATGTGAGTAGAATAATGACATAAGGCAACGGCAATACTTAATGACACCTGAGCCACTAACCTCTCTTAATATTGAAAAGTGGATTTCGTGCGTTGCTAAAGACAGCATAATCAAATCTGCATCCTGATCATTAAAAAAAATTAATTGGGCATAGAGAATTGAATAAATAAAGACTAAAATAAAACAGAAAGATCAGCAAGATTAGAAATGAAAAGGAAGGGTTAAAACTGGAAAATTTCCTCACCAGACCATACAAGCAATGTCGTGTGTTTGGGTCGAAACCAGGGAGGTTACGTTGTAATCGTATGTAAGACATGATTTTGTGCTCTCCTTCACCAGGGACATTCGAATCAGAAAGAATAACCTTCAAAGAATCACCCAATGCAGCCCCATAAATAAATTTAGAGAGACAAAGTATCCTGAAACCCAAATGTATATGAACAAAAATACAGAAGCGATTACTCCATAGGCAAGGTATGATCCGCAGAAGGAACTAAGATCAAGGATGACATTAAGTTCACCTTTGTATACCGCCAACCCAGGTTGTGGTTGAGTCGACTTTGTAAATAGTATTGAAGTGCAACAGAGAGTACTGACATAAACTGAGTGCCAGGAGTTATGACATTTGAATCTGATGTTTCAGGTTTTTCTTTAGGAGTCAGAAGCTTCCCTTCTGCCTCAAATTCCTTTCTCAATCTTTCCTCCTCAGCTTCCTTCAACATCAGATGTGAGGATAAGTCACTGATTTCAACAACAAACAATAATTACTATAAAAGAAACCTTACCGCTTCGGCTGCATCTTTTGCAGCTCTAAAGCGCCGAGTTCGTTGTTGGTTTATTTTAGCTCTTGGTGCAACCCCATCTACAACGTTAGAAAGACAGTACAGTCATTACCCTAATCAAGATATAACTGAGAATGAACTTGATAAGGACCATACCAATTGCCAAATATAGAAGCTTTCTTGGTCTAACCAATGAAAAGAGATGGTCAATGTAATCAAATACTGATTTGAAGACATCATCATATGTTGCAGGTGCAGGCTGCAAAATCAAGAAGTAAGACACAATGAAGCCAGTTCCCGTAAGACTATTAAGAGCACAAAAACAATTGAAATAATTCATGGAAATGGTAAACCAAACATAGGAAATCCTCTAAAAAGCACATGAAACCATATGTTGCATCCACTTCAAACATAGCCTTTCACAACAAACACTGTGTCCTCAACTAAACAAAGTGAAAAGGAAACTGTTTAATTATCAAAGGCTCCAAACGAGAACCATCAAACCAGGAATAAAATACGAATAACTGCAAAATTCACAAGTACCAATAAGCACACTTTCACCACAATTCCTCATTATCAAACATTTCCAAAGTTCAATCATGAGCCCCCTCTCAATGTTAAACCCAACTTAAACCTCCACCTAACCTTAAAAATAACATTTTAAAAAAAGCTCAATACGATCACCCAAAGCAGTACATTGCTTGGACACGGTCAGCAGAGGATTAGCATATCAATAGAATTACAAGTCCGTACCCTTCCTTCGGGGTGAAAACAGGGATGGATGATCCCATTCATGTCGAGGTATAAATTATCAAATTCAATCCCATTAGGGTTAGGCTTCGAAACATCGACTTTGATCGGAAAGCCGTTGCAATCCTCCGTGGGGTCCTCGACGACGTCGGCAATAGCCAGTGGATAGCGGTCGGCAAGCCACCTGTAGAACGCCGGCACACCCATAAGCTTTGAACGGAGAGACACAGATCTGGACTGTGGGGACGGTTAGGGGTCTTCAAGCGTTGGGATCCAGGAGAGTTTGGAAGCGTGGAAAAATGTACTTCGGTCCCGGATACGAGTTGGACTGATCTGGGCTTTCGAGAAATCGCCGCCAAGTATATAAAAATTTGGAATAAATAGTAATACACTATGCTTCAGCCTTTTGCTTACGGCCTAAGTAAAAATGAAGCGCTTAGTTAGATGCGAATGAGAATAATCTGAATTCTTACGAGTTTCTATATTGAAAGTTTGCTTTAGAATGATGGATTTTTTTATTTTGTTATTATGTTTTAATCCATTATTTCTTTACTTGCCAGTGAGATGAAATTTAGTAAAGTATTAGTTTACAAAAATAAATATTAGAATAATTATTTCAAACTATATTTGCATATTTATTTATATATCACATTTTGATAAGAAGATGTGAAATAAATCAATATTATACCATATTTGATGTATAGATGCCAAAAAATAACATACCCATCAGATCATCTCTCAATACCATTAATATGCAACCGTTTAACCATCCTTTAATAAAGGGCAAGGGCTTTACTTCTAGGAAGTGGTTTTCATAGTTTAAGGTTAAGGAATAGCCTACAAGTCTATTGGTTTAGCCTACAGAAATCAATAGATTTCCTTATAAGGTCTAAATCTTTCTTTAGTGCATCCACATGTAGTATTAATGAAAGAATTGTGAACAATGATGAGATAATAATTGAAAACTTCGAAAAGCCTATTAATAATAGGGAAATTCTTAAATTTCAAATAGATCAAATTTATAAATAATCAAAATTCAATCTCTTTCAAAAAAAAAAGATTAGACCATCAAAACAGAGGAACGTCAAATTCTTCTTTATTGAAGCCTTTTGAAACCATTCACTAGTAACCCAAAGCTCAATGAACAGATACAAATACATCCATAAAGGATTAATGTAAATAAGGGTAAAGTCAATTACGAAAGTAAGGTTAAAGACTCCCATGTCAAGTGGCATTAAGAGTGCTAGGTCTATGACTTTTATGATTCACTTTTAAGTTCCATAGACTCTAGTCTTTACACAAGTCCCATGTAATTTGATTGTTACCCAAATTTAAAGATTTTTTTATTGAGGATAAAATATTTTAGATTCTTTGGTATTGCAAATAAAGACCCTCAATTATGAAATGAACGTAGGATCAATTACTTTAGAATTGATTTACAAAATACATTACAAAGTTATGGACACTGTATTTACCTCTAAAGCCCTGACACAAAGCCAAAGAAGGAGAACCTTATTTTTGCAAAAAAAAAAAAAAAAGGATAAAATCCAACATTGTGGTTCCAAAGTAAGTGGAAAGATATTAGCATGCTAAGCAATGGACACTTAAAGGTGCAGTGGATCCACGTCCACTCATGTCTTTAAGTTCAAATAGAAAGATCAAGAAGACAGAGCAATGCAAAGAGGGTAAAGTGAAGTTATCTTTTATCAAAAAAATCAATAAAGCTTTAGATTTGACGATAATGAACCTCCAATATTGGCCTAAGAAGAGTCTCTAAGATCCCTCTTGTGATTAGCACCCCAAGACCTACCTAACAATTTGACCCGTTTGGTTCAAAGAATGGAATAGACAAGGAATAAAATAGTTACTCCTAGGAATAAAAAACACGAGGAATATAATAGAATGAGTATTATTTTGTTTGGTTTAAGGAATGAAATAGAGAAAGAATTTCTATTCTAATGTTTGGTTTGAAAATATAAACTTAAAATAAGACGGGAATAAGTAACAAAAAGTCCAAAATGTTATTACTATTACTACTACTACTATTATTATTATTATTATTATTATTATTATTATTATTATTATTATTATTATTACTACTACTACTACTACTACTAC
>JAOSBK010000003.1:29167939-29184556 GCA_027568895.1 Erythroxylum shatona
TAAGGTTTTGTGTTCAATTTTTGTTAATATAATGAATAGCAATCATTTTAATATTTAAATTGAGAATAACAATGTAGATTGTTCTTATATGAATAATTGATAAAATTACTAAGATCACTTGTAAATTTAGTTCTTTTTAAAAAAAGGTAATTCAATCCAATAGTCTTAATACAAACCATGTGAATTTATGGCTAAGATTGCTTGAATCACAATTGATCTTTTATCAAATATCAATCATTGAAGTTGAAAGGTTTTTCCTTCGATGAAAACAAAGGAAAATTAAAGGTCATTATATTCGTTCAAAAAAGAAAAAAAATTACATTCAATCTTTCATCCCATAGTCACTTCTCATCCTCTCATCTCTCAAACTACCATCCTACCATCCTATTCGAAGAATAATTGTTTAATAATTTATCTCTTTTTTTTTTCTTGTATGGATCTTTTATAAGACATTGTTTGACTTATTTTTATTTTTCTTGGGTTTAACATATTGGATTAATCTTTAATAGATTTTATATGCATACTTTTATGAATAATTTGTATTTGTTTTCACCAATTATTTTTATAATTTTTTGTAATATATATTGATATGAATAGATTTTGGTTATCCTGAGAACCGAACCTGAAAATAGGTTAACCGATTCTATAGGTTCTTTAAGTTTAGGTTCAAGTTATTTATGAACGGGTCTGGTTACCCTACCATGAACACCCTTAAAGAAAATAACATAAAAATCTTAAAAGGTATGAGAAACTACAATAGGAGAGAAATCTCAATTAGAGAACCTCCTTTTTGTAAAATTAGGGTTCCTTACAAACAACATACAGTTATAGCATCCTCTTTGAAAATAAAAATTTGAATCCAAAAGATATAAAAATATATATGTCAAAACAATTACACAAATAGCTATTTGCATACCATAAGATGATAATTGACTAGGATATAGAAAACTTATGAAAATCCTACAATAATAACTAAGAAATATTTGATAATGACCCCAATTTTCTTGCCTTATGAAGTATCTAATCGTAATTCAAATCAATTTAGGAAAAAAGATAATCAAGAATTCCTCAATGCCATATAAAGCTAGTTGAATGGGATAAATGAAAATATTCTTTTTCTGATTCCCAAAATCTTCAACATCCCAAACCTTAAACACCATCCAAATTAGGAGTTAAGCTAGGATAAAAAAAATAGTAGCTCTAAATAAGTGAATATGATTGAACATATAGCAACACTAAATCTGATAACTTTCAACCTCCATACCTAGTATTGAACAAACTCCATTACCAAAATAATGCAAAACCATATTGATCCAAACTTATTGCCCCTGGGATAGATATTGATCAAAATGTAAGGTCTTATGACAAACTAGGTATAATGCATTATCTGTTTATGAGTAGAACATAAATAGAATGTCTAAGTAAAACATACTGAATATGCTTCAACAAATGACAATGATAACCAATGTCTATATAATCTAATTAGGAGCATTTGATCATACTATGGTTGAGTTATTAATGGCCAAAATTTTCAAATAATTAAAAGGTTGGTGGGATTACAACTTAACTAAGTCTAAAAAAATTGATATTTTTAAAGTTGTTAGGATTAATAAAGAAGGTGAGACAATCTTATAAGACAATAATGAACCCATTTAGGATGTTTCCCCTAATTTGATATTAGCAATCTCTTTATATTTTATTGATGATCCCTTATACTTTAAAGATAAAAAAAGTTGATTTATTGTCTAACCTTAAGTGCAAAAAGCTTTTAGATTTCAAATGGTACAAAGATACTTTTTTAACTAGAGTTATATTGAGAGAAGATTTGAAACAACTCTTTTGGAATAAGAAGTTCTTAGCAAAACTTCCTCCCTTATTAGGTGAAAAGGTGAGAAATAATATTAGAGAAAGTCATAATCATCAAATTCCTTCCAATAGGTTAGCTTGTGGTGAGCTAGTCAGTTACACTTAGAAAGAAGGATTAAAACTTTACTAGGATATGAAACTTAAAAAACAATTAACATATGAAATATTTATAACCAAAAAAGAATTAGCAATCTTATGTCCATAATTTGATATTGCTTATCAAAATAGTTTAAAAAAAACCTATAAAGATGTAGCGAAGTCCCCCCATAAAGCAAAAATAGGAATAAATTCCCATACAAAAAACAAAAAAGATTCTACAAAATTTCCAAACCAAACAAAACACATGTTCGCAAAAATAAATAATTTCTTTCAATATCTAAAATTAAAAATATAGCATGTTATAGATGCAATTGAAAAGGTCATGCGATAAAATATTATAAAATAAATAAAAACTTTAAAGTTTAGAATTAGACCAGGGGATATTAGTAAAATTCAAAATTTAATAATTAAGGAAAGTGAAAACTCTATGATTGCTCTGACGAAGAATTTGATAAGGAAGCATTAGGATTGGAAATTGATATCTCTATAAGTAGTGAAGAAACAATATATAATGATCAATTAGAAGGAAAAATCAAATTAATGTGCTTTAAAAAATACCAAAAAATATTTTAGAAGTTATAAACTATATTCAAGACCCTCAATTGTAAAAAGAATACCTAATGGAACTACAACAATCTTTTGAAAATCTAAGTCAAAGCTTACCATCACATTCCTTTGTCTTGTTTGTGTGATTCTTATCTAGCATGTTTATCAATTATAGGAAGATGTTGATGGTAAGCTTTAACTAGGGGTTTCACAAGATTGTTGTAGTTTTTTGAAGTATACTTTTTGCAATTGAGGTTATGACTTCTTAAAGGAAATTTGTACCTTTTATAAACACATAATCAAATTAATGTGCTTGCAACATATCAAAAATTCCTTTTAGAAGTTATAAATTATATTCAAGACCCTCAATTGTAAAAAGAATACCTAATGAAACTACAACAATCTTTTGAAAATTTCCGTCAAAGATTACCATCACATTCCTTTGTCTTCTTTGTGTAATCCTTATCTAATATTTTGTCAATTGTAGGTAGATAAAGATGTTGATGGTAGGCTTTAACTAGCGGTTTCAAAATATTCTTGTAGCTTTGTTAGGTATATATTCTTTTTTGTAATTGAGGGTTTTGAATATAGTGTATGACTTCTAACTAGCATTTTAGATCTTTTATAAGCACATTAATTTGTTTTTCTTCTTTTAATTGATCTTTTTATATTGTTTCTTTACTACTTGTAGATCATTTATTTTCCAATCCTAATGCTTTATTATCAAATTCTTCTTTAAAGTTATCGTTAGAGTTTTCATTGTTTGTAATTAGTAAAGCTTGAATTTTGTCTAATATCTCCCGGTTTAATTTTAAGTTTTGAAGTTTTTTATCTATTCTAAAATATTTTGCAGTGTGAGCTTTTCTATTGTACCTATACATGTTATGTTTCTAAATTTGGATGTTAAAAGGAATCTTTTGATTTTTGCTAACATATATTTTGTTTGGTTTGATTTTTTATATATTCTTTTTTATGGGAATTTATTGCTACTTTTATTTTGTAGGGCTTTGCTATAATATCTACAAGTTTTTTTTTTTACTATTGTTATAAGAAATATCAACTGTTGACAAAAGTTCCTTATTCTTTTTTGGTTTGAACACTTCATATTTGAATTGTTTTTTAAGTTTCATATCCTAGTAAAGTTTTAATCGTTTTTTTAGTGTAACTAATTAGCTCACCATAAGTCAACCTATTATAAGGAATTTGATCATTATGAATTTTTCTAATGTTATTTATCACATTTTTAACTAATAGAGGAGGAATTCCTGCTAAGAATTTCTTTCAAAAATAGATAGTTCGAATCTTAAGATAACTCTAGTTAAAAAGGAGTATTTGTGCAATTTGAGATTTGAAAGCTTTTTGCACAAAGTTGCATAATAACTCAACTTTTTTTTCTTTCAAGTACGAAGGATCACCTATAAAATGTAAAGAGATTGCTAATATCAAAGTAGGGACAACATCCTAAATGGGCTCACTATTCTTATTTAAGATTGTCTCATCTTCTTCGTTAATCCTAACAACGTTAAGAATATCAATTTGTTAAGATTCAGTTAGGTGGTAATCTCACTAGCCTTTCAATTGTTTAGAAAGTTTGGCTATCAAAAACTCAGATATGACATGATCAAATGTTCCTGATTGAGTTTTATAGGCATTATTAACCATTTTCATTTGTTAGAGCATAGTCAATGTGTTGTTCTCAAACATTCCATCTGTATTCCAGTCATAAATTAACGATGCATTGTTCCTAGTCTTAGTTTGGAAATTGGTTAAGGTTTGGGATGTTGAAGATTTTAGGGGAACAGAGACAACAAGTTCATTTATTCTATTCAACTAGATTTGTATGGCATTTCGAAATTCTTTATTATCTTTTTCCGTTAACTAATTTGAATTGCTGCTAGATACTTCATAAAGCTTGAAACTTGGGGTCTTTATCAATTTTTTCTTAGTTATTGCTATAGTACTTTTTAAAGTTTTCTCTATCCTAGATAGCGTAATTCTTTTGAGCATAATATTTTTATATTTTTTGGATTCTCATTCTCATTTTTTATCTTCAAAGGGGATACTATAAATACATTTTATTTGTAAGGGATCCTAATTTAACAAAAGGAGGATTTCCTAAGTGCGACTCTTCTCTTGTTGTAGTTTTTCAATTGTTTTTATTGTTATTATTATTAATGAATCTTAAAGGACATTATATTTTTTTCTTAGGCATATATTTCAAACTAATCAAACAATAATATGTTTATTAAATGGTAATTGACAAACTAATAATCATCTAGAAAAGTATAAACTTTAGATAAGGCAATAACTAACTAACCAAGATAGTCAACTAAGACAAAATTATTTCCATATTTTTCATTTTGAATTATTGAAGTGTTGACTCTTTCTATCAACCAAAGGTCACATTAAGAGATGAGGTTAGTAGATCGACCCACGACCAAATTGTTAAGATGAACAAGTCTAGAAAAGCAATCTACATTCAAAAGTCATCATGGCCTCACAAGTCACAACCAAGAAAAAAGTTCAGAAGAGAACAAGAAAAAGAAAAATTGAAGCCAATCGCAAAAAAATGGAAAGGTCCTTGTCACTTGGTTGGACTAGAAGATCAAGTTAAATTTAACTTTGGCAAGAACACCAACACTTGGAAAGTTTGTTTCAAATTTTTGTTCTTACTACAAAATAAAAGAAAAGTTTCATTCTTTCTCAATCTGACGGCTAGCTGCTCCTGCTCAGACAAAATTTACGATTAAAACAATGGAAAATTAGATGAAAACAGGGTAAATGAATAAAGTAAGTAAACGGGGGTTTCCGTCAAATGAAGTTGTTGATGTTTTCTTCGTACTGTAGAAACCTGTGTATTGAACAGATTAGCTTGTCAGAATAAAGACCCACGAAAGGTTTCGTAAGATATCCGCTAAGTTTCACCTTCTTGCTGTTGTCACTTGTTCTTTTCTCTCTAAAGAAATTTGTTGCCGGCGAATGTAATTTATTGTTGTTCTTTAGCTGTCTATGCTCTTTACTTTTATTACCTTCCTTTGATGTGTTTTTGCTTTGAGAATTTTGATATAGAATCTGCATTGCTTCTGGGATTTAAGGTTTGTGGGTATTGTTCTGACGTGAACTTGGGGTTGTTTGAATTGGTTGATGGTTTTCTGTCATTGGTTTTGAAGTTTTTGTTTCATGATCTCTTTTGCGTTTACCAATAACAACTTGCCTTTTCTGCCTATCCCTAGTTAATGATGTTTTCGGTTGAACAGCCGGCAGAGATTAGCGAAATGGGTTTTAGTTGCTAGTTTCGATGTTTTACAGAAGATGGTAGTTTTTTGGATGGAGTTCCAATAGTTATTGATTTTGATAAGAGTTTTTCATGCTTTTGCAGTTCATTCACTTTTCTTTGCGAAAATGGCAGAGGAGAAAATTGCGATTGCCAAAGATGTAACTGGAGTATGTTCTCTGTTTGTCTCTCTGTATACCCGCCTCTGTCTGTTCCTATCTTCTGCTCTCTGTATATAGTAGGTGATAGATGTGAGAACTCTATGGCTGACTTGTTTATGGAGTTTTACTTTTGATAGTTGATCGGGACAACTCCACTGGTATATCTTAATCAAGTCGTGGATGGTTGCGTGGCTCGTGTTGCAGCAAAGTTGGAGATGATGGAACCCTGCTCGAGTGTCAAGGATAGGTGCTTCCTTGATACAAGATCCTGATTCCATATTGAGAGATATTGTCATTCCATTCTATGTTTTTTTTTATTACTATGTTTTGTTGTTGAGTTTGAGGTCAATAGTGCCTTTAGGCTGTACTTGGGCTCATAGGACTAGATTTGATGTGTAATGTTCTGTCAATTTTGCAATTTTGTGCTCATGTCATGGAAATTCAGCCTTTTGTGTTATTTTATTCTGATGCATTTTAAAATTTCTTCCTCGTGCATCTGACAAGACAGTGCCTCTGAAATCTTTTATAGTTGGAACTTGGATTCCCTAACTGATTATGCAAAATTTTGCTTCTTTTCTTGGTTGTAGGATTGGATATAGTATGATAGCAGATGCAGAGGAGAAGGGCCTTATCAAGCCGGGCGAGGTAACTGAATCAATTTATCTGATTAACATTGATTTCATGATGGTGGCCTGGGGAACTTATATGTAAATTTTGTCACATATTTTCTGTTTATGCGAGTGGTATCCATTTTGTTGATTTGGAGCACCATGGCATATAGCTTTTTCAACATGATTTACTTTTGGTTCTAATGCTGCAGAGTGTCCTAATTGAGCCTACAAGTGGTAATACGGGTATTGGACTTGCATTTGTGGCAGCTGCAAAGGGCTACAAGCTTATCATTACAATGCCTGCTTCAATGAGTCTAGAGAGAAGGATGGTTCTCCGTGCTTTTGGTGCTGAGCTGGTTCTTACTGATCCTGCCAGAGGCATGAAAGGAGCTGTTCAGAAGGCAGAAGAAATACTTGCAAAAACACCCAATGCTTATATTCTGCAGCAATTTGAAAATCCTGCCAACCCAAAGGTATCTTCTTTTTGCCCTTTGCATTTTATTGACTTCCTCTTTGTTGAGTACTATGACAGATTCTTATCCTATGGCTAGATACACTATGAGACCACTGGACCAGAGATCTGGAAAGGTTCAGGTGGAAAAGTTGATGCGCTTGTTTCTGGAATTGGAACTGGCGGTACAGTAACTGGTGCAGGGAGGTATCTCAAGGAGCAAAACCCTGATATAAAGGTTGCCTATTTGCAATTTGTGATTTAAAGCTGAGGTTATAATTATTGTTTGATGGCATGTTTTGTTTCTTATCCTTCTAGTTACCATTTCTTTTGTTTTCAGCTATATGGTGTTGAACCAGTTGAAAGCGCAGTATTGTCGGGAGGAAAGCCTGGTGAGTTGTGATAACAATTTATTGATGAGATTTAGCAATCTCGTCTGCAACTTTCAAACAGACAGTAGGTACAGGCATTGGTTGCTAATAGATCAATTTTGTGTGTTTGATATGATGTCTAAGGTCCACATAAGATTCAAGGAATTGGTGCTGGCTTCATTCCTGGAGTTTTGGATGTCAGTTTACTTGACGAGGTTGTTCAAGTAAGTATATTTCCTCTCAACGAAAATCATCAAGTCCAATAAATAAAATCATGACTTTCTTCGTTTGGGTTCTGTTCACGTTTTTCTTATTAATACGGGTACCTTTTTCCAAAAAAACATAATTGGTTTAGTTCAAATTTGCAGTTCATGGGATCATCTGAAATTTAATCCCAAAAAGGAATTTGGTTCACATTTTTCTTATATTATATCCATAATCGCTAAATGTCCATCTTATTTTCTTTTTGTGTTCTCCTCTTATTATTTCAACAACAAGTACAAGACTTTGGGTTGCATGCATGAATGGAGTTCATTGCTTCTCATGAGAGCCAAAACTTATGTTGTTCACAAGTAATGCTTAATCTATGCAGATATCAAGTGATGAATCAATTGAAACAGCTAAACAACTTGCCCTGAAAGAAGGGTTGATGGTAAATAGTCTCAAGTCTACAACTGTTTGATTTATTCCCCCAACAAGGATCATTGTCTTCATTATTTCTGGGGGTAGCTAATTAGATCTTATTTAATGTTATCATATGGATTTCAGGTAGGGATATCATCGGGTGCTGCTGCAGCTGCCGCAATTAAGATTGCAAAGAGGCCTGAAAATGCTGGAAAACTCATTGTTGTAAGTCAACTCGTTTTTCTAGCGTATGTCACAGCAGGAAATGTCTGTTCAGGATATCCATTAATATGTGATATAGATAATATTTTTGTTGGAAATTTATGGACCAAGTAAACATTTCTAACTTCATTATCATTAGATAATGTGCCATATCTGAATACTGCTTGGTACCAACAGGCGGTCTTCCCCAGCTTTGGCGAACGTTATTTATCGTCTGTGCTATTTGAATCAGTGAAAAGGGAGGCAGAAACTATGGTTTTTGAGCCTTGAATATTGAATATGAATGACAACTCGGCTTGGGGCCTGGTTTGTGTGGATTGGAGGAAAAGGATGTGGATTGCCGTAGCAGGTTGGTTTCAGTTTTCCGGTTTCAGGTTTCAGTAATCGTCTTTTAATATAGATGTATTTGCTACGAACAAACATGAGGTCGTTCTGTTCTTCTATCTGTGTGCTAAATGAAAAACCTGTGAGAGTTAGCCTCAGAAAAACTAAAAGTCCCATGTTTTTTAAATCGAATAAACTTCCTTTCTAAAGTTATTTTCTTGAGATCCTTCAGGATTCAGTTCTCTGTGGCAATGATATTGCTGTTGGGAGCATTGCCATTGGTTGTATTGCATATTCTGCATAAAGTTGGGATTAGGGTTGGCCGCGCTAGAAATGCGATTCAACACATTGATTAGAATTAGCTCGGAGCGCCGTGGTTGTCCATATGTAAGGAAATTTTCTTTCTAAAAGTATTGATTATATCATTCTCCTGGCTACAGGCCTGAGCTGAGGTAGCGGGCCGAGCCTGACTCAGCGAAACTTAATTTTTTCAATTTAAAAATGTCAAAACGATACCGTTTTGTGTATAAGGGTTGAATTTCGGACTGAGCTCAGTTTGTGCAGCCCGAGCCCGATACCTAGTATGAGACCCGGTCAACCAAAGTCTGGACCTAATTGTTAACTCTAAAATAACTCTTGTAAAGAATATAATTTAGTATTATGTAAAATTGAAAAGTTTTTTACACCTTAAATTTAATTATAATTCAACATGTCTACATGATAGGAATGATCTCATATAAAATGTTAGAAAATGCCTAGGCTTTGGATTGAAATCCAGCTTGTAGGATTTACTATTTTTATCTCCAATAATTTCTCCTTTTTATTTTTAAGATGTTATATTTTTGTGATTCAATTAAATGATAATCTCATTAATCTTTTCACTTTCCCAAAAGTTGTTATTAATAATCAAGGTATAGTATGGTAAGAGGTTCTTAATTATATTTTACAAGATTTAACAATCAATCTCATTGATTGTTACATTCCACCTACAAATAGATGACATATTATATTTTGTTTGTTGTAATATATTATGCTTATTGTCAACATTAATATCATGAGTTTGTCTTATGGAAATATGGGTTTATTGACTTTTCCCGGTGAAATTTATTCCTTATAAAAACAATAGAGTTTTCTTTTTTTTTTTTCTTTTTGCATTCTTGTAAGCTTATGTTATGGTTTGTAAGCAATCATTTGTATAATTATTTTAACAAGTAATACTTTTAATATCTTTTGAATTCATTTTTATTTTTTAGTTCAGGAAAATATTTTATTGCTATATTTTGGTTAGAGTTAATTAATATAAAAAAATCAAACTTTTCTCAAATTTTCAATTATACATCGAACTTTAAAAAGTAGTAATAAAATGTCTAAACTTTCAATTTTTTTTAATTCTAACCTGACATTAGTCTCACTGTTATTTTTACTGACGTGATGCTTTTTAAATTGAGAAAAGTTTAAACTTTTTTTTTGATAATTAACCATTTTGGTTATAAGGTAATGATTTCCAAAAGGATGGATTTTGAGATTAAATCATGCATGTCTCTAGAGGAACTTTCTTCAGTTTTCATCTTAAGTTATTTGCTAAAAATTGTTAAAGAAATTTATTTAAGAAACTACACTTTATGATCTTTTTTTTTAGAGAATTAAAATTTTTGTGTAACTATTCTTTATTCAGCTCCATACCATGAATTGAGGATTTTTAGGAAAAGGTTGTATTCAAGAATCTGTTTCAATAATTCAAGAAACGGATTTAGTTCTAAAGGATTACTGATGCTATCTGATTTGGATTCTAAGCTAATCAATATACTTATTACCTAACAAGGACGTAAACCGAGATCACTCGACATTACTAGGTAAGAAGTAGTTTTCTTAAAAGTCAATTCAATTACCAACCAAAAAAGAAAATAAGTGGAGAGGTTTTCATAACAAGTTTTTATAAATTTTTAATGTAAGCCCGTGACCATAATTATAGTTGTTTGTGAAATCTTTGGATAACTCCTCTAAATTAGGGATGACAATGGTGCAATCTCATCAATTTTTAAAAAAATAATTTTCTTAAAATTAAAAGTGTAAAATATGAGTTACCCAAGCCTACACCTACCCGAGGCTCAACTCTTCTAAACAAAACGATATCATTTTATTTAAAAAAATTGGACCTCAAACTAGCTAAGCTTGGCCTGTTGAAAACACCTAAATTTAAACCTATGGGCTAGTCCATTGTTTTCCTTACTCTGGATTAGTCTCGTTGTGACGTGAATAGCATTTATTTATTGTAATTATAATATAAA
This sequence comes from Erythroxylum shatona, assembly GCA_027568895.1. Classification (NCBI taxonomy): domain Eukaryota; kingdom Viridiplantae; phylum Streptophyta; class Magnoliopsida; order Malpighiales; family Erythroxylaceae; genus Erythroxylum; species Erythroxylum shatona. Next base: position 29,178,777 of record JAOSBK010000003.1, read on the forward strand.
TAAATAAATTATAATAAAGTAATAAATAAATAGTACTCTAAACACTCAAGTATTTCATGATTCATTTGTTTCTCTTAGGTTCTTATTAAAAATGCACAACTATAGGCTTGCTGATATATCAAATCTCTACTACCTAGATTATGCACCTATGAATTGAAATGTTTTTATTTCTCACTCAAAGTGGGCTAAGCTTGGAGGTGAGAAATTTTCTGGACAATGAGGTTTAAATTAAAGAAATTAGTATGACAATTAAAACACATCCTAGGTAAGAGAAAGCAATATAGCATGTAATCCACATTGTACCTTCAAATACTTAACAAAACTCGTCTATAATTCCATCACTTTATCAAGAACACGGACCATTGTTATCAAGTCACACTATTGTCCCTTTTTTATTTTGCTTTTCTATGTGATATGTTTAGATGTAAATATAAAGTCCAATTTCAAACATAATCCCCAACTCGTAATTTAAAAAATCACAAACTTATTCCTCAAGCACACCTAAATTTAAATTCATTAAAAACCTTTTTTATTAATTTAATTCTAATGTCATAATCACTCCTAAGGTTAGTTAAAGACGTTGAAATTAAGATTGGGCTCATAAGATAATTTTTTATGAAGTAAAAGGAGTCATAAAGCTTAAAGGGTCTGATAAGAGATATTATGTCAGGTTAGCTATTTAAGCCTAAAAGATTAATTCAAAGATGACATGTACCTTTTTCATAGATGCACATCGTAATCTTAAAGCAACTCAAAGCAAGTTCTAAATATGTATTCTTTCAATAGATTATTGTAATGTATTTGTATGTTTTTTGTTTTCTAAGCTTATTTTCCCCTTATTGAATTAATCCCTAGATTTTTTTTTTAAATAATTATAAGTTATTTGACATTGAAATCTTTGTTTGTTCTCTCTTTGATTGATGCTAATTATACCACTTGATATATGTTTAATTGTTGGTACATTTAATTATTTACACGTAGCAATTAATGATAGAAAAATATTTAAGATACTCACTTTAATTCACATATAATTTTAGTTATAATTTTGAAGTAAAGAAATTAGAGTGAGTCGAAAGTATCACATTTGGGTCGTTTTTCGAATATTAATTTTCACTTGTTTTCATGGAGTAAGAAGAAGAAAATTAAAAGACAAGAAGAAAACAAATAAAATCAAAATAGAAAGATGAAGAATTAAAATTGCTTGCCGGAAAAATGAAGAAATAACAAGAGAGCAAAACGCATGTAGCGAGTTGAAGGACAAAACGACATGCATGCAGGTGAATTAAAACAAAGACAAATCGACAGCAGTACAACCTAAAGCAGAAGGAAGCTAGCGTTTAATGCTAGCATCGCTTGTGTTAAGCGCTATCGTTGCATGCATTTAACGCATGGTTTAAACGCTAGCGTTGAACGTGAAAGCTAGCGTTAAACGCTAGCATTTAACACTACAAAAGGGTTGAAAAGAATGAAAGAAAAGAACAGATAGACAGTAGCTTAGGTTAGACAACGTAGAAGAGATAGAAGAGAACTGTAGCGGCAGCAGTGAGACATAAAGGTGGTGTTCGACTGGGCCAATTTTTGTGGGGGCTAAAGTTTTTTCTTGGGAGACCCGTAGAAGGCTAAGTTCTCGATGCTGGTTTAGACGTAACATCAACGCCGACAACTTAGATTAAGAAATTTTTTTCATATTTTTGTTATTTCTTTCTCTCATTAAAAATTAATTGTGTTATCCTATATTAATTGATTTGAGTTTTGTGTATGGATAATCGAATTTATGTTATTGTTCGGTTATATGTGTATGAACTCATTGGGTATTGCGAAAGCATGATTTTAATGCATTCATTGAATCGTTTAGTTGCAAACTCATTGTTAAAATTTCAATATAATTTGTAATTATTATGTTGAAATTCATATGTAGCGACTAGTGATTCGAAATCATTAGGGATCCATGACTTAGGTTAAATGACGCATTGTATATGATTGTTGCCTTGATTAATCAGTTTTTCTAATTTGTATTCTACTATCTAATTAAATATAAAGATCGTATCCTAGATTATTCAGTGGTTAAGTTTAATTAACGATCGTATTTTGATTAAACAAAACTTAAGGAAAAATTCGGGTTAATTATTAACTCACGATTAATAGTTGCTAGGAAAGGTTTGAGAACAATAAATCCATGAAATATGCTTAATTATGATGTAGGTCAAGATTGAACCAAAGATCTGGATCCCTACCGAATTTCCCACTTTTATCATTTTTGCTTGTTTTCTTTAATTTGTTTTTATTAGTCTAGTTTCATTTTATTTTCTTATTTGAAAAATCCAAAACCCCCTATAAACCTAAAAACCGATTAATTTTATTTCATAAACTTTGCACACATTCTCTGTGGGATCAATCTAGACTCACCACTACTATAGTAGTAGTCTAGTTTTTTATTTTGACAAGCGTTACGACGCGTTGTCAGTTTTGTTTGTGATTTTAATTAGTTCCGTCTACAAATTTGTTCGTAATTAGTTTCTTTTCAGTTATTTCATAATCTTTTCAATTTTTTGTTTTGATTTTGTGAAAAAATTTAAAATTAAATTTGACATTGAGGGGAGTAATTTTTTCATTTATTCATATTCTCAATCTTATAAGAATGTTTGGACTCATCAACTTAACTTTTATTATGGATGGAATAATCAGTCGAATTATTTTCATGATAGTTCACAGGATGCACAATAATTCCTATATAGACCAGAAGCTTCCTATTAAAACTTCGGTCTATCACTGGAAGAATTACTTGATGTTATCACTGCTAATAATTTGCAAATCCAACATAATACTATGCAATTCTAGCATGAGGAAAGGCAATTTTGGCAGGATATAAGGTTTAGCGTCCAAGATTTGGAAAGACATCAAGACTCAGGTACATCCTTGGAAGAATTAATTAATGTTTATGTTGTTAACACTTTGCAATTCCAGCAGCAAACAAGTTCTCCAGAACTTGACAAGCCAGGCGGATTAGTTGATGGAAGCTATCAACTGCCTAGCATCACAAAATGAAGAGACACAACCATATCAACATGAGAAGTACCCGATGGATATTAGCGTGGAAATCTTATAGAGGGAAGAGGAGCTTGAAAATCTTGAGTGTACCATTCAAGGAATTGCGTATGAAGAAGAAGTTGAGATGGAGCTCGAAGCGAAAAAGAATACATCTTTTAGCTCAGAGGTAAGTACTGAATCCATGATTATTTTTTAGACTAACTCTTCATCTTTACATAATAGATTCGAGGAATTAAATGATGAAGAAAAAGGTGAAGAGACGTTTGAAATATTTCCGGAGTGTATGGAATTAGTCGGGATTGAGAATCTGAGGATAGGGAAGATGTTGAATGAGGATGATGATCAATTAAGGCCCTATCTGGAAGAACCTCGCATAAAGAAACCGCATGTTCAACTTGAAGATCATAATTTTACCACGTGAGGAGAAGAAGGAGTCGAGCTAGCAACCCTAAATAAAGGCGTTTCTTAGGAAGCAACACAAGGGAAGTAAATTTCCTTTTCTTTACATTTTCGCATTTCTTTTTATATGCATGTGTGTTTCTTTGTTAGTTTATTTTTGCTTGTTTTAAGCTTTCAATCAAAAATGAGAGAGAATAAAACAAACAAAGAAACATTTGCTCATTTTTTCATTGCTTCTAGGATTATTTAATCACGAGTAGAGAATAAATTGACAAGGAAATTTTATAGCAACTTTAGCATGTACTTTTATGATTAGTTGATGTGCATTATCTTTAGAAGAATAGTGACTAGTAGTAGACAAAGTCGGTGAGATTTTGAGCCTTATTAGATTGAAACATCCATATCAGTCTATTGTCTTTTGATAATGTGTGACTTTTATGACATGTGCATCCTAATTTTGCGTTAAATTTCTATTCAAGACCACATTTTTATAACAAGCATTAACATGGATGTGGTTAGGCATTCTTTCTTTTTCATAAACTACATTAGCCAAATAATGTATCCTATTGACATGATTTTTCCTTGATAAACCCCTTTGAGCTTTATACTTTTTCTTTGTGTACTAACCACATTACAACCTATTATATTTAAACAAATGTCCTACTCAAGCCATAAAAAGCTAGTGGAGCATTTGTGATTGTTAAGTTTGTAGATGTAAAAATTTCTAAATGTGGGTTTGTTATGATGTTAGGATGTTTTGTAATTGAAATTCTCATGTTAATGTAGTTTCTTTTATTTTTAAAAAATAAAAATAAAAGAGAAAAACACAAGAAAAGAAAAAAGGAAAAGAAAACAAATGAAAAAATGTTTAAATAAATGTATCTAGAAGTAAGTACGTATGTGTTGAAAAGTTATTTATGATTAATGCATTCTCCTAAAGTTGTGATGATATTGGATATGAGGTAGATGTTGTCTTGGAAGGTTCACTTATTATGGTTTCAATATATTGTTAGCACAAATTGTATGAGTGATCCTTTCGGTTTGGTTGTGCTTAATGTGGTTTGTATGTGAGAACTCGAGTTTGAGTTATGAAACTTGTTTTTATATTCATCATAGTTGATGTACACAATTGTGAGTGAATGTTAGGTTTTTGCACTTGATGGTATTATAGTGTTGCAATTGTTTCACTAGCTTTGATAAATCTCATGCTCCTTAACCCAAATATATCTCACTTTACCTTAGCCCACATTAAAACCTTGAAAAATCCTTTGATCTATGATTTTGCATGTGAATTATAGTGGTGGAGAAATGAACTGATATGCAAAGTTATAAATTGTCAAGATCATGAATGGTATTCAGTGTACCTATAGATATATTTTACTTAAACACATTTTTCGAGTCTGCCAATAGAATGCTCGATTTATGAAGATGATGCTTGTTTGATTGATCATGAGTAGAAGTATTGAATGTTGAATTCTTGCTATGATTTTTTTAATCATTCATCTTTGATTATATGAGAATTGAGTAAATGTTTTGGGTCTTTAAGCTTAATTAGGATGTTTTGCCTGAGGACGACTAAAGCCAAAGTATGAGGGGAAATTGATATGTGTTTAATTGTTGATACATTTAATCAATTTACACTTAGCAATTAATGATATGAAAAAGTTTAAAATACTCACTTTAATTTATATTTGGTTTTAGGTACAATTTGGAAGCAAAGAAATTAAAGTGAGTTGAAAGCACTACATTTGAGTCATTTTCTGAAGAATAATTTTCACTTATCTTCATGGAGCAAGAAGAAGAAAATTAAAGGATAAGAAGACAAGATAAATCAAAATTAAAAATGAAGAATTAAAAGTGCTTGTTGGAAAAATGAAATAACAAGAGAGTAAAATGCATGTAGCAGCTGGGAGTTGAAGGACAAAATGAAATACATGCAGGTGGATTAAAATAAAGACAAAATGAGAGCAGCACAACCCAAAACAAGTGGATTAAACACCAATGCTAGTGTTAAATGCTAGCGTTGCATGCATTTAATGCATGGCTTTAAACGCTAGCGTTGCATGCAAAAGCTAACGTTAAACGCTAGTGTTTAACACTGCAAAAGGGTTGAAAAGAATGAAAAAAAAAACAGATAGACAGTATCTTAGGTTAGACAGCATAGAAGAGACATTAACTGTCCGTATGATTGTTGTCTCTGATTGCTGGAGATGGAATGGAACAAAAATTTGGAGATGGAACGGAACAGAAATTTGGAGATAGTGAGGTGTTTGGTTATAGTGGACAGAACAGAGAAAACTGTCTCCGTCTCGAGGACAGAATGTGTTTGACTG
>JAOSBK010000003.1:29186243-29203838 GCA_027568895.1 Erythroxylum shatona
TTAATTATTTATAATTTTAATTTAATAAATTATTTATAATTTTAATTTAATTTAATTATTTATAATTTTAATTTAATAAATTATTTATAATTTTAATTTAATTTAATTATTTATAATTTTAATTTAATTTAATTATTTATAATTTTAATTTAATTTAATTATTTATAATTTTAATTTAATAAATTATTTATAATTTTAATTTAATAAATTATTTATAATTTTAATTTAATAAATTATTTATAATTTTAATTTAATTTAATTATTTATAATTTTAATTTAATTAATTACTTATAATTTTAATTTAATTAAATATAATATTAAATTATGTTATTTATAATTCTTATTAATAATTAATATAGTAAATAATATAATAATATTTATTTAGTTATAAGTAAATTAGATTATAGAACGAAAAAAAAAGTGATTTTGGTAAATTTTAAAACAAAAGAAACCAATCACGCATACACTGGGTTTAGTGTTAGTGTATGGTGGAAAGACATATGCATCTAACGCGGAGACAGCAGAGGCAGGGACACACTGTCCTCCCTTTTTGGGAGGGACAAAAATCTTTGTCCCTGTTCATCGGAGACGGTCGACAGAAATCTGGAGACAACAACCAAACAGGTAGCGAAGACAGGATTTATTTGTTCTGTCCACTGTCCCCACTCACAGAGACAGTAACCAAACATAGGGTAATAGAACAATAGCGGCAACAGCGAGACAGAAAGGTGGTCTTCGATTGGGGCAATTTTTGTGGAGATTGAAGCTTTTTCTTGGAAGACCCACGGAATGCTAAGTTCTCAATGTCGGTTTGAAAGCGACATTGACGCCGACAACTCAAGTTAAGCATTTCTTTTATATTTTTGTTGTTTCTTTATCTCATTAAAAATTTGATTATGTTATCCTATGTTTAATTAATTTGGATTTTGTATATAAATAATCAGATTTTCGTTATTGTTCAGTTCTTTATGTATGAACTCATTGAGTATTCAAATGATGATTTTAATGCGTTCATTGAATCGTTTAATTGCAAACTCATTGCTAGAATTTCGACATAATCCGGATTGTTATATTAAAATTCATATGTAATGACTAATGATTCGTAATCATTAGAGATAACTTTAGGTTAAATGATGCATCGATATGTGATTAATCGGTTTTCCTAATTCGTAATGTACTGCTTAATTAAAGCTAGAGATTATATTCTAAATTATTCGGTTTTTAAATTTAATTAACGATCATATCTTTAATTAAAACAAAACTTAAAGAAAAATTACAGTCCACGTGTTAAGAAAAATTTAAAATAATCTTTAATTAGGATGTAGACCAAAAAAATTGAGTCCCTATAAAACTCCGAAATTTATCATCTAAACACGATTAATTTCTTTTCATAATTTTAGCGGACCTAAACTTACAACATGCGGTACATTTAATTATTTATACGCGAAAATACATAACAAAAATATTTAAAATACTGATTTTAGCTTATATATACCTTTAAGTACCTTATAATTCATATCTGCTACAGAGCTGTTTTAACCTTGGTACTGGTGGGGCGCGCCAGGCCCGTGCATTAGTGTAAGGCACGGACGACGCACGAGGGCTCCAGCAGCAAGCCACTGAGACCAGCCTTCTCCCTAGAAAAATAAATTTAATATCATGTGAGCCGATGGCCCACGTATTAGATATTAAACTGATAAGAACAGACGCTACACTTGAACTCAAAAGGTGGAACGCCCACCTTAGACGTCCCCACATTCCGGTTCGATATTATGTGAGGGAGGTAAATCACGGTTTGATCCCAGCCAACTTCTTAAGAAGGCGGCCCAGACGCTACACTTGATCTTAGCCGAAAGCGCAAGAAAGGTATGCTTTCTATTGCTGTCCATGCTTTCGTCTTATATTTGCTTTTGATTCTTGTGTTTTCTGTCTCTTAGAACGTGGGATTGAAGCGTAAGCTCCATACCTATTTTTTGGGAAACGAATATACTCTTGTTTTTATATATAAACTAAAATTTTAAATAATTCGAGTCGTTAAATTTCTTTAAATTAATTTTTTTTACAAAATTAAGATTAGAAAAAATTTCAATTAAGGCTCGTTGATGTATACTGGATTATAAACTGATTACATATTCGTAATTCCAAACCCTCACCAAAATTTTACTACGTGCGTAACCCTTAGCAACACAAGGCCGTGATGTTTTCCCACCCTTCAATTAGGACAATTGTTCAATACTCCATCCATGAGGCCAGATCGCGATTGCCTACTCACCATGAAGAAGGAAATTTATACCAATTAACGGGGATGCAGTTGCGCAGGATAAGGGCCAGTTTTGTTGATGATACTATAGACCACGTCATGAAACGGCTGTGGCATACCATTAAAACAGTCAAACTATGTGATAGTTTTTCCATGCGTGGGAAAGAATGCTTTCTATGTACTCCTTGGAATTAGTTCCAGAGGCAGGGGCTGTTCAAGGCCCTTCCATGCAAATCCTATTCTAGGGATTTATATAGAGACAACCAACGATCTAAATCAAGACAAGATGAAAAACTGAGATTACGAGATATTTTACCATAATTTTCTCCAGAAAACGGCCTTCCTGCCTGATGTCATCATTAAAGTCACATGATAACGCTAACATAACCAATGGGTATATCTCAAGAATTGTTTCAACTTCAAGAACTGCTGAGGCAAATGATGCATGGTTGTCCAATGTGTGGGCTGGCGCATGGATTATCTGGTGCGCAAGAAACAGCGAACTTATCCAACATCAGGTTATGTCTACTATTGCACAATACAGGCGGCATGTTAGGCTTGTTAGTGAGTGCCAAATGGCCTTTCTCGTGGAGGATCATGCTAATATACCTAAACCTAGATGGGTCTCGTGACAAGCACCTAGTAATGGCTATGTTAGGTTAACGTGGATGGGAGCTCAATTGGGAACCCTGGGGATGCAGGGTTTGGTGGATTGATCAGGGATGAACATGGGTGGTGGTTGGTTGGCTTCTTGGGGTTCATTGGGCATGCAACCAACATGCTAGCTGAACTTCATGCTATATATCATAGTTTATCTACTGCTTGGGATCGTGATCACTAAAAGTTGATTGTGGAGTCTAACTCACTTAAATCGATTAATCTTATTAAGGGCGCATGCCCCTCATCTCATCCTTATTTAGCCATTGTTGATGACATTCGCCGACTCCTTGGGCGAGTGTGGTGCTGCTCTCTTCAACATACCTTCAGAGAAGGGAATCAATGTGCGGATTTTCTAGCTAAACAAGGATCTTCTGGCCTTTCACGTTGGGCTCTTTCAGATTTCCCTGGGCCACATCTTGGTTTGCTTCTCCAGTATGACGCTAGATCAGTTGCGTTCTTAAAGCATTAGTTCTCTCCATTGTACCAAAAAAAAAAACATTCACGGGTCTCATTGCCAAATTAGCCATAGGTTCACAACCATGAAAGTCAAGTGATTTCAAGGAATAACACTATATCACATTTATGATGTCGATGCCTATCCATACTTCAAAGGCCTATGCCACTGTTTTAAGTGAAAGCAAAAATTTGTATCAGTGACCATATTGTCTAATAAATTTCATCAACATAAAAATTATATGTTACAATAATATTGCCACTCAATAAAGATTATATGTTACAATATATTCATTGCTAATGTGTTCGTATTTGTCACAAATAATAATATTAAATTTAATAATTTAATTGCTTAATCGATAAACATTTTTGCATTGGTAGCCATAAAATAGAAGTTGTCACAAATGATACGATTTTTAGTGCCAAGATATTGTTACACAAGCAAATAAAAATTATTAGTTTATAAAAAATATATATATAAATAACCAAGATGAATAAAATTCTAATATCCAATATCTAAAATTGAAAATTTTAATATCCAAAGCAATGTTACGAATACCGTACCGAAACTTGGTACCAGATTGGGTTCTAGTATGGTACTGTACCGGTACCGTTTTGGATAATTTTTTAATTTTATAAAATAGTCCCTATTTTTTTTTTAAATTACAAAATAGTTCATTGTCATATTATACAGTTATACTTTATATTTTTAACCCTGTCTCCAAAAATCATAATAATAAATAATAATCAAAATTTTAATTTAATTTAAAAAAGTAATTTAATATTTATTAATAATTATAATTAAATTTAAAATATATTTTTAAAAAATAAAATATTTTTATTAATACTATATTAAAAATTATTTTATTTTATTTATAATTATTATTAGTAATAAAAATATTTATTATTATTTTATAAATAAAACTAAAAATTAACAATAATTATAAAAATTGAAATAAATAAAATAACTAATTTAAAAAACTTTGAAAAAAAAGGGAAGGAGAGGGAGGGAAATTTTGAAAAAATTTGAAACTTTTGCAAAAAAAAGTCCCCTATTTTTTAAAATTTCCGATATCAGCCAGTAATTGACCGGCATTTTGAATACCAACCTGTACAATCTAAAGCAGGCCTGTACCAACCGGTATTTAAACTCGGTATCATCGATCCTTTATTTAGTATTAGTTTTTGTCCGGTATGGTACGTACTGGGCGGTACTGGGCGGTAAAAACCGATATTCATAACATTGACCCAAGCCTTCCTTGTTGACTTTAAACCATGCAAGTTCGATTTAACCACTTTCTTCATTCTTAGAAATAATGAGATAATAAGTGACTAGTTTCACTTTTCTGTGGAAAAACATATGAAAAATCTTAAAGTTGTAGTTCTACAATATATATGTTTTGTCGCAATTGCTTCAAATTGAATCTACCGGTTGCTTATTAGAAAACAACTAAATCAACAACTGTAAATTTTCCCTATTATAATCAGAAACAGAAATACTAAATATGCATCAAATAAATCGACATACGAAATTTGTTAACGTAGTCCGACATACGAGACCTATGTCTGTGGGACCCTTACCTAACTTAATCAACTTTCACCAAAGTACAATAGTCTTATACAAGGTTTTATTAAGCCGATACTGCTCACCATTTGTCAATACTCACTTATACTCATACCCCGTGAAAGTATTTCACACCTAATAACATGACCACCACATGCGAACCTCAACTGAGAATTTTGAAGCAAAGAATGAAGACAAATATATAAATAAATTTTAACTATTAAATCAAGAATAACATAAACAAAGAAACATTTAAGTCAAGGATAAATCGAATCATGGGAAGTCATCCAATAAAAATATATTGTGAACATATTAATCACCAAAGAAACCCATGCACATCAGCTTCAATATTGGTCGGGTTGTCGAAGACCCTAAATAATTTTGATTCTCCAACCTTTTGTAGTAACCGTAGAACTAAGTCGAATCCCTAGAGAACTAATCACTAGCTTCTTAATTTCAACTAATAAAAGTAAATGGGGTTTTTTGGTTAAATAACTGATTAACAAAAATTAATACGAAAATAAATTAAATCAGCTTAATTTAAATATAAGAAAGCCATGATTACCAAACTTCAATTCAAGGGAAAGACCTCATGTAATTATAACATTGATCATTGGTTTAAAGAGAATATTTTTATGATTTAGACAGTTTGTCCAACACACATTAGGATAGCTGTAATAAGTCTCAAATTTTCCTAAATTAATTGGTTCAAACCCAACATTCAAACCAAAACTTATCATTTATTGACTAGGTATGATAGTATTCCATATAAAATCAATGATAGCAATAAGCTCCGTGAAAAAGACTAAACTCTAAATTAAATAATCAAGATAGATGTAACTATTCAATTTAGTTTTCTTGTTTATCATAAGTTAAATATGAAAATTCATAAATAATCTATTTTCAACTTGTACCAATCACTTATGACAATTACGGATCATTGAATTCTTAGATAGCGATAAAATAATCAATATTAAATTAAATTGTCAGATTAATCGAATATTAATCATTCATAAAATATGAGAACTCAAAATAAGAAATACTTGAATTAAAACGTGAATCACAAAACTTCACAAAGTTACAATTAGAGTATTGAATCTCCTTAAATCAAAATGATTGAGTTTAGCCACACATGACTTTCATTCCAATAACAAAAATACAAAAAAGATAAAGAATTGCCAAAAATGTAAGAAGAAAGCCTTTTTCTGATGTAAGGAATGCTCCTTTTATAAGGTTTTCTAATCTAATCCTAATATAACTCTAACTTGTAAAGATGTCTATCTAAAACGAATTCAAATTCCTACGTGATAAGGGTAATGCGAAGTCTTCCAGTCAAACTCCAACTCTTCAAATGATCTGCCTTACCTAATGCATCAATCTTTTTACTTTATCCAAAATTTGTGATTATCACCAATATAGTATTAATTTAATGCAATCTCCGCTTTTCATCTCCTAAAACAAAATAAACATTAGTTTTCATATTTAACCATTAAAAAAATCTAAAATAAAGGAGATAATATCAAATAATATAGCAAGATGAGATCTTATCAAATGCTCACCAATCGGACATATGCCTCATCCCAAAAACATACCAACAAAACATCTGTCAATAATGATGGATATATCATATAATGTCACACAAACACAATGAAAACATAGCTGCTATACATAAACAATCGGCTGCTTATTTTTCAATGAAAAACTATAGATCAAGTGGTGCAATCTATCATGCACATATGTAAAAACACAGTTACAATGATCAATAGAATCTTCCATAAGTGTCATCCATGTTTATCTCCAACAAATCTGATCTTCTTTAGGCCTCTATCTCATTTAGAATTTCTTCTTTCCACACTACCTTATCTTCCAAATATACCACATAATCCAAAATAATGGAATCCATTACCAAGTCAACTTTTATTATGAAAGATATACCAAATATATCAAACTACGAATAATACTCAAAATAATAAATAAAATAGCTTATCAATATACATGTCCAGTTTGATGTTTGAACTTTCTAGTAACAAATTGAAATATTTTAAATATATTATTTTTATAATATTAAATTTTGTAGTTTTAATGCTTAATTGTACATTAAGTAAATCTAAAAATATATGTAGTAGTTTATATATAACACACTTAAAATAAATTATATATCAAACTTATAACTTAAAAAATAATTGATAAACTTAATATAACTATCATTTTCAAATCTTAATACATTTTTACCACTGAGTGGTAGTCCCTTAAAGTCTTTAAAATGAATTGGAACCTCTCAGCCACAACTCATATATAATATTTTTTTATGTGGATAAGCAAATAAAGAATATGTTCTACAAGTTTGACTCGTTTGCTTGGAACTGATAAAGTTGATCAATTTAATTTTACTTTTTAGCAAAGGTATTTGATTTATTATTATTTTCAAAGTTATAAAAAATAGCATACCCCGTTAGTTATATAATTAATACCAATTATCTCAATGTGCATAATTATGATGTATTTAGCCAATTTCTTTCTCATATTTTTAAAATTATGATGTTTTAAAATTTACCGCGTGTACAATAAATAATTTATTTATTTTTAGATATTGTTGATCAAATAAGGTCTTTAACTTATTAATTTTGATAATAATAAAATATATCATTATTAATGAATTTTAACTTTGGTGATGTTAGAAGTTATATTATAATGAAGTTAGATGATAAGTAAATGATGGAGATGGAATGACGTAATGAATCTAACTAAATGATGGAGATAGAATGAGCTAATGAATCAATTAAATAAATTAGTTTTACTTCTAATTAGTAAAGAGGATATAAATCAATTTTATGTCTCTTGAATTATTATATTATCATTTTTGTGGTTATTAAATATACATTTTCGATACTCATTTATTAAAATATACATCTGATTCACTAATTTTTAAATAAGGTAGAAAGTAAATATATAAAAATAACCTTTTTCTTTATTATTGAAGGAAAAGTAAATATCACTTAAAATCAATGTTTTCATAATTTAAAAAATCATAAAGAGAGGAAAGAGAAACATGAATTTGAATACATAACTTAAATCTAATGTCAAAAGAACAAACTTTTTGATTTGAAATGTATAGCTACAAAAAGGAATATATCTAATTCTAATTATTTTGAATAAGTAATTGCCTTATTAAATAAAATCGAATTTTTGAATAAAAAAGGGAATGAAGCCCTCTCAATTAAAATTTGAGCAGGAGTCTAAGAAAAGGCTGATCCTAAGAGAAATACAATTTAAAATTTTAAAGAGCTTATAGTAATAATTAATAAATTAGTCGTTTTAAATTAATTTAACTATAAAATTAAGTTTTAGATTTAATATACCTTGTGCTTTAGATGACAGCACAGGGTCTAATCTAACTACTAGGAACAATAAATTAATATAATTTATTTGTTTCAAAATAGGCCTTTTAGTGTTTGATAAAAAGGGAAATTTATTAAAGAGTTACTTATTAAAAAAATTTCAAGCTTTGCATAATTTTACAATTATGACAAAAAAGTATAATTTTATTTCTCTTTTATTTTTTAATATTATTTAATTTTATTTAGATATTCTTTTACTAATACTTGGCATTATTTAATCTAATTGATGTGATTTGCCACGTTAATGAAATATTAAGTTATTTTTGTAAAACATAAAAATTTGAGTATTTTATTATCTTTTTTAAATATTAAATATAATTATAAAATTGTGAATAATTTGAGATTATTTTAATAATTAAATCTTTATTAAACATATATCATCTATTTCCTGTGTTATCCAACTCTTTCTTTTCGTGTTACTCTCATGACTACTTATTGGAGAGGTCACATGATTGTTTATTTCCTTTCCCAAATTTTCAAGTCTTCCTTGTCCAGTAATTCCATTTCTCTCTGCACCTTTGCCTAAAAGAGTTATTGGCAAAGTTTCAACATAGTAACTTGTTAAATGAATGATTTTGACTCAGGTTAGAGGTCAATAGACTAATCCTCGAGACCTTTTTTTTTTTTTGAGAAAAGGGCCTCGGGTTGTTACAAATAAGAAAGTCCATTGTTTTATTTGATAAAGAATGCAACAATTAGGCTTAGGTCTGATTTGACCCATTATCGTCGCTATAAATAAGAATTTCGTTATTTTGTTTGATAAAAACTGTAACCACTAAAAGAGTAAATAGATATAATTATATTTGGAAGTTCTTATAAAATGAACAAGGTCACTGAATCCAAAATTACTAATTTAAAAATAGGAATGATAACAACTTAGCTTGAAATGCCTAATTTGTTCAAATTCAATATTTTGTAAGAAAATGATTGAATTTTAGTGATTTTGACTGACAAAATATTTTATATTACGATCAAATTATAAAAATTGAAGTGAAACTTTAAAAAAACAATATGATGCAAATATCATTTTAAAGACAAGGTTATTTTACGGTAGAGATTGAGTAATTAGGAGATCCAATCAGCTCAAGCCTTCATTGTTGACTTTAAACCATGCAATATCGATACATTCTTTCATTTTTAGAAATAATGAGATAATACGTGTGAAATGAACTCCAACGAATTTTAACACAAATATCCATCTTGGAAATTTATAAGCTTCTACGACGTTAATACTAGGAATTGACTTCATTTAGCTACCGAAGAACAAAACAATTTGTTTTGCTCTATGTCATATGTTCAATCCGATATTTGTGATCTGTGGAAGATAGGACCTTCTGTGGATATTGAAGAGTAAAACTTGTTGAATTCAGATTAAGACTTCCGTTAGATATAACAGAGTCTTGCGTTCCATGAAGCATTCCTTTGGTTGTCAGGTTGTGGAATAAATTTGAATTAGAACAGGTTTAACGCCACGTTTTTAGTGAGTCAACTATACTTTTGTTCAAATAAGGCAGTTGGAATTCAAGAAAAGTTTCTTACCAATCCATGATCTTATTGTTGTCGTAATATGTATATATATTATGTGTGTGTGTAAATGTATATAAATATATTTATATTTATATTTACATACATATATAATTTCTCTACAGATTTCATTTCACTAATTATTTTTTATACTTGAACATATTATTGGGAGAAAAACATTTGTTTCAAAAAATGACTATCTTTTCCATGAAAAAAAAATACATGCCCATAGTTCAAATTTTTATTAGTAATAAATTGAAAGTTTTTAAATAATTTTTTATAATATTAAAAATTTACAGTTTTAACCCTTGATTGCACGTTAAGTAAATATCGAAATATATGTAATAGTTTATAAATAACACACTTTAAACGAATTATTTATCAACCTTATGACTTAAAAAATAAGTGATAAACGATTTTTTAAGTTGACAAGCAAATAAGGAATATGTTCTACAGTTTGAGTCATTTGCTTAGAACTAATAAAGTTGATCAAGTTAATTTTAATTTTTAGCATAGGTGTTTGATTTATTATTATTTGTAAACTTATTAAAAAATAGCAAATCCCATTAGTTAATACTTCTAATAGAAATTTTTTACTTATTTCTTTAATTATTATTATCATTGTTGTGGCTGATATATATGTAGAACAATTATAGGATCGATTCGATTTGCGTACCCGTATCCATGATCTTGTGTTCGTTAGATGTCGATGTCGTTAAATGCTTTTATTTCCTCTCGTCTTCTTTCGTTAGCAAATTCCTCAATGGTTCAGAATTATTAATCGTCATGATGCAATAAGTTGTTTCAACTTATATAGCATCTCCAATGGACATGTCCTTTGGAAACTATGAAGAGAGAGGAAAAGGGTCCGTGACCCATTTGAGATCCAGTCTATAATACCCAATAACCATTATCTTGGGTGTTTTAATTGGACTCAAATCTATAAGTGACATGAGACATAAAATAATCTAACAATATATACATTTATTTAAATATAAAACTGATTTACTAATTTTCAAATAAGACTTAAAGTAAATATATATAGTTCATCCTTTTCTTTATTACTGAAAGAAAACGATATCACTTAAAAGATCAATATTTCTTATAATTAAAAAAATTATAAAAAGAAGAAAGAGAAATAAGAGTTCTTAAGAAATACAATTTAAGAATTTAAAGATAAATAAAATGTTACTTAATTTATTATAATTGTTTAAGTAAAACTGAATTTTTGGATAAAAAGGGAATAAAGTTATAAAGATTGTTGTATGTTATTAGTTTGAAATAAGGATGGATGGGGTAGGAAATCTTAAGAAATATAATTTAAGAATTTAAAGAACTTATAATAATAATTAATTAATTATTCGTTTCAAATTAATTTAGATATAAAATTAAATTGCTAGTTAATTTATTATAATCATTTATAATATGAAATCCAGATACTTTATTGTATATGCCAAAATTACGAAATACCTTTTGCTTTAGATGATAGCACGCGACTAAGCTAACTACAAAATTATAGTTAGCTTTTAAATTCCTATACTTTATTTGTTTCAACACAAGTTTAAGGGATATTATTTGATAAAAGAGAAATTTATTAAAGGGTTAATTAATAAAAATTATAATTTTGCAAAAAAGCAAAATTTTCTTTTTCTTTCATTTTTAATAATAATTAATTTTATAATAAAAGGGTTAATTAATAAAAATTATAATTTTGCAAAAAAGCAAAACTTTCTTTTTCTTTCATTTTTAATAATAACTAATTTTATTTTATTATAAAATTAATTATTATTATTTTATTAAAATTTTCTGAATCATAAAAATTTGATTATTTTATTATTTTTAAAAATTTGAATTATAATTATAAAATTATGTAAAATTTAGATTTTTTAACGATTAACTCTTTATTAAACATAATATTCTCTGATTCCTACACTCATGACTACTTAATGGAGGGTTACACACAGTACAACGATTGTTGTTTTCTTTTTTTGTAAGTCCATTTTTTAATATACCTTTTTTCAACGACTTATTGCCAAAGTGATCAACACGGTAACGTGTGATTTAACAAATATGAATAAAAAGGAATAAGAAAAGGCCACTTTTGTTGATCATTGACGCCAAGATATGAATAGTCAAGAACATTAAACATCCTAATTGGAGGTTCTACAATTATTATCTATTTTTTCCTTAATTTTTCCAAATTATCAAAATGATCAATATGTTTGAAAAATAATAGACTATAGATATATAATTACTTTAACTTGCTTATCTTATAAATACATAAGACCTTACTAATTGTGTAAATATTATAATAAATGAAAATTATTATTTCATTCAAAAGAATAATTTATATTTTGAACAAATTGAAAATAAATAATACATCATGTTTATAAAATGTATTTGTAATGTACATTTTGGAAATAGGTGTTTCATTTATTAATAAGTATAAAAATTTAGTAAAATAAATAAAATTTGAAGAATTAGTAACTAAAATAAAACATTAATTATTATAAAATTCTAAAAGTTAAACATCTTCCATCACACAATTTTTTACTTCTAATCTAATTATATTGAGATCATACAAAGTACAACCTTTGTTTTACTCCTAAGCTTCCAAGTCTTCCTTGTCCTTGTACATGTCTCTATACATCTTTGTCTTACGAGTTATTACCGGAGTGACAACACAACAATGCGTCAAATGCGTGATTTAATATAAATCAAATGACTCAAACACAATAATGTTTGAGTCAATAATGTTTGAGTCATTTGCTCGAAACTAATAAAGTTGATCAAGTTAATTTTACTTTTTAACAGAGATATTTCACTTATTATTATTTGCAAATCCCATTAGTTAATGCTTCTAATATAATTTTTTTACTTATTTCTTTAATTATTGTTATCATTATTGTGGCTGATATATATATGCATTTATTTAAATATAAAACTGATTTACTAATTTTCAAATAAGACTTAAAGTAAATATATATAGTTCGTCTTTTCCTTTATTATTGAAAGAAAACAATATCACTTAAAAGATCAATATTTCTTATAATTAAAAAGTTAAAGATAAATAAATTGCTACTTAATTTATTATAATCGTTTAAATAAAACTGAATTTTTGATAAAAAGGGAATACAGTTATAATGGTTGTTTTATGTTATTAGTTTAATATAAGCATGGATGGGGTAGGAACTCTTAAGAAATACAATTTAAGAATTTAAAGAACTTATAATAATAATTAATTAATTAGCCGTTTCAAATTAATTTAACTATAAAATTAAATTGCTACTTAATTTATTATAATCATTTATGTTAGGATATATTTTATATATATCTTATTTAGTTTTGGCATTTTAAATTAGACATATAAGAAAATTATAATTATTATATGGATTGATGAAGGTGAGTGGAGATTGTACTTTAATGGATATGCAGCAGATGTGAAGATTATGTTTTAATTGAAGTCTATTATTTGGTTTTAATTGAAGTCTATCGAAAGAAGGACACTGGGAAAATAACGTGTGTATGTCTTACTTCTTGAGGGTGTGGGTCACGTGAGAGGAAACTAGAGGGGCTAGTTGCGCACATGTGTTTGGAGAGCTGAGGATTATGACTTACGTTTGACATAAGGCAGTAGGTGTGTGCGTGGATAAAAAAAAGTGCAGTGGAGGTTACGTATGTCTTTGAAAAACTTGGCTGGCTGTGCACAGGGACGGAGCTACAGTGGGGGCAAGTGGGGGCACTTGCCCTACTGACTCCAAAAAATTTTACATGAAAATTTTATTATTTTAAGTTTTGAACTTATAAAAAAAATTAAAATTTTGTTCCCATTAAAATTTTGCTCCCATTAAAATTTTTTTTCTTCTAGTTAAATTTTGCCCCCACTCAAAAAAATTTCTGGATCCGTCCCTGGCTGTGCATGATGTGTTGTTTTTTGGAAGCTGAATATTGATCTCACGTTTTTCCCATATACGGTTGAAGTTGAGGAAACGCTGCTGGTGCGCATATTTGGTGTGATTAACTTGTCCCTTGTATGAATTACGGCAAAGGCGTTTTTGTGGGCAACGCATTGCACACGTTTGGATTTTATGATACAGTGAAGTTCATCTTCGGTGAAGTAGTTTTTGGCTTTTAATTGAAAAAACACCGTGAGTTGTTTTTCTGTGAAGAAAGGGTGAGCTATGGTGAAGAATTTCAGCTGGATTATTTCAAGAAGATAAACGCTATAGGGAAGTCTTTCTTATGTCTCAAGTATTTTATTGTTCGATTAACAGTTGATTAAATACTTAACCTATCTTTATTTATTATTGTTTTGAGTGAAAGTAGTTAGAAAAATCTTCTGTTGAGGTTAGTACAAGGTGATCGTACTATTGGGTGTGAAATTCTTTTACGGAAAGTGAGGTTGAGAGATAGTGTCAAGGGTTGAGCGGCGTCGGCTCAGTAAAACCTTGGGTAAATCTATTGTACTTTCGTGAAAGTATTAAACTGGGTGAGGGCTGTGCAGATGTAGGCAAGGTGTTCCGAATTGCGTTACCAAATTTTTGATGTTTTTATTAATTATTTCGATTTTGCTTGTTTTTATTTTGTTGGTGACTAAGAAGTTTGAAGAAAGTTTGCGATACAATTAACCTCCTTCAATTTTTCAATTTATAATACGAAATCCAAATACTCATTTTATATGCCAAAATTACAAAAAACCTTTTGCTTTAGATGATAGCTCGTGACTAAGCTGACTACTAGGAACAATAAATTCCTATAATTTATTTGTTTCAAACCAGGCTTAAGGGATATTATTTGATAAAAGAGAAATTTATTAAAGGGTTAATTGATAAAAATTTATAATTTTGCAAAAAAGTAAAAATTTCTTTTTCTTTCGTTTTAAATATTAATTAATTTTATTTTATTATAATCTAATGTAAAATTTTACTTATACTTGACATTAGTTAATTCTGGCCTAATTTTGGCAAGTTATTTTTCTAAATCATAAAATTTTGATTATTTTATTATTTTTTAATATTGAATTATAATAATAAAATTAAGTAAAATTTAGATTTTTTAATAATAAACTCTTTATTAAATATAATATTCTCTGTTTCCTAGACTATCTAAGTCTTTCTTTTCATGTTACACTCATGGCTACTTATTGAAGGGTCATACACGGTACAACAATTATTTATTTCCTTTTCCTGTAAGTCCATTTCTTAATGTGCCTTTTTCCAACGATTTATTGCCAAGTTGATCAACACGGTAACGTGTCAATCACATGGAACAAATATGAATAAAAAGGGATAAGGAAATGCCAACTTTTGTTAACCATTGACACTAGAAGAATATAGATAGTCAAGAACATTAAACATCTTGATTGGAGGGTCTACAGTTATTATCTATTTTTCCCCTTCATTTTTCCAAATTATCAAAATGATCAATATGTTTGAAAAATAATAGACTAGATATATAATTACTTTAACTTGCTTATCTTATAAATACATAAGAATTTACTAATTGTGTAAATAACCCTTTTATAATAAATGAAAATTATTTTTTCATTCAAAAGGATAATTTATATTTTGAACAAAATGAAAATAAATAATACAACATGTTTATAAAATGTATTTGTAATGTACATTTTGGAAATAGGTGTTTCATTTATTAATAAATATATAAATTTGGTAAAATAAATAAAATTTGAAAATTTGATGAACTAGTAACTAAAATAAAACATTAATTATTATGAAATTCTAAAAGTTAAACGTCTCCCATCACACAATTTTTTACTTCTACTCTAAGTATATTGAGATCATACAAAGTACGACCGTTAATGTTTGTTTTACTCCTAAGCTTCCAAGTCTTCCTTATCTTTGTACATGTCTCTATACATCTTTGTCTTACAAGTTATTACCGAAGTGACAATACAATAATGCGTCAAATGCGTGATTTAGCAAGAAGAATTATAAGCTACATCAATACGGGAAAAAAGATTGGATATAAAAAATGATCAAAATATAAAGATACGTATGGAAATTATCATAAAGGTTCTAGTTGAAAATATAAAATGAATGTATTTGATATTGAAAGAATAAAAAGAAATAAGTTTTAAAAAATTAAAAAGATAAAAAAAACAAGTATTATATTTTAATTATACTTGTTTCAAAATATTTAACTTCATCTATCAAATACCTATTACCTCAATGTAAATTATTTTTCTTAAATTAATTTCAATAAATACCATCATTTTTGCTATTAATTTTTTATTATCTATCTCATGGATCTCGTAAATTAATTGGTACCACAAAGCCTCAACCGTAATAATAAATGAATTTCTTTTGGTGAATGCAAAACTATCGCTTAGCTTTCTTAGAAAATATTGTCAAAAGTTGGGACAACTTTATTAAACATATATTATCTGTTTCCTACTCCATCGTAGTCTTTCTTTTCATGTTGCTCTTATGGCTACTTATTGGAGGGCACACATGATACAACTATTGTTTATTTCCTTCGCCAAATTTCCACGTCTCCCTTTTCGTGTTAAGTCCATTTCTTTGTCCAACAAGCTATTGTCCAACATGTAACGTGTCAAATAGGAGATTTTGACTCGTGAATTTTACCAAAATCAGAGAAAGTGTATTTTATTTCTTCTTATGTACATGTATTTATACAAGGATAATAACACTATTCTAGCCTAAAATTAAGTTATGTACATCCGTAATATAAGTAACGGCTAGAGACAACGGTATCTGAATCATAAATATACAAATCAATCTAATTTAATAATATTTACTAACAAAAACAACGCCTCAAGGATGACTCGCACGTCACCACCTATGGCATACGAAACGAGACCCACCACTTCCCTATCTCAAAACACGTCTCTTTTCTTGCATTAACTGCTTCCCACGCTTCAGCTTCTCTCACACGGCCAACGACGTTCCGATGGGCGACAATCACCCATCGTCATGTTCGCAGACGAAAGGCAATAAACGCAAGAGTAAAATCAACACAGGCAGTACATTACGCATAAACCCAGAAAACAATTAGGGGTTTATCGGAGAAGCAAAGAACACGCACATAAATTCTGGAAACAATTTCCAGAGACATCGCACAATAGATGCAATCAGAAGGCAGATAATAGAGGCGGCTTGTTTTTAGGGATTTTAAAAACAATTTCCAGATGAAAAGGGATGCAATCGTGCATAAACAAAAAAAAAGCTTTGAAAAACATTTTTCAGAACGTCGTATATGCACAGAGAAGAAACAATCCAAATCGCACAAACCCAGAACAATTAGGATTTCAAAAACCCCAGACTTTTCAGAACATGTAAAATAAGAACAGTCGTGGATATCTTATTCGGGGAAACAATTTCCAAAAACACAGTATACATAAACAGAAACAATTTCCGCAGTCATAAATCAGATCATATTCGATTTTTCAATTCCAACTTTTCCGATCAACAACACTCAAAATTTTAACCAAATTATAAAATTAAAATCTGCTCTGATATCACTATTGAGAAATCAGGTCCGGATCTGATCCGACCGCAGTGGAATAATCATAAAACTTTTTCGTGATTTTTGATTTCCCAAAAATCAAGATCTATTTTATTCTATAAAATAATTAACATGAATCATAATAAAGCGAAATTTAATTCGTACCTTATTCTGAAGCTCGATCTTTGTCTTGATGCATCCCTCGAACCGTTTTCGAAATCGATCCGTCTCAACCACCGTAGCCGCACAAG
>JAOSBK010000003.1:29203938-29224059 GCA_027568895.1 Erythroxylum shatona
GAGAAGTGTGATGAATACTGTGGGACTTTCCTTTCTTCATAGTATGCTCCTCTTGAATAAGAATGGAAATCAACTCATCAATGCTCCATTCATCTTTCTGAGCATGATATGTAGTCCTGAGAACATCAAACTTAGATGGAAGAGATTCAAACACCTGCCAGATCAGATAATCCTCCCCCAGCACAACTTTCATGGCCTTCAACTTGTTATATCAGTTCACAAGCTTCATAACATGCTCACAAACACCACCGACACCATCATACTTGATCTTAGACAATAAAGACAAGTAATTAGACTTTTCAGTCTTATCAAACTTCTGGAAATTTTCACCAACAACCTTGAGATAATTTTTGGCATTATCAATTTTTGTGATGCTCTCTTTGATGGTCTTCTCCAATGTGTACTTGATGATCATCAAACAAACCTTGTTAGAACGAACCCACTTATCATATTTAGCTCTATCTGCAGTGGAAGACTCAGTAGTGGGTTATGCAGGCTCATCCTCAGTGAGAGCAACATCAACATTAAAAACCGCTAAAAATAGATTCAAGGATTCAAGCTAGTCCTCATAATTGGTCCCATTCAGCTTAATCAAAGAATTCAAAGCTGGAAATTGGTATAAAGCAGGGAGATTTAGCAAATGTATCACCAACCAACAAAATTGAGCAAACAACACAGCTAGGTTCTCATGCAATTGCAATCCTACCTGAGGGTCTCGAATTACAATACAAATCACCCAAAACATTATACTATGTCCTAAGGCTAATATCGATAGGATATTGAAAACTTTAAAGACACAATTTAATGAATTAAACAAAACATTAGAAACCATATTGATAAAGACAAACCGATAGGATAAATGCATCATTAACATATCATCTAATGTATGCCCAATAACAACATCACAATAGTCATTTGTCATAATTGGTCTCACAATAGGTGAGCTCACAATTACACAAAATGAATAACAATAGTCCAATAACATTGCTCAAGATTGTTCCCATAGGTTCAATTGGTACCATAATTACAAAATTAATCATAGTAATCATATA
Organism: Erythroxylum shatona; assembly: GCA_027568895.1. Lineage (NCBI taxonomy): Eukaryota > Viridiplantae > Streptophyta > Magnoliopsida > Malpighiales > Erythroxylaceae > Erythroxylum > Erythroxylum shatona. The sequence goes on from JAOSBK010000003.1 coordinate 29,204,991, forward strand.
ATATAAGATTATATGCATAAATCACATCAAAAATTAATTTTGGAGCATAAATATATAACACTGAGAGTACACAAGACCCCACAAGCCCAAATAATACTAGGAATAAGTACAAAAATTTTCAAGAAAAAAATTCAGAGAGTACATTATATTTTTATTAAATTTAAAATTCAGGAAAAATAAAAATAAAATTTCTAGTATTAAAAAAATTCCAGAAAAATACCATAAAATATAACTGGGCAAGTGGAGCAAGTTGGAAAAAATTTGGGGAAAATGGCCACCTGAGGTGACCGCACGTGCCCACACGCGCCACCAGTGCGCATGGGAGAGGGCCAGTTGGGTTGGGCTTCATCTTCTTCACCCAGCTGGCTGGTATTCGGGTAGCCCGACCCGGTTCGCTACTCAGTTCAGAAAAATTGTTGTATCTCTCTCAATTTTGATCCGTTTTCAACAAATTTGGTGTCAATGGATTCAAAATTGAGCGGTCTATAAAACCCCTCAATCAATTTCATGGAAAAAAGCTACTGAAAATGATTCGAAAAAATTGAAATATACAATTTTTTTCGAGAAAGAAATCAGGGTTTTTCATAGTTTGTTTTCGAGTTCTGGAGTTTTAAAGAACAAATATAAAATTCAACACCAAATCGAAGCAGATCAACCACAACAAAAAACGATTTCATGTAAATAATTATCAAATCCGAAACCGACAATTCCATTAAATTAACATATCGAAAATTAACCAAAATCAGTAGTCACAATTAAGGTTAATTGGCTCTGATACCAATTGAAAGAAATTTTAACACAAGATCTCATATTAATTTCGTAATTAATCAACACAACTAATTAACCCTATGATTGCAACATACTAGATTTAATAATTGAATGGATAAATACCTAGAAATTGAGGAACAACTGAATCCATTTTGATTTTGTAAAACGGAGCGACAGAGATGCAGAGGATTTACTACCGTTATTCCAAAACTTAATCAGCAAAAGCACATACAGTTTTCAATGGGACAACAGTATTTAAAGGTTGGCTAGCAGTAGGGCCTCCTGTGCTTTACAATATATGAGTCAAGCCTACCCATCATAGCAAGCCCATGAATGCAAGCCCAATGACACGTTAAAGAGAGAATTATTATTGACATCTAATTAATCGAGGTTTGTACAAAATAATTTTATTACGTTAGTCTACAATTATCATAGAATTCTATCATTAGAAGCATCCGGAACGTTCATCGACGCACAAGAGTTCGGTCCTCAGGAAGAATATCAGGAAGCAAAACCAACTTAATTAGAGGGGCATGTAAACATGTGTGCTGTTCCTCGGAACATGATAAACTGCAATTTCTTCTCGAAAGTGAGAAAAATAAAACACTAGCTAGCACATGGTTCTCTTATGATTTTGCCCTTGAAGAGGCACGTCTCACTGCTTCTTTGGGAGAAGTCAAAGCCTTCCTAGTCCCTTTGAGCAGCTTGGTTAAAGTCTCCTTTGCAGTTGCGGTTTTTGTGGTTGTTCTATACACCTCACTCTTAGCCTTGTCGTCTTCTTTGGTATTTTCTACTTCAGCCGTTGACTTACTTCTGCGGTGGCCAAGTGAAGAGGGTTTTAAATGGTTCATAGGGATCTGCACATTACAGAGTTAGATGATAATAGTTTACTAGATTCTTGCAGTGCATCTTATACTCTAAGTTCCCGTTTAAGGTGATCATGTTTGCTATAGGCATTTGTCGCATTACCATATTTGATGAAGTTAAGCTGTTCACCTTCTTATGTTCAGATTTTGGCAATAGATTCTTTTGATGGTAGAAGCTCGGCAATGGCAGTGCTTTGAATGTGAAACTCTCCTCGAGTTTATCAGTCTTCGCTTGTTCCTTCTGAGATCATATAGGACACATGGTCAGCTGATTGCTTCTAAGCTAATAACCTTGATCTCAACAAAAATGTGTTTCGCTCCAAACCTACCTTACGAATAGGTTGCAAGTATCTACTCTGAACCACCTTCATGATTGCACCAGCACTCTTCTGTTCGCTTGTCTCTCCGGCATTTGACGCTGTTCCTATCCTGGATTATTTGCAATTACAAGCTCATATTTGGAAATTCTTCCGTGAGTTACAATCTTTATATAAAGCCGCATGTTTTAAATACGTAGGCTGTTATGATCTTACTTGGAGTTCAAGCTAGCAGATTTAGATAGTGAAGGTTGTCGGTGCTTAGTGTTGGATCCATCTACAGAAGAATGTCTACTTCTGAGCGTTTGTCTCTCAGTTACTGAAGAATGATCTGCTAAAGCCAGATTTTCTCTGCATATTCTTCTCTCTGTCGTTGAATAAATCTGTTGAGGAACTTTTGTCATAGCAATTTGCTTCGGACCTGGTTTTGGTTTCTTCAACAGAACTCTTGGGTTTTGACGTAACTTTTCTCCTTGCAATTTCGCGTCTTCTGTAGTGAATTTTTCTTCATTCCCATCTTTTGTTTTATGATTTTCAGGATTTTCTTCTCCAGTCTTCTCTTTGCTGACTTTCACCTTTTCATCTTCTTCATCATCCTGCCTTTCTTGACAAATTTCTTTGATCTCCTCCATATCGGCAGTATGTTTCAAGAACAACAAAAGAATTAGCTACTCATACTAGTTCTGTGTGTCCCCCCTCTACAATTTGATGAAAAGATATGCACTGAACTTAAACTAAATACCAGTTCTGAAGATTATAATAAACTATTGATATGAAAAAGTTGGTAGTACTTGGCAGGAAGAATAACCTAGATAGATACTGCCAAGTGTTCGATATTAGTGCAAATGGCAATCAAGGAAAGTTTCCGTTTACTGGTATATATTTGAATGCAGCCTCGATTGGCTTATACTACACCGGAATCGTTGGAGGCCGGCAGCTTCTTAAGAATATATGGCCATTTGTCCTTCATGACCAATGTTTTGTCTTCTTACTTAGATGCCTTTCCTACACGTTCTCGTCGAGACAAGAGTTGGTTTTTGATTTCTTGCTGCCAAGTGCTGAATTATGTATTATAAACACCAGGTTTCTAAACTAGCTTTAAAAGTATAGCATTAACAAATATTTTTCTACAAGTATCTCATTATTAGTTAGTTCTTGAGTTTAGTACATAGATTATGTAATTTTAGAACGATTATTTATAATTTAAAGTTGATGGAGCCGTTTTTAATGTCAATAGTTAGTATATATAACAATAAATAAGTAGATATAATCAATTTTTTAACTATTGATTAAAATAATATTATTTTAAATTAGATCAATTTAATTTGGCCTCTTGAATCAGAATTCTAGCACTAATTTTGAGATAGGTTCAAGAAATCCTTACCAAATTGTCATCCCCGTACAGAAACCAATGCACAAGTGAAGGAAATTATAAAACAATACTTGGTCCAACTAATTCGTCGACAAATCTAGCTCATCCATCATGATTAGCAAAGCGATTTGTACCGTAGAACAATGCGATAGTTAATTTATTTTCAATTTTTGAGTTTTCAACTGTACCAAAAAAATCTACGGTAACTTTGGATTAAATATTAAATATATGCTCTTGGTCACGAGTTAATAACATTTTACAATGTTATATGATTTGTTATTTAGATGAATTATTAAAAATATGATATCATAGACATCTATTGTACAATATTAATTTTTAAAAGGATAACATATTTAATTGTGTTTATTCTTTTAATTTTTGTTTTAATGTTAAACTTTTTAAAATTTTAAATTTATTGATTAATTTTTCAAAACTCATATAGTTCAAACAAAAAGTTATTTTAAATAATGTGATATGTCCATAAAATTTTACATACACTTGGTAGTCATATTAATAAAAAATAACGTTTTAATCTAGATTATATAAATTTTAAAAAGTTAATTGCTTAATTTAAAATATTAAAAAATTGAGTAGCAAATTCAAAAATTTTAAAAATTAAAGACTTTTGAAGATGTTATTTTATTTAAAATTATTTTTGGGTGACTCATTAACTACTATTTGCTAAGTGTGAATGAGATGACGGCCACGAATTATAATCCAACCATCCAATTCATCCAACAGTTGTCGTCCTCCTCTTCTTGCTTCACTCTCCAATCTCTCTTGCTATCACCAATTAACTCTTCCTATTAAATGGTCTTGATCATGTTAGAGCTTCATTTAATTAAGAGACCACGAGCTTCACTCTCCAATCTCTCTTGCTGTCACCAATTAATAACTCTTCTCATTAAATAGTCTCAATCATGTTAGAGCTTCATTTAGTTGAGATACAGAGCTTTATTTAATTGAGATACATATCAAAGATAAAATACTGAAACTCTGCAAATTTCTACCTTTAACGCCTTCATAAAGCCCTTTCTTCCCTGCCTCTATTCAGTGAGATAAACCTAATCTAAAACTATATAGAGATAGGAGTAAGCGTCACAACGCCGTTAGAATCTTCGACATGAATCTCATAATATTGATCGATATTAGCGCTACGTACCGCCCTAACACCTATTTCACCGAGCCTCTTCCCTCTCTCAGCCCCACATCGTTCTATCCTCAATAATCGATTTTTGCATGAGGGCACCGTGGAGGAGCTATTGGACAGATACGTGGTGAAGAAAGAAAAATCGCTCGACGATGAAGACCGACAAATAAGTCCAGGAGAGAGAAATTATTATTGATCGAAAAACACACGTCAGTCATCGCTACTCCACTATTGATGTCGATTATGACTCCGACATTGACTTCGAAGCTTTTAAGTTTTAGCTTAAACAAAAGGTCTCCATTTCCTTTCTCTGTTTGCCTTTTTTCCTTCGGTTCTGCTTTATTGATGATCTTATGGGCTTGTGTAGATTCTTCGAGAGGTGATGATAAACCTGATTTCACTAACTGAATCAAGTTGCTTTCCATCAATGATGAGGGAGAATGTGGTGAGGAGCAAGAATCATATAGCCAAGATTTTTGCAAGTCCGATAAGGAATTTGGTCAAATGTTACATGACGTTTATCGCTTTTCATAATTTCAACATTATTTTATTTAGTAATGTTATGTAATGGGTTGGTTTGGTGTTTGATGCTGAGGAAGAGGCACTGATGTTGCAAGAGTTTACTATTGAAGGCCGAATTCGACCTTACGTTACTCAAGTTTTAATGGTAATACCAAATTATTCGTTTCTTATTAGGAAGAATGTTAGTATTTAAGAAACGCAGTGATTGTTCGATGTTGGAATTGGATTTAATGGTGTGTTCTTTCTTTTCTGACGTAGCATTCTTCCATTATGTGGCCTTGGATGTTGAAGGATGATGTTGCAGTTCTTCATCAGATGGTGATGACTTTGGTGATTCATTGAAGGCTGCAAAGAATTCTACAAGTCGGAGAAGAAGAAGCAAATTAAAGAAAAAGTTCGAAGGTTTCTTAAAAAACCTGGTGATGAGAATAATGGAAAATAGGAGCAGATGTCAAGAACAACGAATGTAAAACTGTGTACAAGTGATGATGATGGTAAAGAAGGTGTTGTCGCAGATGTTGGAGAAGGTAAGGGTACCGAAGTAGTTATTTTAGGAATATCAGTTTCGTTTTGATTCTTAAACTATAGAAAAATAATATTGTTAGTTTTCTTGCTATTTTAAGAGGGATATTTGTTTCACCGGCTATCAATGCCTATGATTATTTTTTGTTCTCTTTCCCTTGCCTGTTTTGATGAAAATAGAGAAATATGTACTGATTCATCCTTTCCAAAACTCTTTAAAATAAGCCAAAATGCCAAAATTTGACATCAATGGCATAAATGTTAAGAATTATTGAGTTGGGAAGCCGATTAAATGTTAGAGTAATAAATTTTTGTTGTCTTTACTTAACTGAAAAATTAAACTTATCGACCTAAAATCTAGACTTTCATAAAAATACAGAGAGACGCATACAATAAATATGTAAGCCGCCGATTTTGAGATGCAATATCACTTAATAGGTGATAAGGTTCATTTATTTGACATAAATCTTCACAATAATTGAATGGAAAGATGCAGTATTTGAGAATTATTGAGTGTAGTAATTGAGAGGGAAAATCCAGTATAAATATTTGATCATAGCTCTGATTATGCTGACATAAATCTCCTTATATCTAAGTTGTTGGTTCATTTACAATCTCATCTTTATTATGTTAAGAAAGTTGATATTACTCATATCTTTAAAACTTGAGGAGCTTGAGAAAATTTAAAACTTAAGGAGCTCAAGAAAATATGACGACATTCCTGTTAACATTAGATTATCTGACAAGCTAACTAAAATTTAAATTCTGATTTTTCTATCAATCCATAATTTATGCTTCTTTAAAGAGAATTTATGATTATTCTTAACAAACAAATAGAGCCTGCACATCATATATATTCCTCTTTCCAAGAAATTAAATCATGTTGTCCAAGAAAACAAAAGAAAAAAAACTGCAGTGACAAAAGTTAATGCTCTAGTCCATCTATTAAAGTATTTCTTCTATTTCTTCAATTTTCAATTGTTGCGTAAAATTGAACTTTCCAACTTATATGCCCTTCTTTCTTTCTCTTGTTATTGCTTCATTTTTTTCAGAATGGGCAAGAAAGAAACATGCCAGTGACTTAATGAGAAAAATGAAGCTATGTTGGAGCTTCTAAGGAAACCAACTCCTCTCTTGTTGAAGCAGATAGGGATCTTATGTGTTTTCACCATTAATACTTAGTTTTCTTTTATAGCTCAAGATTCAAGTTTCCTATGTTTATTCTTCATTTCTCCATCGTAATTATGAATAGTTCCTTTTATGATTTAATTGTTTGAAGCCATGTTTTTCATTTCGGAATGTTCAATTTCAGATAAAAGCCTGTCGTATTTCTATTGTCTTTGTCTTTAAGACTATATCAGTATTAGAGGGAATAGTTATTGCCATTAACGTTATGTTCTGCCTAATCACAGGAGATATTTTGCAATGATGCTTGTGTTGGACGATTTTTGAGAGCTAAAGGTGATAACGTGAAGAAGGTTGCAAAGAGTTTAGGGCTTGCCTTTCTTAGAGAGACAACATAGTGATTGGTATTGTAATAAAAACCTCCAATATCATATGATTACTACCACCAAATTTTGTAGATAAGTTTTTTGTTATCCTTTACTTCTTAGTCTTCTCTTTTTCATAATCATTCGTTTTCATTTTCATTCCATTAGCCATGAATTCGAAAGAAAGAACAAACATTAGCTCAGAATCTATCAATCGATGTATTTTTTGATTACTTTTTGCTTTTTTATTCTTGTTTTGAATACAAAAAAACTTTATGGCTGATGAATTTTCTGTTGAGCTTGTAGAAGGAGTCACCTATGTAGCAGGTCACGATGCAGAATCAATACCTGTTTTGGTTACTTTCAACTCCGCCATTTCCCTTTTATATCACTTTCTGCATTTTTTGAAACTAAAAGAAAAAAGGAAATAGTCGATAGAATTCTTTTTGTATATTTTCTCAAGATTCCAACTTTGCATCAATTACATATATACTTCTTTAAAGGATTTACTATTCCTTTATTTTCATTGGTTACAAATTTTTTGTGTAAAACAAGACTACCGCAAGTTCCATTCATAAAAGTTGTTAGTGACTTTATCAACTTTTAGATCCTACCTCCATTTCCATTTCTTTTTGCATCTTAAATCATTATATCAAAATTCTATCTTTCATTTCATTTTCTATAGATTCACACGCTTCCTCACATTTACTTTGGAGGTGGTCGTTTCAACCATAAAAGAAATGACAAACAATTTGTACTCCTCTTCGATGCAATTATGTCCATTTCTTCCAAAATTTCGTTAATAACTTATAAAGTTAAGGGACATATAACACATTTTGCTTTGATAAAAATACATGAGCTTAAACTCAGAGTTTAATAACCCATGCAATGTCCAAACCGCCTCTTGATGTCACATCTTCATTATTCCATTATTACACGAGAAAGACTTAACGTAATTTTTTTATTGCTGGATTTTTGTGTTTTTTATGATACTTCTCTTACAAAATTTTGTACTCTACCAATTTTAACCTTTGGATATTATAAAAAGTGAGCTTCTCGTTTGATTTACACATAAATGTTCTAGTCAATGAATTGTTAGAACAATAGTTTGCATAGAAAATTTAACGCTTTTAATATGCTCAGTTAGATCACAGTGACATAAAATTATCTTTTTGTTTCTTCGAAAGTTGTATTTGCCTTGCAAAATATTGTAGTTATATATAGTCCATCTTTGACCTCTTTCTTGACCTTTTCAAATCTTTACGTTCATAAAATATGTTGTGTCGGTAATACAATTAATATTATTGCCTAATTTCTTGATTTCTTGAAAAACCTTATAATTGGATTTAATTGATAAATGTTTGGTGTAGCATTAGAATATGTTTTCTTATAGTTTGTTCATCTTACCTTCTCAGGCTTCTTTAGATCTGCTTTAGCTTTTATAAATATGCTCCTGCTAATACTGAGAATTGTGGCAGAGTACTATCTGTGCAGGCTTTACAAGGCTTTTGTAATCGACTCACCGTCTTTATTCTCTTATCTATTAAAGGTAAAATTCAAATTTATCTGGCTAATTCTCCTGTCTTTTAGTTTCTTGTCTCGTTCTCCACCACAAATAAGTCAAACTCTTTCACTCGTAAGACCTACAAGAGGCTATTATTGTTGATCTATTCTTGTTCCTTTCTTTACTTTTTTTGTTAATTTTCTATAGCAGAGGTCTTCAACTAACTCTTAAGTCAAATGTTGTTTGCTTAATAATTGTGGAGTGTGAATGATTGCAGGGTGTCTAACCATTTTTTGAGCTATCGACAGTCAAAATGGTGGTATCTTCACTGGACTTAAAGGAATCATTAGAATTTTTTGATTTTTGTAGTTACCCATGGTTCTTTTCTCTCCGATTTGAGCCTTTGTTGATCAAACTAATAACTAAAGATGGCTGATGCTCATCTTCAAGGTATTCATTTATTGTGTCAAAACGTTTTGACTCACTCAAACCATGGTACCTTACCTTGACCCACCCGATTGCTCCGAAAGTGCAAGCCACCAATAAATCTCATTTAGGCTCGGCAAAATCTCCCCACTCAATACGAAGTCCATCTCTTTTGCATCACCGATTGCTAGAACGTCAAGTCGAAGCATCAATGGTTATACACGTCCTATTAACAAATCTTTATTACCATCAACTCTAATGCCGCACCATTTGACCACAAGTGAGCTGGTTAAAATTAGCCAACCACGAACTCCATGAACCTCTTTCCTCCAATCACCAGCCATATTTTACAAAAAGAACTACAAGACTGACAAGGCTCGTCAGTCTTTTTTATTGTTCCTAAGATTCTATAGAAGGCGCTACGATGAAATCCTTTATAGGTCAAAGATGCGTCCCCCACTTGCTGGTCTCATCTCTATCATACCACCTCATCTCAAGTGACACCAGGTGTCGATATCGCAAAGGTTCTAAGCCAAGAGTTAAGTCCATTACCGAAAACTTCACCATGATATGAGATTCAACAAAGAAGAAAAGCTTCTTTTGTGTTTTCCACTGATTTAGTAACTTACAAGTCTTTTGATTAAGTGTGTCAGGAGGACTCGGATGTTAGGGTCAATGGCACCTGTCAAGGATCAAGGTGTAAAACTGATCTATCCAAGATGACAGATAATTTAGATCAACCTAAGTTGTTTATAGGAGAACATCGATGTCAACCAATTTGTGATCAACTTGCTTATTTTACCATTGATAACATTATTGTAGATGATCAACTGTTTCTTTATCCATCTAGTAGTTAACTGGTACAAAATCCATTTACTGATTTTAGCGTGGATCATGTCAGTATGAATCATTCCTCTCTTCGGCTTGCGGAAGTTATCGATACAGAATCTGCAGTTGAAGTGTCTAATAATATGCTTTATAATTTTGATTATCCAAATATATCTTCCTCTTTTGCTCTATCTACCTCAATGGCACCTGTCGAGGATCAAGGTATAAATCTTCTTAGCTATATTCTTTGTAGTTTTCTATTATTATTGCTCCTCAAAGTGATCAATACTTTTATAAATCTTTTTAGGGATAAACTATCATCATTCTCAGTCAAAATTAGCGTGCCTAAAGAATTTTCCTGCTGAACCTCTACATCTTCCTTTTGTTCCCAACTGTGAGCATTGTGATGCAAAAAGATTTTATTTAGAGCCCCCATCATTTTGTTGTTCATCAGGAGAGATTTCCATTGTTGCTCCTTAAATGCCATGTGATCTAAAAACGATTATTTATTGACGGAGATGAAGAGTCTGAGCATTTTGAGGAGGAATGTTCATACATATAATAATAATGTGGCTTTTACTTCGTATAGAGCTAGGTCTGATCGAGAATTAACAAAAAATAAGAAAGGTGTTTATATATTTCGTGTTCAAGGTCAAGTTTATCATTTCCTTGACATTTTAGTTTTGACAACTGATAGAGTGTCTGGTATCCAACTCTATTTTTTTGATACTGATGAGGAACTTACAAGAAGGACAAAAAGTTGTGATAAACTATGTAAGGATACATTAAAATTAACTATGACAGTCTTATAACATAATCCTTATGCTAAGTTCTTCAGGAGTCTTAGAGACATTCCACTTGACAATCATATAATAGTCTTGAGGTGTTATCTTGGCCTTAATCAACGTGTAAACAATTTTCCTAATGCATCACAAGTAGCTGCTATATGGATTGAGATGGATGATGAAAGAGTTGATAAATCTCCACACTTCCAAGTGTATAGTCATTTAAGCACAAGTTATAGAAGCCAATCTTACTATGCCTATTATGATCCCCTACAATATTCTCTGTTATTTCCCCATGGTGAATCTGGATGGCACCATGGAATTAAGTAGTTGTTTTCAAAGAGAATGAGGAACATTACTTCAAATGAGGGACGTGACTTTAATTTCAATTCTTTTATTGATCCATCTGATCTGCTTAATATGGAGAATACAAACAAGTTTTTCTTTTTCTTTTCCTATTTCATTTTTATAGTGTTGTCTAACCTTATGCTTTTATTTATTTGATTTGTTTATATAATTTTTAGTTGTTAGTCAAGAATACTGTGAAAATGGTACTATTTTTGCTAGAAAGTATTATTGTTATTAGTTCCAAATAAGAGAACCGGATCATTCAATGATGCTTCATAGCTTAAGGCTACTTCAGCAATTTGTTGTGGGTTCTTATATAAAGATTGAAACATCTAGACTTGATTTCTATAGAAAGAGACAAAGTGAGATAAGGACAGAGATATTGCAGGGTGTTTTAGACAATATTGCCATCGGTCAGATTGAAAGTTATTGGATTGGTCGTCGAGTTGTGCTCTCAGCTTTGTTTGGTGGTGGTCCAAAGGACATGAAACGTCGTTATCTTGATGCAATGGCTCTAGTACAGAAGTATGGTAAACCTGACATTTTCCTCACCATGACTTGTAACCCAATGTGAAGGAGATTCAAGATAACCTTCAGTTTCATGAAAAGCCACAAGATAGGCCTGATTTATTGGCTAGAGTTTTTAAAGCTAAATTTAAGATCCTTAAAAATGAACTAATCAAGAAACAAATCTCTGGAGAGGTTGTTGCATATGTTTATGTTATTGAGTTCCAAAAGTGTGGTTTCCCTCATGCTTATTTATTGCTGATACTTAAGCCACATTCTAAATTACTTAATCCAGAATCTTGTGACCAAATCATATATGTTGAAATACCAAACCCTATTCAAAATTTGCAGTTATATTCTTTTGTCATTAAACACACGATCCACGATCCTTGTGGTCATATGAATAAAGATAGTCCTTGCATAAGAAATGGTGTTTGCAAGAACCATTATCCTAAAAATTTTGCTCCTTTTATTGTCCATGGTGATGATAGTTATGCATATTATAGAAGGAGAGATAATGGCCAAGAAGTAAAGATTTGTAAGCATGAGGTTGATAATAGATGGGTCGTTCCTAATAAGCCATACCTTTTGCTTCTCATTGATTTCCACATAAATGTTGAAATATGTTCGACTATTAAGCTTATTAAGTACATATATAAGTATGTCTTCAAGGGCCATAATCTTGTTAATTTTAGTATTCTTGATCAACATACCACTGTTGCTATTGATGAAATCGATAATTTCCAATAAGGTCGTTGGATTTTACCTCTTGAAGCCTTTGGGGTTTGTATGAGTTTCGTCTAGCAAAGATGAGTCCATCGGTTTATATGCTTCATGTTCATCTTCCTAATCAAGAATCTATCTCCTTTGAAAAAAATTCAGATTTGTCCTATTTGTTGAGAAAAAATGACTTCTCAAGAACAATGTTAACTAAATTTTTCAAAATGAATTTGACAAATAAAAAAGCTAAGGAGATGAAATGTTTGTATAAAGATTTTCCAGAACATTTTGTTTGGACCCCAAAAACAAGAGCATAGTCAGAAAGGAGTCGAAGGAAAGTTATAGGAAGGTTGGTTACTGTTGACCCTAAAGAAAGAGAGAGGTATTACCTACGGTTATTACTTATGAATTCAGAAAAAGCACTCAGTGAATTCAGAAATCCATCTCTTAAACCTCAATATAGTCAAGTTCTTACATCCATCTCTCCAAAATCATCAATGAAACAGTTAGGAAAACCCATTGATTTAGATAGAATCAATTTACTTCATTCAAAAACCCTTCATGAAGAATCCAAAAGGCTAACATCGGAAATGTTCTATGAATGTTTCCAAGCATTAAACTATTGGACCGAAGAAATGAAAATATATAGCAGAGCAAAAGAGAAAAAGGCCAAACAATGCAGCCGACCAAAAGAAGAACAGGACTTAAAGTTAAAGAAAAAAGAAAGATTCACCTAAAAAGACTAAAAAGTGATTGACATAAAGAAAAGCAAAAGTAAAGAAAGAAAGTCAAAAGTTATTTTACACTATACAATTGTCGGTTTGTGCCGACACTATTTACATCTTGTCTTTTGTGACCGACGATCACATTTTGTCTTCTTCTATTATGGCTTCTTCAGAGCCATTGTCTTCTTCTTTAGTAGTGGATGGACAATAAGGACATCTGTGTTTTGCATATCCTTGTAGTTGTTTACAGATGGCATATTTCCATTGTGTAGAGAGAGGTTCGAAAATGTCGTCCATGCGTCCAAATGGCTGAGAGAATTGCTGAATAATCTGGACTACATCTGCTGTGATTGGATTTTTGTAGGATGATATCATGATCATGTTGATACCTTTATAATTGATTTTAATCATGGATTCATTGGTGATGTGATTGCATTGATTAAAAACTCCTTCCAAGCAATGTAGCTTGAATTGATTGATTGTCTCCCATTGGAATTCATGCTGAGGTGGTGTATCTATGGGTGGATAGATGCCGTTGCTGATACTAATTTGTAAAAATGCTATTCTAGCTACTTTAATTTCTGCATCTGTGATGGATTCATTGCCCACTGTTTCCTTGAAGATAGGATAACTACTGCAAATTTTAATATAAATTTCTCTTTCCTTGGCAAAATGATCCTTATAATTTCGAACTACTTGGGTAAAGCCGATAGGGAAATCTAATAGGATGGCTAAATCTTTAAGGTAGATGGTATCAATGAGTCCACTTTGAAAGAATAGATAGGTGGATAATGGGTCAGCTGCAGGGAAGATAATGGCTTTGGGGCCAAAACGTCCTCGATTCTGTAGATGATACTGAAATATTTTCATTTCTTCGGTCCAATGGTTTAATGCTTGGAAACATTCACAAAACATTTCCGATGTTAGCTTTTTGGATTCTTCATGAAGGGTTTTTGAAGGAAGTAAATTGATTATATCTAAATCAATGGGTTTTCCCTACTATTTCATTGATGATTTTGGAGAGATGGATGTAAGAACTTGACTATATTGAGGTTTAAGAGGTGGATTTCTGAATTCACTGATGCTACTTTGTGCCATTCGTCGTAAATGCCAGACATGGGTCCATTAAAAATAACATAAAATTTAGATTCAACAAAATCTACTTTCTTTTATGGTAGTAGTTGGTTAAGTTGTTGAGGAGTTACTAAAGGAATGGGATGGTTTGGTTCAATTGGTGCAAAAGAGGTAGATTCAGGTTGGATTTGGTTTTGAAGGAAAATAATGGTATTTTTCAAATGAGTTATATCTTGGGTAATTTTTTGCATCTTTAATTGTAGATCCATGAATTCTTTTTCCTTGGCTCTTAGTGCTTCTTCCATACTGGCTAGAGCTGTTTCCATTCTCGGGTTAATGTATCTGCAAGAAAATTGTTAGAGGACTTGATATATTGAATAGTATATTAATACTAATTCAACTCAAGCTGCCATCGGATTAACTGACCTTGATTATAATTTGTTTTTATATTGTATCTATCGAATCCACATAAATACTTAGAATCCGTTTGGATTTTGAATACAACTGGTAATAAATCTATGCGTCATTTTCTCAAAGTTTTGAGACAGGCTAATGTTTCCTTTTCATGAATTGGATACTTTAATCCAGCGGGATTGAAAGTCCCGTTTATATACTTGCAAAGTAAATACTTTTTTGTGTTGGATGGTTGTGCCAAAAGGCACCCTGCCTATATATCTATACTGGCATCGGTTTGGACCAGTAATGTATCCATTGGAAGATAATTATAAAGCATAGGTAAATCTTTGCATAAATGCTTTAAATTTTGTACAACATGAGTATCTGTAGTTGTCCAATTCCATTGATTTTTAATGCTACATTGTAATTGTAAAAATTTTCTTTCTTTTGTAAGTCCTTAAGGAAACCTTGATCCGATATATAGTTAAGAAGTCCAAGAAAATTGTTGCACATGTGTTTGACTGGTTAATTGATCAGGAAAATCATGTATTTTATATAATATATTGGACTGCAATCTTAAATATCCGTTTTTAAATTCTATACCTAAATATTCTATATTTTGTTGTGCTATTTTAGCCTTTATTTTACTTAAAATTAATCCTTTTCTTTACATCTTTCTAGTACAATTTTAACCTTTTTTAAATGATCCATTTTATCCTGATTAGAATAAATAATAATATCATCAATATAAACAAATGTAAAATTTTTGAGTCCTAAATTGTTATCCATAAATCGTTGATAAATACTAGGTGCTTGTTTTAATCCAAAAGGTAATACATTCCATTGATAATGTTTTTGAGGGGGACAAGTGAATGTAGTTAATTCTTTTGTATTATCATGCAGTCTAAGTTGCCAATAACTTGATTTTGCGTCTAGTGTAGTAAACCAATTATGGCCTTTTAGTTTATTGATAATATAATCTTTTCTAGGTAATTTATAAGCATCTACAATTGTGGCTTCATTAAGTTTTTTATAATTTATTACCATACGTCTTTTACCTTTTTTTTGTTCAGCTGAATTGTTTACATAAAATGCTGGTGCGGAATGCTTACTAGTACTAGGAGATATTAACCCTTTGTTTAATAAATCAGTACATTCAGTAATAAATTCCTGTATATCTTGTTGTGTATAAGGAATATTATTATGAATGTTAATTTCTTGTGTAGGATTTTTTAAATGAATTTCTACTAATTGTTGATTATGATTTTTTAGAGGGTCTAAAGGATTTTCACTACAAACATTGTCTAATAATGTTTCAATTTCTAATTGAATAGCCATATTATTGAGAAGATAAAAGTGAAGATAATCTAATTTGGTTGTGATGAGATGTAACTTTTGTAAATATGATGTATGATCAATGGGAATTTTAAGAATAATTGATTTTTGATTCAATGATTTTATATGAGGGGTTTTTAAGGTAATATAATGTAAATATTGACAAAATGGATTATATAATTTTAGAAAATTGTTTCTAATTATTAATGGTAATCCTGATTCTTGCTGATATATTGAAGGGACTGAAAAGGTATATTTTTCTATAAGAATATTATTGTAATAACTTACATACCATATATATTTAAAACTTCCATCAGCTATTCTTATTTGTAATGGTTTTGCTAATTTTTTCCAAGTTGTTAGTAATTGTTTGGATGCAATACAAATAGTTGCTCCAGTATTTATATATGCGTTTACTTTTTATTCTGAACCACTACTTGTATGAAAGTTGTGTTGGGATTTAGTTGTTGATTCTGATGACTCCGATGACTCACTGTGAGATTCATAGTAGTAAATTGAAGAAATGGTAGAATTAGTGTCATTAATCTGATTCGATTGGTTCTAATTGATTTTGAATATTGGAGTATAAAATATTTATCTTATTTTGATATTTCTTATCTTGTTTCTTTGGACGGTTATTTGCATAATGTCCTTCTTCCTTACAAATCCAACATTTGCAAGATTTTTTCTTCTGAGGACAATCTTGTTTTCTTGGTCTAAATTGTCTATATCGTTTTCGTCTAAATTATTTTTTATAGGGAATATAAGGTCTATGTTTATAATAATGCCTAGGATATCTGTTCCATCGATAGGATTTATATGGCGTCCTTTTCTTTTTCTTATACTGTGTTCTTTGAGTTTCACATCCATAATGTTGTGGTACTTCTACATATTTTGCACAACAATTTTGAATATCTTTATGTCTTATGGTTCTTTTTAATTTTGATTCAAAACATTGTTCAGCTAATATTTCCTGAGCAATTAAAATAGCTTCTCCTAGATTGAAAGCCATTGCCCTTGATTCTGTTTTTTCATTAAATGTAGCTTCGAATTTTTGATTTATATGAAAAGGTAATTTTTGAATAAATATTTGAATATAAGTTTCTTGTTCTTTTCTTGTTAATTTATAATAATATCTCTTGAATTCACAGATAAATTGTTCTAAATAACATATGTCACGTATGTGTATATTGTTTAAATGCCATAAAGCTTTGATTCTTTCATTTCGAGAACTTTCATTTCTAAAAGATAGAACATCTTTGCCTAAAAATTCTTTATAAAGTTGTCCAGCCATAAATTCAAAAGTTTTCATATTTGTCGAGGTTTGTTGATATGCATGGGTTTGTTTTAAATATTCTTCATTATTAATTAAAAATGCCTGTACTATTCCTAAGGTTTTATAAGTAACAAAATTCCATAATAATTCCTTGTTTTTTAATTCGGTAAAAGGTTTTTCTATTTGTAATAATAGTTGTATCCTACTTATCCATTCATCTAATAATTGTTCTGGATGTACTACACAATCTAAGTTTAAAACTCTATCAGGACCTAGTTTTACATATTGCGTTGTATATTCAATAGGATAGCTACGTACTTTAGAGCCCTTTTTATAATATCCATGTTGGTTTATATCTTTTGATCTCCAATTCCAAGTGTATGAATCTTGATCTTGATTTGCCTTTTTTCGTTTATCTCACTTACATGTTCCCTTTTTATATGTTGTCTTCCTTCTGGTAATGATAATTCTCTAGTTCTACTACTTTCGGGTTGATCTTCGACGCAAATTTCTTTTTTAGATTCATATCCGTAAATAATTTCATCTTTATCTGTTATTTGATGTATTTCTTCAGTTGGTTGTAACCTTAATTTTTGTACTAACTGAGTAATTTCACCAAGTTATGATTGTATATTTCTTTCAACTACTTCTAAGGATTCTATTTTTATAGGTTCATCTACATTCTCCATAGTTTTATTAGAGTAATAGGTTTTCTTTTAGGAGGCTCTGATACCACTTTGAGGATCTGCTCTATTTGCTTATTTTGTTGCTTTATTAAATATATGGTTTGACTTTGTATGTGTATTAATTCTGTCAATTGGTTTTGTAATTGATTATTTTGTTCCTTTATTTCTTTTAAATCTTGTGACATACTCATAATGTATTCTTTAGATAAGTAGTTAATTCCGTAATTTGATTTTTCAGATCATCTATTTTTATTGAGTTATCTATTGCCGAAGAGGTTGCTATAATTGGATCGATTATTTTAATCTTTGACTTTTTGTTTTCAAGTTCGAAGAATCTAACGGGTCGATCTATTTTCATTGAATGAGATCTAAGTAAAGATGTGGTAGATGAAGATGATATATCTGAAAATGAATGTCTTCTAGATGATTGAATCGGATACTGGATTGCAGGTAGAGGTCTTAATTTTGTTCTAAAATTAGTTCCTACTTTGGCTACATCATGGAATAATTGATCAAGGTAGACTCGATATGTATCTTTAAATTCTATATTGTGATGAGAATTAGATAGAGTATAACTAATTTGATATATGATCGAAAAGGGATATTGTCCTTGGATCATAAGATCATCTCTGTAAAACTTGTATGCAATAGTTATAGTATCATCTAAATTGGGTGATTTTAATGGAATGCCTAATTTTAATCGTGTATTAAATTTAATTTTTTCATATGCTAAGTTGCCATTCATCATTACAATTATTTGATCATTTAAATTTTGCATTCTTTCGTCAATTATGGGCTTTCGTATAGGTGAATCTATTCCTTCTTGAAATGTAGATTTTAAAAGAATTTGAATCGTAGATAGATTAATATATCCGATTTTATTACGTTTATCTTCAAGTATTTTTCGTAATTGTTTTGTAATTTGGGCTTGATCTATTAAACTAATTCTAATATGTCCATTACATTGATCCATTCGAATAGGTGTTTCATGAATCATTCTTCCGAAATAAATGGTATTTTTTGATTAAAAAGTTGTTTAAACAATGAAGCTTGAATATCCTGTCCTGGTTTTAAATTTAATTTGGTTTTGGCTATCTGTTTTTGTTTTTCCTGTGTTAATAGAGTGTTGATATGAAATGTTCCTTGTGATTCTTCTAAATCTAAATTATCAAAATCTAATATTTTTTAATCTTTTTCTTGATTTTTATAAGGATGAGAGGTAAATTGAAGTAAATGTAATGTTTAAGTTAAATAACGTAGTTCATTTGAATAAAATTGATAGGCGCTTCTAATTACGTTTAATTCTAATTGAATATCTTTAAGTTCACTTTGATCAATGTCTATATTATTTTGATTTGTATTAATCAACTGAATTAATCTATTTGCAGCTTCTATAGTCTGTTATTGATAACTACTAACTAATTGTTGAGTGTCTCTAATATATTGTTCTAA
>JAOSBK010000003.1:29234339-29245301 GCA_027568895.1 Erythroxylum shatona
ATACCTTTCTCGGCCTTTTGGCTAAGATCAAGTGTAGTATCTGTTCTTATCAGTTTAATATCTGATACGTGGGCCATCGGCTCACATGATATTAAATTTATTTTTCTTGGGGGAGGACTCGTCACAGTGGCTTGCTACTGGAGCCCTCGTGCGTCGTCCATGCCTTACACTACCGCAAGAGCCTGGCGCACCCCACCAATCCTTAGTCTTTAAATCTTCGTATTTCTAGAGAACCGTAGATGCATGGTTTGCGGGAACAATTTGATGATTTAGAGCCTTGTTGCGTGCTTAGTTATTTATCGGAGATTTACGTGTAAGTAGTCAGGTCATAGTGAATTGCTTTAGGTTTCTAGTCAATACTGGCTGATCATGTGACGTTCCCCCCTCTCCCTCAATTTTGGGTGACACTCATGTGATGTTTTCTTTTTTTATCAAACTTTTAGGGTATTTTTGTTTTTTTTTTTCTTTTTTTTTAAAGAAAAACAGGTAAGTAAAATGTGTTTGACTTATTCTGTGATTTTTTACTTCTGAAAATAAAAAAATTAAACAGTTTTACAGAAATAAAAAACCATCGTTTATCTAAATTTTGACAATATGTTTTCTTCGATAAAAAATCAACATATTCTTACTTTTTATCTCGAAATAATAATAATAATAATAATAAATTTTATAATAATTATTAATAATTAATAATAATAATAATAAGATAATTAATTTAGTACAATAAAATTAATAATAAAAATAAAAATATTAATAGTATTAAAAATATTAATAGTATTAAAAATAATAAGTAGAAAATTTATAACAATAATTAATAATAATTCATAATAATAATAGTATTATTAACAATAAATAATAATAGTAGTAGTAATCATAATAATAATAATAATAATAAATAAGAATATCTTATTAAAAATTAAAAATTAAAATAATAATAATAATAATAATAATAATAATAATAATAACTTAATAATAATAATAATAATAATAATAATAAGTTTATTAGAAATCTCAACTAATCAAGTTTTTATTTTTACTTTTTATATTATAAATTTCAACTAATCATGTTTCATTTTTTTAAGAAAAAATAAAAAATAAAAACTAAAAATAAAAACTAAAAATAATAATAAAAAATAGAAGTGAAACCAAGCCTTAATAAACTATCACAAGGTCATAAATTCCAAAGAGACGGGATTCGGTATACGGTACCAGTAAAGTTAAAAGGAAATTACTGTGTGATCCGTCGCAACTAATCTCTAAAAATGAAATCAAGTAGTCTTCTCATGAGCCCACTTGATAACCAAGCCACTGACTAATCTCCAAATTTAAATCAAGTACTCTTCTCATGAGCCCACTTAACAACCAAGCTTATGACCCAAGACCCAGCTGCTAAGCTTATGCATGCAATCCACTGCTTCCTATCCAGCTTCGCAGTGCCTGCTACTTTATTCATAACCTCAACCGCTAGAACTTGAACCAAAATTATGATCATAAACACCACTAGAAACATCTTGCTCTTCTTCAATCCTTCAAATATCTTCTTCTCCATCAGCCTCACGTTAAGTAGATTTGAAACTTGACAAAGGACGAAAGTGTTGAACACAAGGGTGTGGGTAACTTTCTCAGTCAAGCCAAAAACTTGGGTTCCCTTGAACAGTAATGTCAATAGGACAATTACCTGGTAGAAAGCCTGAACAGATAGGTTAATCCACATGAGCGTACTGACCATCAATAGCTGAGATTGGTTCACAGGAGGCCCCCTGAGCATAAGATCATCACTAGGTTGTGCTTTAAACAAGGCTAGTGCGGCCACTATGTCAACAATCACATTAACCCACAGTATCTGGAATGCACTCAGAGGGACCTCTCCGAATGAAACTGCGGTAATGAAAATTAGGACGAAGGCTGCGACATTTATTGTGAGCTGGAACTGAATGAACTTGCCAATGTTGATGTAGACACTTCTTCCCCACCTTATGGCATTCACCAAAGAAACGAAGTTGTCGTCCAAAATGACCATGTCTGAGCTATCCTTAGCCACTTCAGTGCCATGTATTCCCATAGCAATCCCAAGATCGGCTTCATGTAGAGCAGAAGCATCATGGATTCCATGGCCAATCACAGCCATTCGAGAAAGATTCTGCCTCATGCTCTTCACCAGCAGACTCTTATCACTTGAAGATGATCTTGCTATAACTTTGATTTCGTTACTCTTCTCCAATCTCTCCCTTTCTGAGTAGCTTCTGAATTTTTCTCCCTCCACTACAGCTGTATCATTCTCGCCTTCCTGAGGATTGAGAATCCCGCACTGTTTGGCCGCAGCTATTGCTGTATGCAAATGGTCTCCAGTGACCATTATAACCTTTACCCCAGCGTCTTTGCACAATTTTACGGCTTCTCGAACTCCTTCACGACATTGGTTTTCCAATCCTAGAAATCCTAACAAGGTGAGTTCAGTTTCTTCAAGATTATCGCAGATTTGTACACTATCTTCTGCATCTCTTTTATGGGCAAAGGCGATGCATTGAAGGCCTCTCTTTGCCATGCCAGTGATTATGTCCTCAAGCTGCTTCCTGTCTTCGTCAGTCATAAATTTAACTTCTCCATTCCTGTCATAGAAGTTTGAGCACATAGCCAGTATTAATTCAGGAGCTCCTTTCCAATGAGTGTGAATGTCCTTGTCTTCCCTTTTCCTAATCAATACCCCGCTTCTCTTCTTCTCAGGATCGAAGGCCTCAGCATGTATTACCTCACAATTTGTCTTTATTTCGCTAACTCTTGGACAGTTTTCTGACACTGCCCAAGCAATTATTTGTTTCTCAATCGGGCTACTGCAAATCTCAGGATCTGACTCAGAAATTAGCCCTCTTACAAACAAAGAAGTGTTTAAGATTGCACCTTCCTTAAGCAGCTCAAGTGCATTTCCTGCCACCGAAATGTCACCATGGTCTGAAATTGATTCTCTTCCCGGCCAAATCTCAGCAACTTTCATCTCATGTACAGTAAGAGTACCAGTTTTGTTTGTGCAGATTACGGCGATCTCACCCACTCTTTCACAAGCTGAGACTTTTCGAATCATAACATTATCTTTCTTCATTTGCTGGAAGAAATGGAAGAGAGTTAAAGTAGCAGCCAGTTGCAAACCTTCAGGGATCGTTAGTTCCACAACTGCTACAGCAGCATCGATAAACATTGCGATCGTCTTGAACATATTAAAAAGCTTTGTCTCTCCACTATTAAAGAAGAGCACCAAGAAAACAATCATTGCCACAGCCAATCCAACTTTACGGATCATAGAAGCTATACCGTGGAACTGCACTTGAAGGGGTGTGCGGTCGTCCGGTTCTCGGCTCATGGTGCTCATCATCCTACCCCAACTAGTGTTCATGCCAACTGATGTAACTAGCATAGAACCACAGCCATCAATCACCTTTGAACCAGAAAGCAAGAATGGATTGCCCCCGACTGTGACCGCAATCGTGTTTCTCTCTCCAGTCACCACAAAATCCTCCACCTTTAGAGAAAAACCCTTCAACAGTAAACCATCTGCAGGTATTTGATCACCTACCTCAAAAAACACAACATCACCGACCACAACTTCAAAGACGAATACTTTACATAGTCTCCCACCTCTAAGAACCGGCACCTTGAAAACGTTTCTCTCATAAGAAAGCTTTTCCAATCGTTTTGAAAAAAAGAGCCTGCTTGTAGCAGAGAAGACAACTACAAGCAAGACAGCGACAACTTGGAATACACCTTCATACCATTCCTGCTTTAGTCCATGCTCGTAAATATCAAATCCGAGGGAGATAAAAGCACAGACTAACACGATAATGGAAGTCATGCTCTTGAGTGCTTCAAGGACAAAGAAGAAGAAGTTCTTGGTGGGCAGTCTCTTATAATTATTGGAACCAAAGTACCGTTTCCTCTCCTTGAGGTCGCTCTCATTGCCGGAGATGCCTTTCGATATGTCACTTTGAAGAGTTGCAGGAAGTTGATCAACTCCTCCTTCTCGGTTCAGGGACTCCAAGCTTTTGTCCTTGACCATGTCAGCTAGTGTTTTTGGATTGATATTGAAAGGCGGGATTTGGTTCTCATGTTGGGCAGCGTCCCCAGGAACACGAGTACCAACTTGGTAGAGGGGCAGCATATGGCTGAGAAGATATGCGCGCAAAACCAAGAAACAGGAATTCTTTTTTATGGAAAGGATCTTAACCTAGATTCCGTGTAGGAGCCGAGGACAACCAAAAATGTCTGATATAGGAAGATTTGTAATGGATCTAGGATATAAGAGGGAAATAAAATTGGTACAGGAGCATATAGAATTTCGATGTTCAGATCTGTAGACCAAAAGTAGGGAACCAAAAATGAGTACAAGAGCTGTGTCACGAGGAAAGCAGAGAGAAAGAGAAGAATATATAGGGGTGAGGGTAGGGCAGATTGAATATGGCTGTCTTTAAAGAAGAAGAGACCAAGCTTCTCAGCAATGACAGGACGTAGTCACTTCCTTTGTTGGTCCATGCAAACCCCAAAACCCACGCATAACTATGGTCCACCCATCTCATCTGGGTCTTAATTAGGAGAGGTTTTTGGGTGATCCAACTGCTTTTTCTTTTGTTTTACTCTTGTGGTTGCCATTTTTGACTTGTTTGCTACAATCATGTCTTTAGGTCATCTGTGTTAAGAGAAAACACACAATGGTTTTCCTGCCTTATACTTCTTTTCGAAAAGAGCATGAAATATATAACCAAAAGACTGACAAGCAATGAAGATATAAGAATGGAAGCACACATTTCTGCAATGATTAACGTATATACATTGCAAATTTTTACTGATTAGATATTGATACTTAAACATCACTTTGGTTGACCTTGATTTTGTGTTAAAAAGAGGAATTCATTTGATGGAGGCTCACTAAAGAGTTTGGTGGTGATACATATAACATATAGTACCATATATATATATATATATATATATATATATATATATATAGACATTGCGCATAGGTTCAACTCGCCTCTTCATACATGTTTTTAATTACAGAAAATATAAAGTATAACAATAAATTACTCCAAAGCTCTCACAAAGGAATGCACCATGTAACATGATCCACCAATCTATATATATATGGTCCATCCATCTCGTAGAAATTAAAGATCTTTCAGTGAACCCATGTTTCTCTTTTTTTCCTCCTTTTGGTCGTTTATTAATGCAATGACTTGTTTGTTTCTTCTATTGTTTCTAGAAGAAAGGTACCTGTTCCTAAAAGGATTAAAACAGGACTCGTTGGTGGAGATGAAAAAAGAAAAATCCATTAAGTTTATCCCACGTTAATTCAAAAGTCTAGGGATAGTAAGTTAAAATGAAGATGCTGCAAAAGAATTTTTTTAAAATAAAAATTTATAGATATGGTATTAGTGATAAATCCATAATTTAATTAAATAAAAATAATCAACTATAAACATATAAATGAAGATTAATAAACTAAAGAAGGATTTAAAAGACAAATTATATATTAAATATATATTAAAATTGAATATTAAATATGTAAATTTTTATCAACCTAAAACCATGAACTCTATCATGCTTGTTAGAAAAAAAAAAGGGTTAGAATATCTGTACCAATATCAAAAGACATTTACAAGGTATTATTAATTATTCTTGGTCTTCCCAATAAATCAAATTCTTACGGTAAAACCTTTTTTGTTTTTCTGCTTCCTTTGCTTAGTCTATTTCACCAAACAAGGGCAAGTGATACTTTCACCAACCAAAAACTACTGAATACTTCTTCATAGATTATTCACTTTCACATAAATAAATAAATAAAATATTAAGGAGAGAAACTAATAGTTGTAAGTAAATGTTTTCAAAGAGATACTTAAGTACTTTTTCTCAGTAGTTAATCCATGATTGATATTAAAAATAATAAGATTTTAAAGATAATATTCTATT
The DNA here is from genome assembly GCA_027568895.1 of Erythroxylum shatona. NCBI lineage: Eukaryota > Viridiplantae > Streptophyta > Magnoliopsida > Malpighiales > Erythroxylaceae > Erythroxylum > Erythroxylum shatona. The sequence continues at coordinate 29,240,292 of JAOSBK010000003.1, forward strand.
TAAGCTTCAGTCTTGACAAGTAATTTATTATAATTTTAAAAACTAATTTTAAAATATAAATATAAATTCAAGTAATTCAAAAATTATGAAATGAGTTTGAATGTCGGATTTTTAGAATATGATTTTTCTATAACTTAGAATAATAATTTTTTGCAAAATTATTTAGCATTGGAATTTCAAATGTGAGTGAGAATTTATATCTCACATTAGAAATAGATGAAATTAGTGAGGGGCTTATAAGTGGAAAGGATCTATAAACCTAATGTTTTAAGGTTTTGGTTTGGAATATAGTGTAAGGACCACAAGTATATTCTCTCACTAAGCTCATTATGAAGATCTTCCAAATAAATGAGCTCCCTAATGTCATCATTTAGCAATTTAATTCACTGTGTGTAGACCCCGTAAAGCCCTTGGTAGCATAAAAGGAAGGGAGCATCCATTTGTTTTCGTTGGAAAAGGAAATAATAAACAATAACCCAAAAGTAATCGAAATTAATAAACCATGTAATATGATCCACCAATTCAGTTCATATGCATGGTCCATCTATCTCGTGACAATGACAAGATGCTTGGATGAACCCTTGTGTTTTTCCTTCTTTTGCCACCAACTCAAAACTCTTATGTTAATTAATTTTTTATCTTATATTATTAGAGGTGATTTTGATGATGCAGGTGAAGTCCTTCTTCACTCGCTCACTCTAAACACAGTTCTATTTTTTTTTTCATTTTCTTTTTTTTTCACTTACTTACTTTCTCTATTTAAAAAGTTCTCAATGATGACTATCATAATTTATAATATGATTGCCAGTTTTTAACATTCAGATTATAATTAAAAAGTGAGAAAAGTTGGAATTTTTTTAAATTAACCCATTGTGTTAACAACCTAAAGCAAGAGCTCAACGATGATTGATGTGCAAGAGATAATTGTTAAAATATCTGCATTAATACCAATATCAAAACATATTTAAAAGGTGGAAAAAATCTTAATCTCTGTAATGATTGAAATTCTAAGAATTCAATAAATCCAAAGAAACAGAGACATCTTTTTTTAAAATTTTGTTTGAACCATCATTAATTAATCCACGTATATTGTTTAATGACAAACCAAGATTAAGATTTCTGGAATCTACTTCATTCAAGCTTCCGTGTTGACCATAAGCACGCGTAATGTGGAGTGCTAACGTGATTCATTCCACAAAATAGGGTTAGTAAAAATAGGAGCTAACGATTCATTGATGTTTTTCAGTTATTTTCAGATCATGAGAGCAAAATAACCCTAAAGAAATATGCAATTTGGTATTGGATTAGTACGTATTAGTATTAGTCCTGCCCCAAAGTTACTAAAATGAAGAACCGCACAACAATCTTAAGACGATTGAGGTGACCAACTGATTATAATAATAATTAAAGTTGAAATATGAATAACATTTTAATTATCGTTCAACCATCGGTCCCCGCTCCCACTCCCCGGCCCCATCATACTCATTTTCTCAATATCTCCTTTGTTGAACATAGACCCGTGTGTAACCTATTGGAAAAGTCGTCTGGATAATATATAAACTGTTTTAGAATGTAGAAGTCAATGATTTCAGTCGTTTTCCCACTTAATTGCTCGCAAATTCCATGGTGGTGTGTTTTTTTTTAATTCCCTTCAACTACTAAAGCTAGTAACTATTTCTGCCGTTTGCCTTTTCTAAGGACTTGTTACTTTTATCATAAGTAGTCTTCTTTTCTAGAATTAAACAAGCTCTGTACATTAGTTAAGGGGAGTCGTATGATCTCTCGATAAAACTAGAAGAATTGATTCGTTTCTTGATGATGTTACGTACAATTTATATAATGTAATTGCTTATATAAAAGAAAGTGAGTTCGTGTTAATTATTTATCATAATTTTAAAATAAAATTATAGAGATGAGTTTAAACATCATATTGTTAGAATATAGCTAGAGTTTAACATTTTTTTTTTAATTTGTATATTGTTATAATATACAAATAACAAATTATTATACACTTACGCGGGAGCGTGACTGTAGGCTTATCTGTAATTAAGGACAAAAAAGAAAGAAGAGGACAATAAAAAGTACCCAAGTTTAGATTTCCAATCGTAAGCCACAATGAGAGGCAAGACTTTTTGGTAGCGCTCAAACAAACATTCTTTGAGAGTAAGACAATATATCTAAATGTTCTAAAAACAGATATTATATTCTCATTATTTTCTTATACATATAGTAGTGATGAGTCGTTGCATGCCTCTTAACTTATTACAGGTTAGATCGTTCAATAAGAACTAAACATATAAAATGATCAATTAGTCCATTATGTAAAGAAATTGTTTTAGACCAAAAAGCATCAAGTCTAAGAAACAAATGACAGACCATTGTTGGATAAAGACTAAAAGCTTCTCTTGAAAACCGAAAGTAAATTAACGTACAACCATCGATAAATTGCTACAGTACATTCCTTTTGTTGAGAGAATTGCTACAGTACATTCCTTCCTGCGACAGTCCTCTAATCTCCGATTAAGGTTCCTAGTGCCGCTTCCGGCCACTGCTCATCTCACCTTACCATGCAGTCCCTCAACCACACGGCCAAAAAAGTCACGGTGCGCGAGAGGGAAGAGGACCCTCCTCCTACTGCGCAGCCTGAGGCTCAGCTTCCTCCAAAATACAGTGCAGCAGTCTTGGGTGTTTCCACCCAAGCCCCCCAAGCAAGTAACCTCATCTGGTCCGAAGACCCACCAATCGATTTAGAAGATGGCGATCTTAACCTGGTGCAGGGACCTCATGGTTTGGGCGTTGATTTGTCCTCTTCATTCCGCAGCAAATTGGATAATGTCTGGGCACAAGCAATTGTAATTAAACTGCTGGGACGACGGATGGGGTTTAGTCTTCTCAGGGATCGTCTCATCTCTTTATAGCACCCGACAGGTCCCCTGAAATTTGTGGATTTGGACAATGATTTCTATCTGGTTAATTTCCGAGAAGAACGAGACTATATCCATACCTTGACGCAGGGACCTTGGATCGTCGCCGGTAACGTGCTTTCGGTCCAACTGTGGACTCCGGCATTTCGACCTTCCTCCTGCCGCGTCACCAACGTGGTCGCCTGGGTTCGTTTCCCCGGTCTCCCCATTGCCCGTTATCATCCTTCCATTCTCACAGCGCTCAGAAACCTGGTTGGAAAAACAGTGAAAATAGATGAAACCACTCTCCTCACTTACCAGGGAAGGTTCGCGCGGGTGGCTGTCACACTGGATCTTAGTGTTCCCCTTCGATCGTTTGTGGAGCTGGACGGAGAAACTATACCGGTCGCGTATGAGGGTCTCCCACAAATATGCTTTCACTGTAGCAGAGTCGGCCATGGCTCCGACGGCTGCCCATCGCGCCCCGCGGCTGCCCCTGCTGCTGCTGACCCTGCTGGGGCGTCCTCTGAGATGCCCCCAACTTCAGCGGACGCTGGTTCCGCCGGCGCTCCATCCACAGGTACTTCGGATACGGAGGCGTATGGACCTTGGATGCAGGTGTCGCACAGGGCTCGCCGCTCAGTTCCTACTCCGACTGGTTCTCGTCGTGCCGGCCCGTCCCATGGCCGGACAGCTGGTCCTAGTGGATCGCGGTTTTCGACTCTCCCCCGTGAGGAGTCGTCTAGCCATCCACCGGACAACCCTCCAATGGTCGACTCTGCTCGGCCGTCCGTTACTCCCATTGCGTCCTCGACTGCCCAGCAGTCTCCTCCCACTGCCATCTTCTCAGCTGGACGTGACGCGAGACAGCCGAGGGGCTCGAGGAAGATAACGTCTGGAAGCAATTTCACCAACAAGGAGACAGTGTCGTTCTCCAACGGTTTGGGTCCATCAGTGGGCCCGACTTCCACCCCAAGCCCAGTGACCTCTTCTCCTGCCCAGCAGCCATCCTTCTTGGGCCAGCCCGCCCCCCAAGGCCCTGCCCCCATTCCTCTCTCCCGGGCTCCCTCCTCTGCTAGCCCACGAACTCCTATTCCTCCCATGTCCCAGCCCCAACCTTCGGCCCCTTGCCCTTCCGAGCCCGCATCGTCCCACGTGGCCGTTTCATTACCCTCCCACGCAGTTTTGGTCTCCCCGGATCCGACCTCGTCCCAACCTATCCCCGAGGGATTGGTCACTGAGGATATAGAGATGGCTCCTCTAGACCCTCTGGCACCGGGGAGCACGTCGCCTCTTCCCCATCCTATCCTTGCTGTTCCCCCTCCCCGACCCCCCGACCCAGGTCCCATCCTTCTGAGTGGCGGGGTCGAGCCGGACGTTTTCAATACTACGATGGCGGAATCCGGTCCCCCTCTGGAATTCCTTCCTAGACACGCTCCCAATGAGCCCGCTATTCCGGTTCTGACCGATGAGTGATTCGTTCCCTTTCCTCCATTTGCTTTTATGACGATTTCTATCTGGAATTGTCAAGGGGCTGGAGGTCGGACCTTCAAGCCCATTATGAGGAATTATCTTCATATCCATAAGCCCCGATTAGTGGTCTTAGTCGAGCCACGTATTAGCGGAGACCGAGCTAGGCGTGTTATTCAGTCTTTGGGATTTCATCATTTCTTCCGGGTCGAGGCTATGGGTTACTCTGGTGGAATTTGGCTGCTCTGGAATACTGTGGGCGTTCACATTTGTCTAGCACACTGGCAGTTTATACACACTCGGATTCAGTGGGATAACCAGAATTTTGACTTCACGGCTATTTACGGGAGCCCGACCTACGCTCTTCAAAAGTACCTTTGGCATTATCTGAACGGTCTTGGCCAGCATATCAGTGCCCCCTGGCTTATAGGCGGGGACTTTAACGCCAAACTAGAAAGTGCCGATAAACGCGGGGGATCCCAGACCCAGCCTATTAGTAATCCTCACTTTCGAGATTGTATGTATCGATGCAACCTCCAGGACCTTGGCTTTTCCGGGCTGCGGTTCACTTGGAAGCGAGGTAATATCCGAGCCCGACTCGATCGGGCTTTCGGTTCTCCCGATTGGTTTAACGCGC
>JAOSBK010000003.1:29249107-29259242 GCA_027568895.1 Erythroxylum shatona
CTTCGATGCTATACAAGCTCTTTTCCCTTGGCTCTCCTCTTCTGCTTGGCATGGCCTTCTCGTCAACAACTGCTTTGTGTCTATTACTTGATTCTGCATGTGCATGGAGCTGCTTCGTGTGTATTGAGCGTGTCTTCGAGCCTGGGCCGTAGAGTTGGTCTATGTATATGGCCGAGAAGTTGTTATAGAGCTGGCTCTTGTTTCTGTGAGATCGGTAGAAATTACTATAAGGGTGATGAAGATGGGGTGGTCTTGTAATGGAGTGTTTGTTGAAATGAAGAAGCAAACAAGTGGAGTGTTTTTGAACGTAATCAACAAAAAAACGAACTCGTTTGGAACATTAAGGATTTAATGACCTTGTTTACGTTACTTATAATATGAGAATAAAGAACACGTATTTTACTATTTTATAGTTTTGTTTTTATTTTAATAATTCTATTTTTATTATTAATTTTTTAATTTCTCTATTATGTATTCAAATTGTTTAGTAAGAAGAGAACATATGATTCAGTTGATATTGATTGTATTGAACATATTGATTTTTGGATCGAAGAAAAAGAACTATAACCTGATCTTGATTATAATGAACTTGAAAAGACGATTTATGAAGAAAATGCATTTGTCACAACGCATAAATTAAGAACATCTACTAATGATCAGTTCATATCTTATTTTGATCATATTTAAGTTAAAATTATATTGTAATACAAGTTTATAATTGAGAATAATTTTATATATTACTAATTTGTAACTTATTTTAGTACAGTAGAAGAAGTTGATGCAAATGCTTTATATGAAAACGTAATTTACGAGTCTTTAAATAGCATTGGAGAATTTGAAACTTTTGATGATGATGAGATACAACTTCCTTTAGAAATATGATTTTGATTTTGATTTTAATGTTTATATTAGAATCCTATTTATTTATTATTAATTCATGATATGATGATAAAAATTGATGTATTTTATTTCAATAAAATATTTTATTTTTCCTTATTCTTATAAGTTTTACTTCTTATTTATTATATATCGATTTTATAGCAGTTTAATACCAATTAAACCAACAAGCCTTACATTTTTTATTCGATTAGTTCAATATCCAATCCAGTTTTTAAAACGTTAGTCCTTTGAATATTTACTTTTTTCAATTTAACCTCAAAAATTTTAAATATTTTCCTTAAACATCTTCTTTTCAGTGGCATCTACAAACATTTTTAGAAAAATATTTATTAGTTAGGTGATTTAATTTATAATGATAACGGGAACATGCAATTCCAAATTACTTTAATGAAAACTTCACCAATATAAGAGGAGCTCAATGACTTGAAAGGAATTGAAACTAGGCCTTGACGGGATAAGCCCAAGGCCCTTGCAGTAGTGCAACGCATGTGCGACACTGAAGGCTCAAACAGCACGCTACTGAGACAAGCCCTCACGCTCGAAAACATAAATTAAATATCATCTAGGCCAATGGCTCATATTAAACGAACAAGAACATACACTCTACCCCATCTTAGCCGAAAGGTACGTTCTTCGTCACTCTCTATGCGCTTCCCTCTTATACTTGGTTTTGGCTCTTGTATTTTCTCTCTCCGCAGGGTGGGATTCAACGTTGGAGAGATTGCAATTAAGTTGTTAACGTAAGAAGTAATATCACATTAGTTAAAATTAACACATCAAACTATAACTAGGAATGTTCAATCTTATTCCCAAACTAAGCATGTTCCTTCTTATTCCCAAACTAAGAATGTCCAAGCTTATTCCTAAACTAAGTATAACTTCTATTAAATCATAAATTGTAAATAAGCTGAATATAGAATTGCAGATAAGATTTTTCTAAGAATGGATTACCCCTCCAACAAACCCTAATATTCCCATTGTATCTAGTAATCTAAAAGGTTAAGGAATGGTTGAAAGAAATGGGGCGAAGACGCTGAAGTAGTTGGAGTTCATATTTTTGGAAGAGACGTAATGCATGTTGTCATTAGCATACAAGAAATCGTACTTTTCTATATAATACAAATTTGTTAATGGAAAAAAGCAGTGTAGGATGGTCAAATGTCAACTTATGACCGGAGAAAGCCTCCAGGAAAAGAAAACAAAGTTGTAAACAATGATCGAAACTGAATTTAAAAAAAAAACAAAGCTTTTATGTATTCTATGCACAGTAGAATACATTTATCAGCCTAGCCTTCACTTTGCACATCTTCTTCTCTTGCTCAGAGTTGCAGATACCAGACTCTTTGGTAAGCTTTATTCCAAGATGGTTGGTTATTACCCTTGTTTTCTGCTCTGTTTCGTTTGGAAATTTTCAAAAGAATCTGCAAAGCTAGTGCTTCGCTTAGTATGCATGCTTCAAGTTATTCAGGCATCAATCTTTTTGCATTTGGGATTTTTGGAGTTGACTTTCTAGACATTTTAACATATTGAAAGATTCCTGGTAAGGTGTTCCTCGGAATTGAAACGTTCTACTTGTGAATTGAAACTGGTACTTGTTTTCCTCATTAACGGAACTAGCTCAAGAGATGACATTACAGACCTTTTTCTGACAGTTCTTTGTCTGCCTACAGTTGACGTCAGAAAATGGAGGACAAGTGTGCAATAAAAAAGGATATTACTGAGGTATAATTTACTCCTGATTATTCTTGGTCTAGTTAGTTTTCGTGATCTATTTATCTTCTTCTTCTCATCCCCTTCTTTGTACTTATTTGCAGTTAATAGGCAATACCCCTATGGTCTATCTCAACAATGTTGTGGATGGCTGCGTTGCTCGTATTGCAGCCAAGCTAGAAACCATGGAGCCTTGCTCTAGTGTTAAAGACAGGTACCAACCTCTGCACCATTCTTTTGTTCTACAGTCTCGTGTTACAGAAACGTCCTCCTTGCAATCAAACCAACAGATTTCTTATGTTTCCAAATGCAGGATTGCTTACAGTATGATCAAAGACGCAGAAGATAGGGGCTTAATCACTCCAGGGAAGGTCAGCTGCAAAAGGATCTTCATATCTTGTTATTTCAACAAAATAATGAAATTCTACCTGTCAAAAAGTCCTTTTATGAATGAGAATGGATGGTTTCACAGTTCTAAACATTTGATGTATACAATTCATGACATAACATAGGTCAAATGAGCGAAACATAGGACAACTAACTAAACTGCCCTTTTTATCTGGCTGTGTTTTCATCAAAATTGGTTGAAGACTGTACTGATTGAAGCTACCGGTGGTAATACTGGCATTGGAATTGCGTCCATTGCTGCAACAAAGGGCTATAAAGTGATCCTAATAATGCCAGCTCAAATGAGTGTTGAGAGGAGAACTCTGCTACGAGCTTTTGGTGCAGAAGTGGTCATCATTGATCCATCAAAGGGCTTTCAGGGTGTTATCGATAAGTGTGAGGAGATATTAAAGAACACACCTGGAGGCTATATGCTTAGGCAATTTGACAACCCTGCCAATCCAGCGGTACTTTGTAACTGTAATGATGTATTAACTTGATCTGAAGTTCAATCATGGGAATACAATAACAAAATTTTCCACTGTTATCTTAACAGATCCACTATGAAACCACTGGGCCGGAAATATGGAAAGACTCAGGAGGGAAAGTTGATGCATTGGTGTCTGGAATAGGAACGGCAGGTACTGTAACTGGAGCTGGGAGGTACCTGAAAGAGAAAAATCCTAACATTAAGGTACATCATTTCTGAGGTTTGCGTCCTGGTTAATACATGGACTAAGATAGGCCATTTTTTTGAAGTCAGTGTCATTTCTGAAGAGTTTCCTGAAAGTTTATGTCTTCTAATATCATTGACGCCAAATAATCTGTTGCATTTGTTTCATTTACACCCAGGTGTATGGTGTGGAACCAGTTGAGAGTGCAGTTTTGAATGGACAAGGACCTGGTGAGTCATGGACACTGTTTTCACTGTATATTTAACTCAAATCGGCTTTTGTTTGTAACAATCCAGTGAAGTACCTAAATTTTCAGTTGAAGTTGATAAGGTTGAGATTTGGAAGCCTGGCCATATATGACCATGAACTAGAAACTTTATCATTATAAATTCCCTGATAAAATTAAGCGGTGATGTGCTTGTTGATGTTAGTACAGCAGTACAAATTACGAGTATGTAAAGCAAGTTTACTGCAATGGTAGTATCATACAAATATTAATTAATACCGCAAATTTTTACTGGAGATGCCTCCTGCTGTAAACTGCAGGGCCACATGAGATCCAGGGCATTGGTGCTGGCATCATCCCTCCTTTACTGGATACTGACATAGTAGATGAAGTTGTTCAAGTGCGTGCCAATTTCATGTTCTTTCTATCTGTTTTTTTGCAATAATAACTCCAACTATTTGCTTCAACTTATTCCATTTTTCTGTAATCATTTTCTTCAAAAGATTAGTATTAACTGATTGTAGAAAAAAATCTGTTAAAACCTTCTCAGAACCCATCAAGGTATAGATATAAGATTATGCCACTGGCTTTTACCTTCATATGTGTTGATGGTAATCTTTATCTAGTCGATTCAATGGGAAATGCTTTACCTCTGTTCTGTTTTCCTACCTTCTTTCCCATTACGAACTGCAGTGGATTCGATGTCTAACAACAGATTTGATTTCTGGTGTTGGCTTCTTATTTGTGAGAACCAAAATTATGTCAGTACGTTTTCTGCTATCTATTTTGTTGTTGTTTCTTCTCTTCAGGTATCAAGTCAAGAAGCAATTGAAACTGCTAAGTTGCTTGCCTTGAAAGAAGGTTTACTGGTAAGACCGCAATTGCTTAGAATTTCATTTTTCTGATATGAAGAAGAGTTATAGTCCAGTTCTTAGAGGTTTCCTTTTCCACTATAGGTAGGTATATCGTCAGGTGCTGCAACAGCTGCTGCAATAAAATTGGCAAAAAGGCCAGAAAATTCTGGGAAGCTGATTGTTGTAAGTTTAGCACTGTTCTTGATAGCAATACTGTTTTGTACTTTAATACAAATCCAAGCTTGCTAGGTCCGGCGTAATTCGTGTGTAGTCTCTTCGCTGGAATCTGGAAATTGTGTTGTATTATTTCTAACTTATCATTATTCTGTTGGCTTCATTAGGCTGTTTTCCCCAGCGCTGGAGAGCGTTATCTTTCTACTCCACTATTTGATTCCATCAGGCTGGAGGCAGAAAACATGACATATGATTGAGCTGTTAATTTCATGAAAGATTAAACTATCTTAATGTTGGGAGTGCTTCACTTGTAGGCGTTTTATACTGTCTTATGAGCTGGATGGAGAAACCTCAATCTGGATTTAAACCAATGATTTGCACCGAATAAGGCGATAAGTTCCACTACGTAAATGGAAAAGTTTCTAAGAATGTAAAATTGTGATTGTGACCATAGGACATATCTTTTTTCTTGGCTTGTGCCTTACTATGGCACCATTTTCTCTTGGAATGTTGAATTTTATTAAAAGAAGACAAAAGGGTATCAAGTTCTATGCTTTCCCGGTTCCTGATATGATACTGGTGTTTCAAGCAATGATACAATCTTGGGTCTGTCTCTGAGCCTGCAGATCACAAATTGGCGATCAAGGCAAAGAAAAAAGAGCCTGGAAATGAACAGGAAAAGCCACTACCGTAGAACCGGACTCCGTGATCTGTACACACCACCTGTTGCTCCACGGCACTGTTTTTGTGCATTTAACGAGGACTAATCTTCCATTAACATATGGGGCAGGATAAATAACTTAAAAAGTACTTATCTTCCATAATCAATATGGGAAATTATTAATAACTTAAAATTTTTCGTTATCCTTAATTAGGAATGACCATAATCATAAATTGAGCAGGGCCTTGCGTACGCAGCCCCCTCTTATCACAAATTATGACATTGGCTCTTCCTCGCAGACCTTAATCTAGCACCCCTCCAAATAGTGCAATCACTAACAAGTCCAGAGGTTCTCTTGATCACCCCTTGAACCCCTCCAGATAAGTACTATTTAAGTAGAGTCATGCCTTCTACTTGTACTCCCATGTTCCTTGTCTGGTGGCTGTTGCTTACCAATATGGTTTTGCCATATGGGTGCTTGACTACTATTTTTAGTACGTTTAAAGCAAGAGTTTGTTTCTGACGGCTAGGAAGAACGATTATAAATTATTAAATAAATGGATTTTTGATTCTTCAAACATTGATTAAGCATTTCTTATCCACGTTGATGAGCTAATATTATTCTAACCTAACATTTGAAAAGCTTTTATGTTCTAAATTTTAGTATTGACTTATTATTATTTTGTTATAAGTTTTTAATGATAGCAACGGGTCATGTTAAAGTCCTATTAAACTTGGAATTGCTCAGCCCGAACCCAAGCTCAGCACAACTTATTATTTTTTAAAAAAATTTTCAAAACAACATTGCAAGCCTGACCTGATGCTCGATCAATTTGAGCTTGACTTGTTGATTTTGGATCGAGCCAAACTGACCCAATTGCCAAGCCGTTTGATTCAAGAGAGGCGTCATTGGGCCTGACTTCTTTGTAAAGCTCCTGATCCGGTTGCTTTTATAATTTTAAAGAGTAAACCACGTTATTTATACTAGAAATCATAAAAAAATTATTGTAAGTATTGGAATTAAGGGCACGTACCTTAAGTCTCGAACAACAATTCATATTGATGGATAACTGGAGATTTGTAACTACACATCATAAAAATTACCAGGCCTTATATAGGTAGCTTGATTGGACCAAATAAAGATTGCAAAAAAAAGAGATTAATTTTTAATAAAAATAATAAATTAATACCTTACTATTGATTAATAAAATTTAATAAATTAACATATTATTAATTAATGATAAAAATAAATACTTCGTATTCTTATATAAACAATGAGATAGTAAAATAGTGAAAAGAATTACAATTTTATTTTTAATAAATAAAAATGATTATTAATTATTTATAAAATTATAATTATAAATAATATCATTTGCTAATATTCATTCATGCCCCTATAATGTGATTTTTCATGCAAAGTACTACAAGTTCATAAATTATTAAGTTAACTAAAATTAACGACAACTTAATATAAAAAGATTATTTTGGACATCACGTAAAATAAGGATTTTTATAATATTTTTTAAAGTATAAAAAATGGCATAATAAAAGAAACTATAAGGGGGGAAGGCTAAACTTAATTTTCAAAGTCCACCACTCCTCATTAGCATCGATTGTTCTTTTGTCATAGTTATATCCTAATCTCATTGCTTTTCTTTTCAACTGGTTCCAAAGACCCCCACGTAGCTCTCATATAATCAAACTTATTTTTAAGTTTATTTTTATCCCATGGTAAGTTAATCACCTTGTGAAAATCTTTCTTCACCTTCTTCTATAGTAACCTTTGATAAATAACTTCATCACATTTTCCCTTATTCTTTTGAATATATTGGTTACAAATGTAACAAAAGATAAGAAGAGTTTCTTTTGGCCAACGAGCCTTCCTTATATCATTCCCCCTTGACTTTCTCCATTATTTCCTTTTTGGGATGATGTCATTTAATCATACAACATGAAAGAAGATTATATACTAGTTAATCAACTTGCAATTGGTATCATTAGTTACTTAGTTTTACTGACTTGAATGCATAATCACATCACAACCAAGCCAATTTCTTTTCACCATTAAACAAAAACAACATCATGTCCCTTATATAGAATAAAAATATCCCTTTATGGACATAACAGCTTCTAAGCAGGTTCTAACTTAGCTATGACTAGAATACTTTATTGACAAGTTTGTCAATTACTAATTCCTTTTATTATTTTTATGCAATTTGCAAGTGATCATATAATGAAAGTTTTAAGTACCCATCATTTCCTTTATAATAGTTTCTAATTATCCAACTTGCCTTTATTGACTCTTTTGGTTGGAAGCAACAAGGAATGTGAGATAAGAAATGGTATCTTGTTGTATATAGTCAAGTATATGTTTCTAATAAGATTACTTCTTTTATCATCATACTATTACTTCTTTAATTGAATTTTTATAAAATCTTTTAAGCCCCTTAACATAGTAATAAGAAGCAATACGAAATTCTGCACCAAAAATTAAATATTTATTATTCTAACTCACTAGGTAAACACCCAAACTAAATGTTATTTCATGGTTGCTATGCATAGTGCATATAGTGAACAACACATTATAAAACTATTAAAACTCAGTACATAGGCACTTTTTTCTTTTTATTTCTTCTTTCAATCTCCTATAGCCATTATCAGAATCACAATCCTCCAGCTTACATCAACCTGTCCCTCTTCATTCATTCTTTTTCTATAACACACCAAATAAGATAAGTCATGTTACCTAATGAAAAATGCTAGCAGGTGAAGAAGAAGGAGAATGACAGGCAACAAGGAAAGGGAACAACTAACGATGGTGACTAACAGGTGACAGAAAAGGTGATGTGTTGTAATAATTTTATTCCTTTAAACATAACAAAAATATGCGGGTGAGAAGGGGGGAAGAGAGAGGATAGCCTTAGTAGAGATGATGTCACTAGTCAGAATTTGATCAACACACCGTTGTAATGTTCTTCACTCTGCGTATCAGTGAAGCTTAGGGAGAGTTTTGTATATCAATGTGTTGTAATGTTCTACTTTCTGCGTAACATCTTGTTGAGCTTTTCCATTTTAAAGATGAAAAAGAGACGACGGGGCTATTGGGAGTAATAAATGGAGTTAAATGCAATAAACTTTATAAAGTAACAAGCAGTAAATATAAAGAGTATATTTGAGTTCTAACTATAGTTTGCAAGAACACACCAATAAACAGAGAAATAAATGCAACGTTTTACAAGTATCAGATTGTGCTAAACAAGCGGAGTTCACAGTTCGCTAACATTAACAACACCTGCAATATACTTGGCTTGAGACTTACTCAAGACTGCACTAAATCCAAAAAACCTATGCTTGTAGATGTAGAGAATCGAGCTTTTTTTACTGTCAAACAAACAAAATCATATAACTTGTTGGGCACCATTTTCGAAACTCAAATCTTGCTCTGAAAATTATAAGACTGGAGCATAGTTTTTACCTTGTAGGATTGTTTCAATGAACCCTCATTAACCATCATCCCACATGGGTAGCGTCCCGACACCAGTCCAACATAAAAAATAAACTCATTTCTTTTATTTAAGAACAGATTTTGGGAAACCTCCAACTAGAATTTCAATTTGACTTCTTTAGAACATTTGTTACCCATTGTCTTAAGTTTCTAAAGACACTAAAATCATTTCATTCGGTTGAAAAATATGAAAGTTAGAGCCCAAATATTTTCAGGCTGTTATTAAACTGAGTAGTACACTATACTCAACTTCCATCTTGAAATTGATAGTCTTATAAACTAAATAAAAATTTGAGTCCTTCAGATAATTTGTAGCTCTATGTCTCTAGTTTATTTAGAAATAAGAATCATCTCATTTGGATCTCTATAGGTCAAGATATCATACAAATGCCGAAGTATGCTCAGTGAAACATACAGTTTATGCTCTTCCAACTGATACCCTTACTTTGATTCGATCAATCTTTTTTGAATCAATACCAAAAGCTATAAATTTTTATGGAGAGATAGATAAATGTGTTAAGAAACCAATTCTTTAAAAATCAAGTCATTTGAAGGTCGAAAGACAAAGTTATGGTCAAAAGAGTGAAACATGTTCAGGCTTGGGGGAGATCGGCGGGTATAACTTTTACTATAAATATCAGATTAAGGTCATTCAAAGACCGTTTCGAAGAGGGCTTCTAAACCTACAGCTTCCATGAAGACCAGAAAAGATATTTTTCCCCAAAAGTGGTAAAATTGCAAATCAATGTAGTTATCCTGAATGTCCATCCTATACAACATAACAAACTTCTAATGATCATATCTCTCAACTCCGATATCCAAAAATTTCATACTTTATAGCATTGAAAAGCTAAGAAGCCAAACTACAAATTCCAAGAAGACAACTTTGTCTAATTCTGTAACATCCCATTACTTGTGGGAGGGTTAGAATAGTAAATGTGAGTGATTAATTGTAACACCCCACTCCCGTTCCTCATACCAATACACATATTAACAGAAATTCTTTTCGGCTTTCCATTATTTAACTTCCTTTTATACACAACG
>JAOSBK010000003.1:29263549-29283383 GCA_027568895.1 Erythroxylum shatona
TCAATAAGATTTGATTCAAAACATACTGAGACATAGTATGTACCTTTCTTTTCGAACCAAGCCTTTCTTTTCGGACAATCTTTCTGAAAGTGACCAGGCTTCTTACAAAAGTGACATTGCTTATCTTTCTTGATTCGACCATCAGTAACTTTGTTGAGAGCTTTGTCCTTATTTTTGCCTTTCTGTCATGGTTTATTCTTACTGCTACTAGCACCTTGATGAAACGTGAGATGAACGAAGTGGTCTTTTATTTTCTTCAATCTCCCTTCCTCCTGAACTAGCATGGCCTTAATTTCTTGAAGGTTCCATTTTTCTTTAATTGTGTTATAATTCACTTCGAACTGGCCAAACTCTAGAGGAAATGAGTTGATTATAAACTGTACTAGAAAGGACTCACTCACATCCATACCCATAGGCTTCAATTTTGCAGCCAGATTTAACATATGAGTTATATGATTATGAATAGGCTGTGACCATTCAAATTTCTTGGTCGTTAGCTCACTCATTAAAGTCCGTACTATGGACTTGTCAGCTATATCAGATTGGGAGTATTCTTTAAGCTTCAATATGAACTCCTTTGCATTGTCTGTTTTAGGCATTGATGGCTTGACATTTTCAGCGATCGTCATTCACATTAAATTCAAGCTCAGCCTGTTAGACCGTTCCCAAGCCTCATAATAAGACTTGTCAGCTTCAGAACTAGTCACAGTTATGGCTACAGGCCTTACATCTGAAACTATGGTCAAGTCCAAATCCATTGCACCCAGTTGGAACTGGATTTGTTCTGACCAATCCCCATAGTTCAGACCATTGAACTTAATCAAGCCATTGCCTAAGGCGAACAAACTAGTAGATGCTGCACGTACAACATATATCCACATTAATGCTTTGAGTAAACTTAAATGGATTCAAACTAACTAATAAACATTGATTATGCATTTAAATTCTCCTTTAGGTGAAATTTAAATACATAGAAGTAACTTATTATGATGCATATATAATACTATAACGGACAATCAAGCATATTACAGTCAATATGCATGTTATCTTTGGATATACAATCATATTAACTAAATATGTTGAAAAAGTCCCTTTAATGTCATTAATTATAAGCAATGGTCCACCTTTGGGTGACCTCCTAGTGTTATAATTAATAATCTCAATTGTTCAGTTCAACCTTTATG
This sequence comes from Erythroxylum shatona, assembly GCA_027568895.1. Taxonomy (NCBI): domain Eukaryota; kingdom Viridiplantae; phylum Streptophyta; class Magnoliopsida; order Malpighiales; family Erythroxylaceae; genus Erythroxylum; species Erythroxylum shatona. Next base: position 29,264,734 of record JAOSBK010000003.1, read on the forward strand.
TTTTTGTAGCATCATATCATATTGAACAATTGAAAAAATCACAATTAAATGCTTAATATTTTTCAAGCTAGGCCACTTTGGTGACTAACAAACTGTGTCTATGCAATAAATATTTAATTGGACAATTATCATACATGACAAATTTTAATTTAATTAGTTTGGTCACTTTGGTGACTAACAAACTATTCTAAATGTCCATAATGTCATGTATTACATTCAACATATACTAGGAAAATTTAATTCCAACTAATACATAATATAAAATATTCAAAGTACCAAAGAAATATATAATATGACACAAATTTCTAAAATATTATGTATAAATGAATTATGAATTAAATAATCTATTATAATTGGGCCATAAATATTTATTAACTCCATATTATCTTTAATGGCCCAAAACTCAAAAGAAATCAGCCCAGAAACTGCATTTAGGCCTGGAAGCCCGTCTGGTGCGTGTAAAGCACACGCCAGCGTCAATCAGGAGGAGACAACGTCTGGCACGTGTACTGCACGCACCAACGTCGCCTGTCCAATGTCCCTTGCACAGCGTCTGGCGCGTGCATCCAGGCGGGCGTCTTCTTCCTCGCTCTATTTCTTTCTGTTTTAGTTCTTTTTTTAACTATTCTAACTCTTCCTACATTTTCCCCAAGAATGTTGCTTTCGTTTTACTTTCTTTTTATACCACAAAACACCCCATTGGTTTCTCTTTATACCAATAACCATTCCAACCTTTTGTTCTTTCGATTCTCTCTAACCTATAACACATCCCAAGCCTTACCTTTCTGTTTCAAGAACCAAGCTTTGTCATTCTTTCTCAACAAGCATAAACATATCTTTTATGGAAACAGAAACTTTATCACAAATGAAACATGGCAGTATAAGCATAGAGGATGGTTCGTTCGGTTTCCATATTCATATCTTTTATAGAAACAGAAATTTTATCACAAATGAAACATGGCAATATAAGCATAGAGGATGGTTTGTTTGGGTTTCCATATTCATCCAAGAGAAAAATACAGAACCCATTTCATGGCAGTGCAACATCTTTTAAATCAACACATCATTCATACAAAACCATAGTGCGGAAATGACATGGTAGAAAATACATTATGTAATACCGTGGCTCTGATACCAATTGTAAATCAACTTATAGATCGAATTATTGTTTGCGTATCTATATCTATGATTGTTTATCGTGATGTTGATTTGCTTGAATGAATTTTATTTCCTCTCGTCTTCTTCCATTAGAGAATTCTTCAATGATTCAGAATGTTATGATTCAATAAGTTTTTTCAACTTATATAGCATCACCAATGGACATGTCCTTTAGTAATTGGAAGAGAGAGGAAAATAGTGTTTGACCCATTTGAGATCCATTCTATAATACCCAATAACTATTATCTTAGGTGCTTTTTTATTGGACTCAAATCTATAAGTGACATGGGACATAAAATAGTCTAACATAAAATTCTAAATTACAAATGAAATTAATAAAAATTTAATTACTAAAAAAAATTACGAAGAAGGATAAAGAATAACTTACAGATGGATGTAATATCTTATTTGCTAAAACAGGAAAGCTGAGTCGTGTGGAATATACACTTTTTATAGTTTGAAGATGGAGAATTGTGATCTCAGAAGTTAGGTTACAAAAGTTATATTAGACAAGAACATATAAAGACGTTGTTAGATTGATTTAGTAAAGAAATAATTATCATGTCACATCTTTTAATTAGAAAGCAGTAAATTATAAATTACGACGTGGCATGATTGGCCGATAGATAAACATATCATTTAAAAAGATTTAATATTGAACATCTCAATAAATATATTATAATTTATTTTAATTAGTCAATTAATAAATTTGTTTATTAATGATAATTTTCAGGACATTTTATTTTAATATATATATATATATGTGTGTGTCATAGGTGCATAATATATTATAATTAACCAATGAATTAATTATCATTTGATTAACAAATTAAATAAATATTTTGTAATTAATTAATTGATATTATCATTATTATTATCGTTATTATTAATGATGTTGTGAATTTTCAATTTTGAATTTTGAATTTCTATTATCAATCATTGAATAAATTTTGTCAAGTATTATTTGGTAATTAATAGATATTATTATTATTATTACTAATAACAGTTACAGTTTGCATATTTATATATATACATAATATATAATAATTTAATTAATTCATATTTAATTGATGAATTTAATAATTATTTTAATTAATTGATATTATTATTATTATTACTATTGTTGACGAGAATTGTCACGGCTGTGTTAAGTCACAGCCGTGGATATTTATATATATACATAATATATAATAATTTATTAATTATTATTTAATCAATGAATTCAATAATTAATTTAATTAATTGTTATTATTATTATTATTGTTGCGGTGAATTGTCACGGCTGTGACTTGTTAAGTCACAACCGTGCATACGTACATATATACATAATATATTATAGTTATTATAATTAATAATTAATTAAATAATCATTATAATTAATTGATATTATTATTATCATTATTCCTAAATCGTGACGGCTGTGACTCATTAATTCGCAGCCTTACACACGTACGTATATACATAATATATTGTAATTACTCAGTAAATAAATTTGTTAATTATTATTACAATTTTTGTTATTATTAATGTGGTTGTAAATTGTTGTTATAATAATTATTATTACTAATCATGGTCATCAACTTACAATCATGGATATGTACATATATAAATAATAAATTATAATTTAATTAATTGTCGTCTTATTAATGAAGGAAATAAATATTTTTAATTAATTGATATTATTATTATTACTATTGTTATTATTAATGATAAACTTGAGAATTGTCACGGCCATGACTTATAGATAATATGTTATAATTAATTGGAAAATAAATTCATTTATTATTATTGCTGTTCAAATGGGAAAAAGAGAAAACGATGTTCAAGCTATCACAATCGTGTAATTCCAATTGACTCTTCGCGTTCGCGATCATGCTTGTGCATGATTGCGTTTTTTTATATCTCATCAATGCCACGATCGTGCACTTACCATGTCATGATCGTGCAGCTCCTGTGAAGCCCCCTTTGTCACCATCGTGCAACAACATTCTTCATCACTTCTTCTCCTCTTTTGCTCAATCCCCCATTTGTAAATGATGCTTTCACTAATTACTCTTTATTTTTACTTCCATTTTACCTCTACTCATTCTAATACAAATCAAAATCTACGACTGTTTTAATTTAAAATTAATATAAATTTTATTTTAAAAATCACAGTTAATGATTAATAATTAACTTTACATTAACAATTATATAATGTTATAAAATTATTTATTAAATAGTAAATTAATTAAGTAAAATATTATTAATTACGTTATTAATTAAAACATATTTAATTGATTAATTAACTATAATATATTTAAAATATACGACAAAATAAAATTAATTAAAATAACATCTATTCAATTACTAATTGTTAATTCTAATATAATTAATGATAAATCTATTAAAAATAAAATAATTAATTTAGTGTATTTATAAATTAATTATTAATATTTAACTTTTAAGTTTATTCAGTTATAATTTAAAAACTATATATAATTAATTAATTGATGTAGTAAAATATAATTAATCGATTAAGTAGTAAATATTAATATTTAGTATAAATGTTAATTTTGACCTTGGATTATTATTTGTCAATTATTATTAATTATTATATACTAATACTCACTATATATGTATCTTTTCAAATGTAAAGTGATCGTATCATCAATTTGTTTTAGAAATATGCTATTTTATATTCTGAAATGATAACTTAGTCAAACAACTTCATCAAGTGCACACTCTTAACACAACAAAAGAGAAGAAGATCAAAGAGCATATTTAGCTTAAATAAATTTGCGGATGTAAATGATTTGAAACTATTAACAAAAACATTTATTTACATCAAAACTTACAATCATATAATAAAGTGAAACTATTGAAGAAACAAAAGTTTTTGTTCACAAAAGTAATACCATTAATTAAAAATTAGAACTAATAAAATTATTTAATAAGTAATAATTAACAATAAGATAAATAAAAAATTTATTAATATTTAATTAAAAATCATAATGAATAACTAAATAATTCTTAATCAATAATATCATTAAATGTTTCTGATGGCATACTCACCGGTGTGACTTAACAAGTCAAACTCGTGAGCAAAGATTTTATAATTCATAATCACATGCATAATAATTAAAAAAATTATTTTTGATATTTAATAAATAACAAAAAATGCACGATTGTGACTAGGGATGGATCCAGGGGGGCTAGCATGGGGCTATAGCCCCTACAAAACTAAAAAAAATTCAGAATATATATAAAAAAATAATTTTTATGGATTTCTTATATTGTAAATATTATGAATGGATATTTTATATAATTAGACTAAAAAATTAATTTTTATAAATTTACTATATATATATATATATATATATTCTGAAAAAAAATTTAGTTTTGTAGGGGCTATAGCCCCTGCTGATCCATCCCTGCTCTTAAGTATTAGAATATATCTTTTATATCACTCTCATGATCAATCACATTTGAATATGTATTACACCTATTTTATACTATTATTATATGTATCAATAAATCCTCCTTAACAACCTTGTCCGTAAGATTGAAAATGAAAGTTAAAATAGGCTGTCACCTCTATGATCAAAAACTAAGATGATGTTTACATCCTTTAGAGTTGGTATGCCCTTCAAACCATTGACATTGGGGGAGGCAACATCCTCTATTGCCTTAACAATCTGATCATTATCACCATTGTACACAAACCTCGTGTGCTTTCTAACAAACCTCTCTTTCATGTTCATTTTTCTTAATGTCTGCATAAACTCTTTAAACAATCCTCATTTTCTTAGTAATTCTCGTCTCTTGTTTATTCTGCATGTTTTTGAGATGGTTCTTCTTCTTTAAATACTTCTTCCTCGACGTAATTGTCATAACTATTTCAATTAACCTAATTGGACCAAGTCAATTCATTGGCTGATGATGATGTTGACAACGATGATAATGATAGAAGAGACAAAGGTCAAACCAAGAGTGAATTGTGACAAACATTGTTTGAATAGGATTTTTGTTTCTGTTATATCCTTTTCCATATTTTGCTCAAATTTATAAGTTGAAAAAGCATTGATTCTTCAAATTGTTTCTTTGGTGTATATTATGCCCGTGTATATCATGATTCAACTGGACTTTGAATTTTATTGATGCTTCGGTTGACATGTAATTCTCTAATGAAATCATTTTGAGCCAATTTGTCATAATACCAACCAGGGAACACATTATCGAAAAGAAAATATTTTAGATAGCTATCATTTAAATACAATATACTTACAAATAAAAAGATAATATGCAAAAAATTAAGAAAACAAGAATACAAATAAAAAAAATTGAGATGAAACAAAGAAAAGAAGAATCAAGAATCAAAGGTTCAAATGAAACAAAGAGAATAAAGAGTCAATAAATCAAAGATTGAGATGAAACAAAGAGAACAAAATCAAGAATCAAAGATTGAGATGAATAAATAAGAATAAAAATATCAATTCTAGTATAGAAGAAATATTGGTGAAATTAATCTTCAGAAAAGATGATTGAATCTAATACCAAATATTATAATTAAAATTGGTTTTGTAATTATTATATAAAAAATTGAGAGGAAAAGAGGAAGAATAGAAGAAATAGAGTTTAGAAAATAAAAAATGCTAGAGAGAAAAAAAGAGAGAATAAATAGATGGAAGCAAGCTTCTTGTTGATTGATTACTCTTCAAGTATTAAATACATTTTATGACCAATCACATTTTAACATGCGTTGTGCATATTTTATATTATTTTTATATGATAACAAATATTACGATCAAATTGAGTTTTAAAATTATTGTCTCAAGAATTGAGAAAAAGAAACAGAAGAAATTAGACTTCAAAAGAGGAGAAAAAGCAAAAAAAAAGGATAATAAAATTCTTATTGGTTTGTTACTTTTCAAATATTAGAATACTTCTTTTATATCACTCTCATGATTAATCATATTTAAATACAAACTATGTCTATTTATATTATTTTTATATGCATCACATAGACCTTTCAAGATTTCAGAAATTGATGACTAGCAGGAGATGATGTGACAAGCTATTGTACATGGAATACATTCACCTCCAAGGATGTCATGGGTTCTCCCATTTGGTCTAAAACAATCTGCGTCAGGAGAGACCGGGTCAAACATAAAATGAAAGAAAGGGCTGAGACTTGCTATATCATGGGACTGGGAGCCTAAGTACTGAGGTAAAAGTATAGCAACAGAAGCAGGAAATATGGACATGTTAGGGGCTAGAAAGGAATTGGAAGCATTTGGAGAGGGTCGAGGGGCTTATTTTTACAGAAAATAAGGTTTCACAAAAGGTACTGGAGAAAGCTGGGCTTCTGAAGGATGGTGGTGTGTGAAAGAAATATTTCTTTAACATTATCGTCTATAGCATTGTAGCAGCTGACTGATTAAGAGATGCTCCAAATGTAACTTTTTATTACAACAAATATACTTCTTCTCACAATATGCCATACAAGAAACACAAGAACTGTTTCTCCTGATCTTAAAGACTCCAGCCAACAAGAGATCAGGCAGAGAAAGTCGCATAAGAAGAGATCAAATAGAAATGATACATAGAAAAATGGCAAAAAGCATCTTTACTCACATTTGCAATAATTTTCTTTTTCAGTTGTGAAACGACAATATCCCCTTTATCTTTAAAGAGGTACATGATAAGAAGTTTTGAGTTTCTTAATACAGGCATAACACGGAGGTCCAACTGTACAAAAGTGCTGCCACTATTTTACTTGGCCAGCAACAGCAGCTTTTACCTGGCACAACCTAAACCATCGTCTACAGCTTTACTTGTATTTTCCCTCTCATTTTTCTTCATCTTTTTGTGAAAATTTAATACAGTAGCCTCACTTAAAGGCAATTAAGAGAATTTCTTGTCTATTCACAATTGGGAACTTGGAATGTCTCAAGGTGTAGAATTTACTTGGATGTCTTGTTGCAGGGGTAAGTTTGGCTGCTCAACATGCGATGGGATGATAAGTCGCTGTAAAGGCTTGAGAGCTGCTGCAAGCTCTGCAAATGATGGGCGCAAGTTTGGATCGCTGGAAATAACAAAACATTGACAACCATTAAGCAATTGAATTCATATTAGGAAAGCGATGTAACTTGTAGAATATTTTAGAAATGTATATCTTATAATTCTTACTTCTGCCAACATTCCCAAATTATCCTAGCAACTAAGGGATCAATTTCCTTGGGTATTTCAAGACGACGATTCTGGAAACCTACTGCACCAACGACTTGCATTGGGTTCATCCCACTCCATGGCAATCTTAGTGTTGCAAGTTCCCAGAGAATTACTCCAAAACTATATACATCACACCTGTACATCAAAACAACAAACATGCATTTATTATAAAAGTACTCTGAATTGCTTCAAGGCAATGGCTGACATAAATTACTGTTAATTCCCAATTTCCATAAGACATTCCTGCATCACTTCTTTTTGTCTCAATTCCACAAGCTACAGTCAACAATTGTGACTTCTATGATGCATCCTTCAACAAAATATAGCACCTGGAGGTATCACTAATGCAGCAAATTAGGGATCTAACGATAACCTTAGATGCCGCCATCCCTTAAGGAATTTGCTGAGATGAACAAGAGCAATGTGCTGGTCCTTTTGCAAACAAATTCAAAAGAAAACACTTTTCTACCCTAGGTTCCATACAATAACATTAATGCTTGCAAGAAAATCTACAAATATTTCATTGTCTTACTAAAATTCATCTACTAACAAGAAAAGAGAAGAGGCCATGAACCTAATACATCGCTTAGATCAGATGCAACTACAAGAAATGAATTACATATAAATTAGAACAGAACATCAGCAACTCACTTTTCATTAGATGGTTCATTGCGGAGAACTTCTGGAGCCATCCACTCAGGCTAACAGAATAAGACAGAGTCAGATGTTAAGATCAGAAATGGAAGTTTCTCTAACCACTGAAAGTTATAAAAGATAAATGGAAAGGGAGGGGAAAAGGAAAAGGTAAAAAAATCCTCACAGTTCCGGCTGTTGATTTTGATGACAAAAAGGTGTTATGCTTCAACCGCGACAACCCAAAATCACAAACCTGAAAGACAGTAACAATTTGTTAAGAAGAATGCATAAAATTCAGTCAGTTTCTAGAACAAAGGACTGATTATAGATAACAAAATGTGTTAGACTAGCACAAGCTCAAGTAACATTATCCTCTACTACCCCAGCCAAATAAGGAAGAAAAAACAAAACCTCAAACTCTATGCCCAATAAATTGTATAGCAGTCTCAAATACGCCACCACATTTCATCCTTCAGCGGAAGGTGCATCATTTTATAGCTATATTTTGAAATAATCTATAGAATTACAAACATGTATACTTGGATTCAAATTTCTGTACACTACACTGTTTGTTTTGGAGAAATTAGTCGTATCTAAGCAGACTTCTTTAGCATAGAATCTATCAACCACTCCACTTGTTCTTTATATCAAAAAGTTTTCTTTAAAATAAGAAAAGAAACAGAGTTGATAGGCAAAACAAAAATTATACATCCCATGACTATGTCAACGTTGATATTTATGAGTTCTAATCCTGAGAGGAACCAGTTGATTGCTTACGAATAGATAACAGTAGGGTGCCGAATATCCTATTACAAAGCCCAGCTTGACTTGAGCAGTAAGTAAACGCACAGGCAATCTACTGATTACTCTATTGAAAATGTCATGGAATAGTCCATGTATCAACAAGAACTTGGCATGCCTATAAAGCAATGAAACAGAACAACCATATACCTTAACATTCCAGTTTTTATCAACTAAAAGGTTTGGTGATTTCAAATCCCGGTGAACAATTGTTGGTGTACTCGTATGCAAGCAATTCATTCCCCTTGCCTGAAAAGAATAAGAAGATTTGAAATCTGAAAAGTGAATGTTTAATACAGATCTAAAGACAAAAGGATTGATAATTGCATACCACATCAAGAGCCATCTTTATTCTGCGCTTCTCATCAATTTGACAATTAGGACGATGAATAATCCGATACAAGCTTCCTCTGGAAACCAAACATAACCAAACAATATGTTCACAGAAAACATTTGCAATTATCAAACTAACCATGAACAACCTAGAAACCAGTTAAATCAGGAAAGTAAGAAGTGACTTTCTATTTTCTTGGAAGAAAATGAACCTTACTGATAAGATTAAAAACAGCATTGGTGTATATTAAAAACAGCATTGGTGTGTATCAAGTAATACCTTGGAAGAAACTCTGAGATAATAGAGAGGTTAGGAGGACGAGTCACAGCACCCATGAATAGAACGACATTGGGATGGCGCAGTCTACGCATGATTCGCACCTTTATATCACATAATAAAACAATTAAAAAAGTTTTGAGCTTAAAAGAGACTACAGGGCTATCTCTGATATATTAGATTAATTCCTCGAGTCCTTTTTGCGTCCCAAGATACAAATAAACAAGAAATCACAAAAATTACTAAGGCATACCATCACTAACAATATCAAAGTCAGTAAGAAGATAGCACAGTTATCAAAACATTGTCCAAATTTATCTCCACTTGCCCATAAGGTCCAAATTTTATCACCACTAGCCCATAAATGAAATATTAGAGTAAAAAAATGAAAGAGTTAGCTTTCAATGACAAGGCATAGCAACCAGTCAGTTCTTAATTCCCTTGCATTCTTTCAATCTTTTTGGCCTTGTAGTGGGCAAATAACAAATGTAAAGCCCCAATTAGCAACATATGAGTTTGTATTGAGGTAAACTTTGTTTACCTCTCGCTTGAATTCAGCCAAGGCAGCACCTGAGAAATCTTGGTCCAAAAACTTCTTTACTGCAACCTCCTGAATAAGCAGCAAGCCATCATACATAAGATAAAGCTCATGAATTAACTTCTTAATCCTAAAATGCAGAAAAGCAAGACAGTAAACCTATAGATTAAAGACACTGAAAGAAAAATTGTTAGGAAAATGACAAGCTTAGCATTAAATGGCAACATTCATTACAAGAGTCAGACTTGAACAAGAAAACCAAGAATGCTTTCTCATAACAAACAAATTAGCTTAATAGACATGTTCAGGTTCAAACATTTTACAACCACTTAATTACAACCAATGCTTAAACTTGTGAACATCAAGCTTACTGTTCCATTCCAATCAGCACGGTAGACCTCTCCATATGAACCTACACACAAGAAACATGACTGTGAGAGAGAGTGAGGGGGAGAGGTAGATAGATAGATAGATAGATAGAGAGAGAGAGAGAGAGCGAGAGAGAGAGAGAGAGGGAGAGGGAGAGGGATGGGATGGGACTCAAAAACTTGCATTTATGTAGACAGATGCAAGTAAGTATAAATGATTGATATACATGAAAATATTGCAATCTTGGCTCTGGTAATGTCATCAGTAACGTATTTCTAATCTAGCAAAAGGGAGTTATTCTTTGAAGGTGTAAATCTATAACATATTCTGCTTACATAAAATGCACACAGGAAGGCCATAAAGAAAATAATCATGGCAACCAAATCTCTAATCAAATTAAATATCTCAGATCAAGCATGCTATTACCTAGTCCAATCCTTTCTCCTATAACCAGATGCTCCCATGGAATTTCACAGTCCCCTACATCTGCATCATCCAATATTTGATCAACTCTGTTCATGTTGGAGTCAGTAGGCAAACTTGGCCTTTCTGGATCTTTTAGTTTCAGATTGGGCACCACAAATCCGACATGATTGTGTTTTTCACCATCATCAACAGCTATTTCACTACATTCATGCTCATTAGCCGTGGCTTCTGCATTGTTTTGTGAATTCATTACATCAGTGGAGTTATCTTCTTGAGGATTCGTGATGATTCCCTTACCTACTGGCAATTCATAACACAGACTTGTAGCAGATGCCGAAACAGAACTAGTATTACTGGAAGAATTTTGAGTGTTGCCACTTCTAGATGAATTTGCTTTGGTGGATGGCTTGAAAGCCTGAGAATATACATTTTCCGATATGGTAGAGCTGGTGGAAGCTACGGATGACTGATTATAATTATTAGGTTCTCGATTAATTCTTGGATACATGCCATCCATATAATCATACTCCTTTTTATTAGAAACCTCATTATAAGCATACCGATTCTTCCACATCAATGGTACAGGAGGTCGACCAGGAAGAGGATTCTTTTTCTGTCCCTGAAGCTCGGACTTATTCTCCAAAGGTTTATATTGTATTGCACTTTTTCCAGTTCCTTTAATATGAAATGGATTAAGATCTGCAAAAAGGTTTTTGGAATCCTCCACATTCTTTTCACCATATGGAACCACATTAACATTCAGTCTTACACTGTCACCAGCTGCATGGGTACCCCGACTCCCCTTGTACAAAGAATTCCCAACAACAGAGGAGGAGAAATTGCCAAGTTGATTATAAGGAGCTCCTTCATTTGATAAGCCTGAAGAACTAACATCAGAGCCACAACCAGCACCCAGGAGTGAAGGTGAGGACACAGCATTTGATGTTCCAACAGAAGGTAAATTGCAATTCACTGAAGAGGTCTGACTAGTTCCTTCACCGTGTAATGGCTTTATTCTACTGTGAGCAACTCCAGAGTCGTTAGAGGAATGCAGGGGAGGGACTTTACCTATGTTAGAGTTGTAGGGTTTAAAGGTAGTCTCCTTTGCACTAAGAATGTCAGCTGGTATAAGTGTCCCAGGAGCTGCCATGAGATCAACTAAAAACTCCCTGAAGGCATAAATATATGTTAAGTGAGCACAAGGTAACATAAGGACAATTTCCAGGAAGCTCATAGTGTGTGCAAACCAGACAACAAACCTTAACAATGTGTTTTGATGGCTAAAGCTCTAGCAAACCCTACAAATATTATTAGCTGAGATTGATGTTACATGGGTTTAATTCAGCTAGAAAATGATCTTCTTTTAATGAGAATAACTCTAAAAACTAATTTGACTCCCAAGGACTTATAGTTTTACGATTTTTGTCCTTAAGTGCAATTGTTATTAAACCTCAGGGACCATTCTGTAGATTTCTCACATGCAAAATAAGCAAACACACACACACACACACAAGGGAAGCAAGCTGAAAACTAAATCAATGTTAAATTTCAAAAACAATCGACTCCAAAACAAACTACACTTCTCAATAGTCAATCCACACATTGAAAAGGACAGAAAAAAGAGAAAACTAATATAAGAGGAACAAGCTATAACCTCTCATTCTCTAACTTGATTATGTTGACAGCATCATCCTCTACACCGGTGTAATGACTCCCCTTGACCAAGCGACAAGGTAGCATTATATTGTCAGCCAATACCTACATTAAATGGAAATGATGTAAAACTTCCAAGTATATAGAAGATTATGAGGTCCTAATAATGACAGAAACCTCAAGAGACCGCATTAAATTTTTCAGAAAATGACACCAACCTTGAAAAGCAAAGCACGGTGACGAGACAAACCAATATTAATGGACCCAATGGGCAGTACACTTGTTTGAAGAGACGTCCTCAACTGCACGTTCTTTTCCATCCACCTTGCCAGCATAAGATTTGCATCTTTTACTGGCCCACCCATGTGTAATGTTACAACTTCAGCCAGACGTTGAACCAACATTCCAATTTCAGTAGGAGGGCAACCAAGGGCAATACATTGTGCTACTTGAACCAACTCTTCTAAAACATGATCAAATTGTCGGTTGACAATTACTGCTTCAAATCCAGAATTCCCAAGGTTTGTTTCTAGCTCTGTTAGAGATGGCATTTTTGCATGAAGAGCTGAGCTTGTGGAGAATAAATCATAAAATCCATCCACTACTTTCTCTTCATAATCAAGCACATTATATTCCTGAGTAACCAAATTGACAGAAGTTGAGATGAATATAATTCAGACAAAAATAAATTGCTTTGGGTACATTTTGATGATGATAGCACAGAAATCATATTATAAGTACAACAACATCAGCAACCTGAATAAAATTGGGAGTCTACGCCACACTTCAACAAGAAACTTAAAACAATTGGCCCAACCAACATAACTTTAGAGCAGAAGCTGCTGAATTTCTCAAGGAACTGCTGCATCTTTGAAATGGCAATGGAGGACTCAAGTGTACCACAAAGAAACTGATTTTTCATTGACTTAATGATATTTGACCAAGTTAAAGTCCAGGTATTTAATTTCCAAGATATAGTCGCCTAGTCTGAGTTCTGAAGTACGGGAAAGTTGTGCTCAGTATCAATTGCTAAATGAAATATAAGACAGATTACATGCGTGTCAGAAGGATGCCAAAATTGTCAACCCCAAGTAAACAAAATACTCAAATGTAAGCAACTGAAACAACAAAGAATGTGGCAACAGAATTCATTCAAGTTATACCTGTGCACCAAGATTAACTGCGAGATATAGATAAGCATTTGAAAACAATCCTATTGCTCAAAAGCCAAATGCTCCATATTCAAAACCAGGTTCCCAATTTCAAGATTTGATTAGATTAATTAACCATGGAATTTAGACAAATGCCCAATTAAAATCTCAATTGAAACAAAAATAAAATTCAGGATTATCTTCAAACTCTATACGAATACCCAAATTAGAGTCAGCCTCAACAAACCAACAGTTGACTCGACCTCATTTCCCCCACTCAACAGTGTAAATTCCAAAATTTGGGAGCCTAAATTGACCTAATCAGCTGCGACTCAGTACCAAAATTCAAATCCAGAACTATAAGCATCAACGATCAGAAAACAAGAATTGAACACTGGTATTCAGTATAATTAACTCGAATTTCCAAAAATTGAACTCTTTCCGCAGAAACTCACGCCAAACTCACCCAATACTGCCTCGACAAAGCCTCCGCGTCAGCTTCACCTTCCCCTCTCTTCACATCGATCGGATCATTATGATTCCCTCCTAAGCTCAGCAGCGTCGCTTGCCGGATCTGATCCTTCTCCGGATCATCTCTAAAATCCGAATTCGACGCGCTGATCGCCAAAGCCAACTGCATCTGGAATTCCTCCTCTGACGAGAAGTAATCGGAAAGACTGTTGGCGGGTACTGGCAACGACTGCGTGGTCGTGTTCGTGGTTGTCGAAACGTTGGCCGTTGGAGACGGGGAAGACGATGGTGGGCTGGCCGGAGAGTTGCCGGAGGAGGCCACTCGATGATCGGAAGCACATGATGGCGATGCACCGGCTTCGTTTGACCGGTGTGGCTCGTGATTGCTGCCTATGTGAAGCTTCTTGAAAATGTGCTTCATTGATTTTTCCTCTCTCTTCTAACCTTTTCTTCACTTTCTCCCACTCCTATTCTTGTATTTGCTTACAGTTGTAAGTAATTTTTTTTTTTTTCTCTTTCGGTTTCTCGGCGTTTCCTCCACTTTCTCGTCCTCCGTGTGTTTGCGTTTTGATTTTCGAGGGAGAGAAGCAAAACTTACAGGAGACTCCTATGTGTTGTTCTGAGACAAATACGAAAAGGGGCATAACTTTGGTCGAAATTACCAAACGTTAACGAGTCAATGAGACGAAGGCATTGCGCTTGCGTGGCAACTTTGATATTGTTAAGGGCGTGTTTGGAGGGAGACGTACGAAGAAATAGAATTTGTATGAATAATTCAAGATATTAATTAATGCATAAATAATGATACCAATATAAAAAAGAATAAAAATTCAGTATTCATTCAATTATCTATTTATTAGTGGGCCAACAATAATTAATAAGTGAAGTTTATAATACCAACAAGAATTATTTATTTGTGATTTACATAAACACTTATCATTTATTGAAAATAAAAGGCATTTTTAATATTTTTCTTTTACAATTTGATTATTTATTAAATGATGGATTAGTTAAAAAGGTTTCTTTCTTTAATATTTCTCACTAGCTTAACAAAATAACAATAAAAATTTCGTTAAAACACGAGATGTGGGAAAGTCCAATAATACATAGTCTTATCCATAATTAATAGATAGACTGTTAATAATAAAATATACATATGATTTTTTTCACGATATTTGATTATAATGAGAGAGAGTATTTAGAATGGACCTATATTTTTCTTTTTGACATTTATTATTAATTAATTAAAGACTTTGGTACTGAAGTGGAATAAGCTTATTTGTAAATATTTAGTCAAAGAAATCTAAAAAATGAGTAGATAGAGTTATTAGAATTACCAAATGATAAATTTTTAGAACTTGTTAATATCGCATTTGAGAAAAATTACTTTGGGTTGACTGACTTTAGCTTGAATGCCAAATTTAGGCATGGCTATGCTCAACCGCATCAATCCATATAAAAGTAGAAATTAGGATTTTATCTTTAACTGAAATGTCAAAAGAATACATAAGTATTCCATAAATCAACATAGACTATAATCAAATTTAGATCATCAATATAATCGGACTACTTGTTTTAGTAAACTTGCCCTACCTACGTCACATCATATCTTTAAACTTTGAGCATACGTCAGAATGCCTTCGTCAACTTTGATTTCCATTATTCATATAAATTCATACAACTCACTTAACTTGGGAATCTACTGCCTATCTTTAATAGCCTCCGATTCATTGAAACCCCTAAACTTCAATTTTTAAAGAGAAGCCAAGACGATGTGTTGACATAAGTGCTGTTAGGAGGGAAAGAGTCACTGTTGCTATTGCAAAATAGCTAATCTCTTAATCAAACAACAAAATGACAATCTAAGGAAAGATGATTAAAGGTCTAGATAGGCTTCGAACAAAATAAACAGCCAGTAAATACAAAGTTTAAGGATAATACTATATTTAAGGAGATTTGGAAACCATAGAAGGTTGTACTTCAGGCAAATGGGGTTGGTGATTAACGCGCATGAAAACATACACATTTTAAAAGTATTTTGTTTAATTTTAATGTTAAATTATCTCATTTTACTTAATTTTTAAGATATTGTAATAAATTGATCATGAGATAAAATTATTCAAGAATTAGAGGCTATTTTAAGTTAAAAATATGAAAAAAAAAATCATAATTATATTGAAATATATCCTGTATAAATCAAATATAGCAAAAGATACATCCTAAAATATAGCCTAACGATAGGACCTATGACATTGAAGGAAGTTTCAAAGCAACATGACTTAAGCCATATCCTTGTAAAAGATCGTGCATCAATCATAAGAAAAAAGTAAGTTCTATGAATTAGGAGTCCGATCGTGTCAAAAATTGTGTATCAATTTCAAAAGAAAGAATGAGATTCACATTTTGGAGACATGGTCACATCAGAGACTATACACTAATTCTAGAGATTAAAAATTTTATATGAAGCATCAAAATCCTAATTTTTGAAAATCTTTTGAAGAGTTATATACTTTAGACATATGTTTTTCTTATTAAAAGTTAGAGTTTGCTATTGAGAGGTCCAAGAATCCTGAAGAAGCCAACTGTAACATTGCTTTTATCCAAGGATCAAGATCCAAACATTTTCTTATTGACCAGGTTGTCAACAAAATCAATATTTATTTATAAACTTATCTGTATCATAATTTTTCTTATTTTTGTCCATTGATTTTGTTATTATCACTATGATTAATGGCTAACTGTTTTTCCATGTTTAAATAGGAAAAATACTAGTATTTACTTTTGTATTAATTAATTTTTTTAATATTATGAATATGATATATTTCTACGAATTGTCTTTGATTGATGTTAATACATTATTTAGTTATGCTAGCAACTATATCTAATTTTAATTAACTTGTGGACTCCTTGAGAGAGCAAACCTGTAAGTAGATCATGGCTTAGGTAATAGTGGTCGAATGGGATGCTTGAGATAGACCTACATGATCTTTTTAATGTTATGGTAAAACCTTTTATACAAATTCACAAATCTTAAATATATTCAAATGGGTGTTAGCTTCGTAAAAATACAGGTTAACCAACTGAGAGTAGATGGGTGTAACCTAAGTGAGTGCAATTTTAATGTCTAAAAAATCCTATAGGTTTAATTAAATATACCCATTCCATTTTAATTGATTCATAAAATAAAAAATAAGAATAAGGGAGGTGCTTGTTTAAAAAATGATTTTTGATTAAATTTGTTCATAATAAATTATCTTATTTTTTAATTCTCTTGGACACCTATTAGGTGTTAGTTTGTTTTATATTTCTTCAATTAGAATCAAAATCATTCTTTTGTTTAGTTTAGTTTACACTAGTTTGTGGTTTAAGGTTTTCTAATCTATAATATTTTCTTGTGAGATTGACTCCTACTTACTACTATATTACTTGTTAACAAAAAGTGCTTTCGCCTTAGTTGTGGATGCTAGGTTAGTAATAGAAAATTTATAAGTTGAGTAATGAAGCAAGTCTCTATATAAAATCACCCATTAGGTAATATAAGGTGATTATGAATTTTTTGTTTATTAAGAGGGCTTATTTGTTTCCATTCTAGATAATTTCATCTTCCAATAGATGGTTAGGGCTATAAACAAGGAGATTGCCACTGATGGTTTGTAAAACTTTGAAGAGAATATTTGTTTAGCACCATAATTTATTTTTGATAACTAACTTACTTTGGCATTTTAAGTGAAACCCTTTATGGAAGATCTTATTGAATGGAGTCTATCTATAGGACCTAGGCTATATCAATTTTCAGGCTAAAATAACTAAAATTATCGTTTCGTATGACATGTTTTATTTTGTTTGTGATTAAAAGTTCTATGTCTAGTAAGCAAAGCTGTATGAATTTTCTTGAAGCATTTGTTATGGAGATGTTTTGTATGCAACCATTTAATCTATAAGGATATTTTCCAATAAAAAGTCACTAGATAAGTTGAAGATACAATTTTTCTGAAGAATTTGCCATGATATATCTAATTCTTGCATAATATTATGAAAAATAGTACAAATTTTGTTGTTGCTACTTAGTATCAATAATAGGTCTGAAAAGGTATCTAAAAACATCAAATTGAGATATTTGTACCTTGTCTTAAGATGTAGAAGAGCATAACATGATTGATTCGGCATAATTGGATTTCTATATGCTAGCATCAAACAATCCACTTGGACTTGTTTTTATAGTTTACACACTTTTGTATCACCTCTTCTTACTGATGTTTTTATGTTAGTACACTTTCCAATGACACGTAAGCAAGGTATTTCTGGTCCTTTAAAGTTTATAGAGAAAACATGTCCTAGTATGTTTCTTCTTTTGAGGTTTTTTGCAGTTTTTTAGTAAAAATGGATGGCGATATTTTGTCTAAAGAATAGACACATGTAATAAATAAAAGAATACTAAATATTCGAGCCATAGAATTTCTCTAGAAAATCTCTCATTCTTTTAGAAGTCTATATCAAAGATCCAACCATGGCATTTTATGTGTAACATCCCGTTTCCATACAAAGGGTTGAACCCTAGAAATTGGTACATGTGAGATCAATCAGAGAAATTAGGAAAACACATCTCATGCTCATGCATTATATA
>JAOSBK010000003.1:29308337-29321674 GCA_027568895.1 Erythroxylum shatona
AGAACAACATATCTTAACACCAAACTCAAAATCCTAATGTAGAGAGAGATGAGACAAAATTTACCTAAACCTTCCTTCGGTGATATCTTCAAATCCTTTGATAATTTCTCAAATCTAATGGTATATTTGGGTTCCTTGACCCGAAATTTGCTTAGAACACCTTTATTTGGGTTAGAGAATCAAAACAAAGGATAGGGTTTAGTGAATAGCCGAAATTTGGTCTCCTCCTCCTCTCTTCTCCTTTCTTCTCCTTTCTTTTAATTAAAATAACATGTTTTAAGTAATGGGATGCACGACCATGAATGAAGAAGGGTATAGAATATTGGATTTTGCTCTTCTTTGACCAAAATACAGTGAAATTACTATGTGAAATTATCATTTTACCCTCCAACTTTTCCTAAATTTGCAATTAAGTCCAAAATGTGAAAATCACCAAAACTTTTATTTTAATTTTGATCCTCAGACTTTTAGGAATAATAATTAAGCCCTTTAAATTTATAATATTACACATTGGTCCTCCAAGAATTGAAAAATTACATCTAAGTCCTTTAACTTTTAACAATTGGCAAATAAGCCTTTATGTACATCAACTTTTCCAATTAAGCTTTCTAAGTGTCCCATAAGTCTATAAATCATGTCTAATCAACTCTAAAGCATTAGAACATATTTAATTCAACCGCCATGGTCATATTCATCCAATGGACTCAGTTTTACACACTTAAAAGCATATATGTTGGAAATCTCTAAGATTTCAAATACTGATTAACTCTAAGTTCATTTAAGGGCATATGATATTATAAATCATTAACATATATACCCAAAGGACTTAAATACATCTTCAAACTCATATACAACTATGTGTGTATCAATGTTAGTACCATCTCTAAGTATAGCACAATACAAAAGGCTCAGAGAGTTCGACGTTACATATTAAGTGTTAATTAAAACTTGGATTAATTTTTTGAAATTTAGGCCACACTAATTATATAATATACCCTACTATTCGACCAATGTGCTATAAAAATCAATTCTTCGAAGCTACTATAAGTTTGAAAGGAGTTTGATTCTATGAATGATCGACTATAGGCCAATAAAATATAAAGCACTAATTAGCCAAAGTGCCTTCTATGAGAGAGAAAATGAGTTCTATAATAAGAACAAGAATTGATAACCACACTTATATTGATTAATCAATAACCTAAGTTGGTTGATTAGTTTCCAAAATTTTGAAAATTTTCTCACGTTTTCATCTATCCTTCATGGCATTTCACCCCTTTTTATCCTAAACTCTTCAATCGTATCCCAAACCTTACTAATTTGCATTATCTACATTTTAATCTCACTTTATAGTTTAAACTTTATATAATCTTTGGATAAATTTTAATTCCACCAAAATTTAAGATCTTTTTATGATATTTGAGTTCTTAAAATTATTTATATAAAATTATATGATTTATATAAGATATTTAAGAATTAAGTGTGATTGCATTATATTTATCATTCTAGGGTTTCAAATTTGATAACTTTGTTCTATTATTTTTTTGAAATCTTAGGGCTTTCAAAATCATACACACTTCTATAAAATTAATGGTTAGATAATTCAAATTAAGTATACATTTTTATAATGCCAACATCTATTCTTATCCAAATCTTTCTACATTTTTCTATGATTAAACTTTTCAATTTAAATACAATACCAAATTGAGATTTTTTATCTTTGTGATTTTTTAAAATTTTTTTAGAAGATAAGTAAGGAATATTATTAGAAGAACCTAAGAATAGAAATATTTACAACTCAAAAGATAAATAAGGATTAGAAGGAGTTGGGCAAGAAACTTTTAGAATAAAGGCCACACTTTAAGAAATAATAAAGTATTAAAACTTCTAAATTCTCCATATATTGGTAAATCTAGGGCCCATAATTCTTGTGAGATCTCTAAAAATTTTGCAACTCAATTTTTGTATAGTAATATATAAGTATTGGTTTCAATATTGGTTTCTTTGTTTCCAAATAGCCTCATGTTCTTTTCATGCTATATGCAATAAACCAAGGCTTTAAATGCTAGTTTAAACATCCTGTTATCATTTTTGGTTTGGAATTGTAATTTAGATCCCTAAAAGATTATATATGTCCAATTGAAAAGGTTATAATGAAGACAAAAAATATTAATGATGTGATTCCATAATATTAAAGAGAACATGTAGTTGAAATACAGGTGATCCAAGTCTTCACTAGTAGAATGGCATAAAGCACATTTCATAGTTTTAGACCAATAGCAAACCATAACATGAAATAGTTGGATGGGATGAGATTAGAGTCCTATACTAGTTTACTCTGATGATTTCTGATTTGAGGCCCCAATAGGAGTTGCATATATGAAGAACTTATAAAATTCATTGATGCATCTTGCAACCGTTGGAAAGTATCATATATAGAGAAGTTTGAGGAATAATAAGGGATTTTTTCTATGATTTCCTTAAAGCCTCTAGTAGAATGAGTTGAACAAGATCAAGCATTATCTTTTATTAGTAATTGCAACTAGGTATATACAGGGATGATTGCTTTGAGTATCTAGAAGTCCCTTGACTTGTATAAAGGTCCTATATCATACTAGTTATCATACATCCATCTCCTATTTTATGTTTAATATGTGGATACACTAAATCTCTTGTGATTAGTATCTATCTTAAAGTTCAAGAAGTTTTAATGTTTACCTTAACAAACCAAATTATTTCTCCTTTTAAGAAGTATAAATGAATCCACTTTAGCCATAAGTCTTCTTTATCAATGCTAAGTTTCTATTATCTTTTAACATATAGGAATTTACTAAAAAGTTTAATTAAGAAGATCCTAAGGCCACCACTTTCTTTAGGAAAACAAACATTTGACCATTTCACTTTAGGAATTTTATTCCTACTATTTATTCCACCCTAGAGGAAGTATTTGAGTTTTCTATCAATGTCTTTCATAATTTTTTAGAAGTGCTAAGTGTAAGAACTAAAAAATGTTGAGATAACTTAAAACGGAGATGTTAAGTTTGAATCCTATCATCACGAATGAGAGAGCCTTATTTGAATATAGTCTATGAGGGGAGGGTAATTTGAATAAGTAAAATCCCTTGCGGTAATAGAGATCTATAGATATTTGAGTGTAAGTTGATGAAGTTGAAGACCTTTGGAGATTGCTAGGAGACCTACATTGACATTGGCATCAACAGATTAAAAAGAAAAAGCACTTATTTGGGTTGAAGGCTGGGCCTAAAAAGGATTTGAGAATATTTAAAATTTTGATCAAAAGTTTAATTGATATAGGTGTAGCCTAAAAAAGAGAGTAACAAATCATCTATAAAAGAGAGGTTGAAGATGCTTAGCTTATTACACTTGTAGTAAAATTTAAACTTTGGTTCCTTAGAAATGTTTAGCTTTTTTAACCTTAAGAATATTTCCATAATGAGGGTAAATAAATAAGTAATAAAGAATCACCCTGCTTTAATCCTCTAACATTTTTAAATATTTTTGTTGGCTTTGTATTCACTAAGACTGAAATAAAGTATAAGATGTGTATTTTTATATCTAATTGATAAAATTGATAGGAAAGATAATAGCATACATAGAGGTAAATAAGAACTTCTAGTTAATGGGAGGCCTTGTCAAAATTTATCTTTAATGCATAACTCTTGATTGTTTTCTTAGTATGATAGCTTTTAAAAAGCTTTTAGTAATCAAAATGTTTTCTCTAATGAAAATAGGCACTTTAATAAGGAGTTAAATCTCTAGCATCATTTTCTTTAATTTGTTTGCTGGAATATTTAGATAACTTAATGTATCATATTACAACAAGCAATAAGTGTACAATTATACAATGTAAAGGGATTAGCTTCTTTAGAAATGAGATATGTAAAGGATATGAATTATTGTTATAAATGGAGAAGGGTTCTAACCTGAAGGATTTTAGCTTTTATAAATGTGTAAAATCTTAGGATATAACTACTTCAATGTTCAAGCCTTTATAAATTGCTTCTCTAAAGTTTGGATGTGTTAATTAAAAATGAAAAATCTAAAAGGATACTTTAGAGTGAATTACAACATAAGGGTCATAAGTAAGTTGATTGTAAAAGTTGACAAAGCCAATAGTAAAAACAATCTTTAAAGCATATTTTAATAAGAACTTAACAAGTTTCATTTACAAAAACTACTTTCCAATTGTCCATTATTCTAAGTGAAATAATTACTAGTGAATCTCAATTATACCAATTCAAAGTTCCCAATAAGATTGGATAAGCCCTCATTTATACGCTTCATCTTCTTCTTAAAGGTATAAACCTCTTAAGATGAGAGCGTGCAATTAAAATCCCCTACTAAAAGCCAAAGGGTAGTGGATTTTGCTCCTCAAGATGTTAAATTCGCCTATAATTGCCTTATCTAGAATTTAAGGTTAGCAGCATTAATAAAAGTTATAGATAAAGATATCTTAGTTAAATAAGGAGAATTTTATAGTGAATGAATTAGTCTAAGGATCTCTAGCTTTGCAAATGGAAAACTTGAGGGTCAAAAGAGACTATAGTTATTCCATTGTAGTGAGCCCCATAATTACTAAGGGTAATCCAATCTCTCTTTAAAAACTGTAAACTTTTATAAAATTATTCCTTTTTTATTTTAGTTTTAACCATACTAAAAAATGATGTTCCTCTAAGATGAGAAAATCTTTAAGAACCTATTATTTATTTGGGCTATTTAAACCCCTTACATTCTAAGTGACCATATTCATTAGATGAGAGATGTAATAGCTCTCGTTTTCCATTATTTTTTTTATAGATTTGTTCTTGTTGTTATTTGGATTAGTTGTACTAAATTTGTTTATGTTGGTTCAAATGCTCACATTTCTTTCATCCACAAACAAAATCATTTATGCATTCTTCAATTGCCTAGAAGGTTCCATGTCTAAGTTTATTCCATTTACACTTTTTGAGCTTAATGTGTTAATGCTTCCATTTCAGCAGTTTTTTTCTCAACTTCAAAAATAGCTCCAGTATCATTCACGCTATTTTTGTTTCAATCAACATAGTGAACTTCTGCTACTTTTGTAATGACCTTTTTTTTAAGTTACTCATAATGGACCAATAAGGAGAAAAGCCTATAAAAGGATAAATTGAGCTTAAGAAAGCTTAAGTTCATTTCTCTCTTAAACCATTTTCCTTATAGGTTACTATTCACTCTTAACTTTTGACACTTATACCTTCACCATCCGACTACCATTTTTGGTGATATAGGATTTTACGAAAATCTCTCAAGACATTTTATGAAACCCTTCAACTTATTTCATCATAAATTGTAACACCCTACTCCCAACTGACATATGCATGTGTGTCCATCGGATACATGTGTACATGCCTGTCAGAAATGATATGTTAACTATCACACATTTTCTAACCCAAAATGTTATCACATTATATCAAAATCCATAATTTACATTGTTTCATATAACACAATGCCATCTATGTTTTTACAACATTATCCTATGAGCATTAACAACTCAGTACACACCAAATACAATAAACATGAAAGAAATAGCTAAGTCCTCAATCTCAGCTGACCAACCTTTGAGCCAAATATGACTATAATAGTTGTACAAAATATGCTTCTACGGTGTCTTAGAAGCTAGGTCATCTCACTCTCGAACCTAAAAAGCAACAATGTAATTTTGATAAGTTTTGTGAACTTAGTAGAGTAACCATCCTCAATGGTTCAATCATGTCATAAAACAAGATCAATTATAGCACGTAATCATACTGTTCAACTCCACCTAACAAGTATCAAATACTATCACAGACAAATCATTTCTTAGTTACTCATTTCAATCATATAACAACATTCTCACAACTTTGCAAATCATTTAATGAATTCAAATTATATGTAAATGCGACATGTATGAGACTCACATTCATTTTTATTTTGTTGTGACCGTGTGCTTTTACAATATCCCGGATTATCGGGCTCAGTGAATCAGTCTATGACTCATTGATCGCAGTAAGCCATAGGCTATAACCACATATGTGGGAGCTTAAAGCTCTTATCAGTGACAGTATTAGTAGTAACATCAGTCATAACTCCTTTATATTACATGCATTGGACCGAAGTGCATGTCACAATTCAGTCATCAAATTCAATCACTTTCATTTGTATATAATACAATAGTATATCAGTCATAGTATTAATTATAGTAATAATCACAGTAGCAGTATTTATTGGACTAGGTCCGACATTCAATCTTTTTGTTGAGAATCAGAAAATCATTTAGGCAGACGCGTTCGCATTCAATCAGCACTTCCAATATCATTGTCATACATCAAAACTCTTCGAACAAATATTGTCCAGAATCTAGTGCATAGTCAGCACAATTCAGTATAGTTCAATAAGATCACAATACAATTCAACAATGTACAAAACAATAAGGTGAGACCATCTTAGGTTACTCACAGTATGCTCCAAATAGCTATTGCCTTGAAATCCCAATGATGTCTGGATGTTGTCGTTCAATGCGTTCCTCTATACAGACAATATATTCATATATCACAATATTGCACAATTATGTATTCATTAATACACATTTATGTATACTGAATATGTATAATGCATGTTCATGACAATTCCGGGTTTCTTATCATCAATCTATTCATAATAATCATTTGGATATCCATATTCAATTTATTAACTCAGATTTGTTTAAAGGTACACTTTTGGGTCCATTTTGCACAATTAATTTCATCAGGAAAGTGAAGGAATTTGGTAACATTTCATTCTAACAAATTATTCTCCTATGTCTTAAATCTCTATTGATACCAATACCATTCACTTTGGTTCATTATTGTATGAGTTATGCTCAAAATACCACAGACTGTGTACATTTAAAATTTTGCCGAATGTACGATTATGCATTCAAGTTGTACAACCTATATCTCTCAATTCCCATATCCAAAAATTACCAACTTTATACCAGTTTAAATCTAAGAGAATAAGATACAACTTGTGTAGAAACCTTAGCCTAATTCTGTTTGCATCAATATAGTTTATTTAACAACCATAGGATATGATTTCTATCCCTAGTAGTGCTACAACCTATGCCAGGACTCAATTTCATGCTAATTTTGATAGTCTTAGAGATAGAATTAAATTTTGACTTCTTCAATAAAGTTGTAGAAATATGTCTAGTTTAATATAAATTAATAATAAACTAGTTTAGAAATCTACATATCAAGTTATAATCTAAATACCGAAGCATGTTCATGAAAATTATTCAGTTCATAACATTCCAACAGACTTTCAAAATTTCATCCTATCAGTCACTTTCAAATCAATTCATATAACTCTAAATTTTTATGGAGAGAAAGAAAAATTTCTTAGGAATCCATTGATCTAAGTTTCAAATCATTTACAGTTTGGATGAAAAAGCTATAGCTAAAAGACTTAAAGTCATTTAACAAAATACTCTACCTCATACATGTAACCACCACCTTTTCTCTCTCTAAAACTCAAATCTTCATCTTCTTCACTGAACTGCACTTCTGCTCTTCTTTCTTTCTTTTTTTTTTCTCACTTCTATGTTATTCAACTAACACATATGACACTTTAACCAACTCTTTTACTTCCATTTTAGCTCATCACAACTCAAACAATTCAAAAATCCAAGGTTTAAGCATAACATCAAAAACAGAATTATATATAGTTGTTCATCGTTTTCTGCATATTTTTTCATCAGCTGCACTTTTACACAATTAGTTTCAACCCAAAATAGAACCTACTTCAATATGCTTTTCTATCACATTTATCTCTGCATTTCTACTCCCCTTTCCATTCAACTTACTCTAGTCTATATT
Organism: Erythroxylum shatona; assembly: GCA_027568895.1. Classification (NCBI taxonomy): domain Eukaryota; kingdom Viridiplantae; phylum Streptophyta; class Magnoliopsida; order Malpighiales; family Erythroxylaceae; genus Erythroxylum; species Erythroxylum shatona. The sequence continues at coordinate 29,316,212 of JAOSBK010000003.1, forward strand.
TACATTTCAAACACTAACATCATACAACAATCCATCACCTTCTTCTTCCTCTCTCTAATGCAAGTTTTGTTTTCATGAACAGTAAAAATTCTGAATAGAACATATATCCTATTTTTCAAATCCTTCTAAAGTTAACAACTTCACAAACTTTCATCTTAACACAAAGAATTCAAAAAAAATTCAAAAGTTAAACATAAACACCAAAAGCCGAAACTACACGTACAATCTCTCTCTCTACTCTTTTAAAAAAAACTTCTCTGCACTTCCAAATCTTTTTTGCACTATACAAATTTAGATTCCCTCTCATTACCTTATGCTTTCCATTTTAATGTTTTTCCCACAACACAAATGCAATTCTTCATCTATGTCATTTAGCACATGCATTCACCGAAACTCTACTGCTTAATCATTCTCATGCATGTATTCATCTCTAACACTAACCCATCATTAAAATCATTTACAAAACTTATTAAGGCTCAAGACTTAACTTACTTGAGTCTGTAACCGAATTCCAATAGTGAAACTGACAAATAGGATTTCGGTAGTTAGAAAGAAACAACACGATGAAGTAGAAACAAACACTAGCTAGATAGAAAGGATAATACTTATGTAAGAACCAAAACAATGTTTCGATGATGAGTGAAACAAAGGAGAGCTTGGTGATGAATGCTTTCGGTGAAGAACAAAGCCATTATGAAGAACAACAAGAGCTACAATAATCTAGTGTACGTACGTGTATTATTAACCTAGTGACACATAGCTCCATGCACGTGAGCCATTTGTCACTCATATAAAACTGTCACATGTCATACTATAATTGATCCAAAATATCCCAAAGTTTTTGAAATTCTCAAAAATTCATTAAAAAATTATAAAATAATAGTGACACCCCCCAAATAAATTTTTAATGCAAATAATCCACAATTCACATTTTTAATCTCATTTATAAATCAATTATACATGGAAAATGTCAATGAATGCATGTACAATTTTTTTCAATGTATCAAAATAAATATTCACATATGTGTGAATATACAATGATGCATGAGCATGAATTATGCTTCCTAATTTCTCATTGATCTCTAATAAACACAATTTTAACCCTAATTCAAAAAACAGGATGTTACATAAATGACCTGAATATGGATGAATCATGAGTAAAAGTTTCAGTTCATATAGGTAAGTCACTGATCTCCTATTTTTGGTCATTTTTGGGTGAAAATAACATTAACAACATGTCTAGCGACCCTAAAGACATAGGAAAGGAGGGAAACCTGACACCAATCAAACCATTTTGCTAGTAAACATAAATGGGTCACATTTGATTTTCACAAACCGAGAATAGTTTTGATGCAAAATTGGTTCCATTGGATTCTAGTGAAGATCACCGCCTTTTCGGCACCAGCACATGTAGCCAACACTCCGATGACGATGACATTTTTTTGACCAGCACAGAAATAGCTAGAAATAATTTTTAAAATTCCAAAATATTATGTGGTTCAATTTTCATAAAAATGGTATATGGAAATTCTTTATATTTTGTGAGATAAAAAATTTAGAAAGGTCATGTTCTCATAGAAATGCATAAAATTGATTAAATTGAGTTGTTGTTGATTAGAATTGAGAATATATTGATGTATTTAGTATAAATAAAGGTGTATGGGTTAGAAATTAGTATACTTGAATTGTGAATCGGATTATTATGGATTTTGACATGTAAATTTTGACTCAATTAGGTATAGATATGTAGTTTCGAGGCCCAAATTGAGTTATGGTTACTGGTAGATATAGAAGTGCATTTTTATTGCAAGAATGACCCTTTTTTGCAAAAGGGACATTTTATATAGTAAACTCTACAGAATTTTCAATAGGCTACTCATAAAGCGTGACATCGCTATTTTTAATAAAAAATAGAGCTCTTTGGTATTGATTCATGGTCTTACTCTTAAGGTTTGGTTTAGGTTTTAAATACTAATAGTCATTCCTACTTTTCTTTCTATAAATCAATCAGGAGCAAAACCTTCCACTTTGAGATATTAGGTGCGACGCAAAAGAGTGCATTCTACCTATGAGTTAATATTTATGGTTATGAACATGCATTAGAATTCATTCTCATATTCATCATGAAAATCCTTGGTTATGAGCATGCATTAGAATTCATTCTCATATTCATCATGAAAATATGTTAGCTCAAGGTTTATGTTTAATGATTTTGATGATAACTATATAATATTTAAAAATTCAAATTAGATTTATTTTCTTGTATAGATAACGGTTTTTCTTTTTAAAAGGAAATAAAATCATAGGAAATTTACTTTCTTTCTCGCGGGAAATTTTTAAATAAACTTTCTTTATTAACATCTAGGAGGATTTAACCTTTTTGAACAATTAGTTTTGAAAATTTTTGTTCCAATAGACACTACAAGAAATTAATACAATTCGCAACGTTATACGCGAATTGTAAAGAATTTTCGTGATGTTTAAAAAATGTCACAAAAAGTTTAAATTTTTTGTATAAAACTTTTTTGCGACATTTTATCAATAAAAGATAACGTGTAACATCCCATTATCTTTGGAAAGGTTAAAATGGTAAATGTGAGTGATTATGAGAGTTAGAAATGCATCTCCATGCTCATACATATTACGTCACACACCTACATATGAATAGTGAAGTCATGGCACGTGAAAATAATTGTACATGCATTCATGAATAATTCAGGGTATAATTTGATTGAGTTATGCTTTTTGGGTGTTTTGAGAACTTTTGATTTATTTATATTGAAAATTCTATTAGTTAGGAAGAATATTGCAATTGTGAATTTTGGTGAATTTAGGCATAAATTTTTGGAAAATTTTGGAAAAATGGGAAAAAGACATCAAATGGAGTTTTGGAGATAGTTGAGTTGTAAAGATGAAAGTTAAGGGAGTTAGTCTCAAAAGAAACTAAGTTAGAGTTTGATGTGAGGGAAGTGACAAATATCTCTTAGGCTGTGTACTTTTGCTAGATGTAGGTTACTGTTTCTGACATTTGAAAAGTTAAGTTATATGTCTAAGTTCATTCTTCATCGTTATCTTCTTTAAATTTCCTTCACACACACAGAGTTTTCTATCTGACCCCTTCTAAGAGATTTCTTTGTTTTTCTTTTCCTACACCAAACCCACCTTGATATTTGTGTCTTCTATCCTAAGAAAAACCAGAAGTTGGCCATTATACACAGTGAAATACGTAAATTGCATGGAGTTTAGTGCTTGAAGATTTTAGAGTTTTAGACAGGTAAGTAGTGAATAAATACTTTAGAGTTGGTGATTTGTGAAAGAAAGTAGAGGAGTTACTGTCATCTAGATGGAAAGTGACATTTAAGAGTATATTCATAAATACTAGTTGGTTGGGAGGAAATAAATTCAGTTATAGTGTTAAATTAGTTTTTGAAATTTTTTTTTTTGGTGTTGTGGTGATGTAAAATATTGAAAGTTTGGAAATTTGGAAAATGTTCACTAAATATACTTCAGTCTTTTAGCCACAACGCTTTCTCTAGTTGTCCAAACGAGATGATTCTTGATTTGGATTAACAAAGAGATATATGGCTACATTTCGTATGAAGACATAAAATTTCAATTCTTTCTTTAAGAGTCTCAAAAATTGTCATGAAGTGAAACTGGATCCAGTACATTGGGAGCTGAAGGTAAAAATTCGTGTTCTGATTTTGGAAGAAAATCTAGACTAATCTAGATAGATTTTGGCAAAATTGTTTGGAAGTTGTAGATAATCTTCCTAACTTTCCAAAAATATAAAGTTTGTAAATTTTGGATATCGGAGTTGAAAGATACGAGCATTACAAGTTATAAGGTTGCATCATCTCAGTTACTGTTCATCTTATCGTCTCAGTTACTGCTCATCATCTTAGTTTGATTTTTTGCATCTCAGTTTGATCGCCTTAGTTACTGTTCATCCTATCGTCTCAGTTACTATTTATCCTATCGTCTCAGTTTGACTTTTTGCATCTCAGTTACTGTTCATCCTATCGTTTCAATTACTGTTCATCCTATCGTCTCAATTACTGTTCATCATCTTAGTTTGAATTTTTGCATATCAGTTTGACTGTCTCATTTTGCTTCGTCTTATTTTGAGTTTTGACGTCTCAGTTTGACCATCTCAGTTACTGTTCATCCTATCGTCTCAATTGCTATTCATCGTCTTAGTTTGATTTTTTGCGTCTCAGTTTGACCATCTAAGTTTGTAATGTCATCTTTTGTCCTATTTTTGATTCTTTTAGAGGCTTAATCTCGCCTTTAGTTCTACATGAAAGTTGTATATCTAGAAGTCTTCTTTCAAATCGACTAAAAACGAAGTCAATACAACATCTGTAGAAAAAGTTATGGCATTTGCGCCAAAACATGAACAATATGAGTAAAGACATGAGCATGTTGGATTCTTTTGGTCATAACTCCCTCTCTAGACATCCAAATTACCTGATTCTTAAACCATTGGACTCGTAAGGCATTGTTATACGTCTATACTAAAAATCATAGCCCTCTGAATCAAATTGAGAAAGATTGAGTGAAATAGTTGAACGGGTATAGTGAGTACATTCTTAAATAGTATAAACTGAGGTTATTCTACTAAACATACTTCAGTATTTTGATGATATCTTGATCTCTAGAGCTCCAAATGAGGTGATTTCTAATTTTTAGTAAATTAGAGCCATGGAGCTACAAATGGTATGAAGAACTTGGGATCTAATTCAGTCTTTAAGATGTTTAAATTTCAGATGAATTTTGTGCATAGTATATTGTTTTGGACAAGAGCAGCCCAAAACTGTTTGAGGTATATCTTCCTAATTACTAAACCAAGTAGAGTGATTTTGGTGCCAATGGAATATATGGTATGGACGTGTGTCATTTTGGTGAGAGAGAAATAAAAACAACTTGTTATATGCAGGAGACAAGAATTTTCTTAGATTACACAAGAAGTTAATGGCTTAATTAAATAAAGATGGTGAGAGGTTAAATAATGGACAACTATTGGAATAAAACTTTGCAATGTGCTGGACAACTGCCAACAACGTGTAGCTTATACAAGAATGATGAAGTAGCTGCTCCACCTTCATTCCACAAAAGCTTCACTTATCCCTTGGACCAGAATTGATGTTATTACTTGCAGGTACTCCCTTCACGCATAGATCTTCCAAGTTATTTCCTTTAGGAAATAAATTTAGCATGGTGGTTAAGTCTCCAACCGTGGACTACACCTTCACCAATACCACCTGCCTGTAAGGAAAAGAAACACAACATGTTACCACTTGATTCTAGTATGCTAAATCACTCTTTTCCATCCTCTTTAGCTAGTCATGTGAATTCTTAGGCTAGAAACATGAATTCCCTTATGAGTTGCGTGGATGTTTTATCTGATTGCATGATTAAATGAAGAGAAAAACAACATGGTAAATTGAGAGGAAAACAATA
>JAOSBK010000003.1:29333777-29346530 GCA_027568895.1 Erythroxylum shatona
CAAGCCCAATTACCTTGATATCAAATTAATCGGGGTTTGTACAAAATTATGTTTATTATGCTAGTCCACAAAATAATTATAAAATTCTATCATTGTGGAGATCCATTTTAACTAAATCCGAAAAGTCCATTTTCAACATTCTTTTCACTGCTATAACCAAAGTTTCACTAAGCGTGAGTTCCACCTTTTCACTTGTTGGTACACCAAACATGCTGTTACCTTCATATAGTCAAAGGTAATTTTCATGGTAAAACTTAAATTAAAGAACATGCATCAAATTCATGCAATAATTCCTCTCTAGTTTGTTTTACAAGTATTAAATGAGCAACTATGAACAATCCTTATTATAAAAGCATACCAAATAATATATCAATCTTGACTAAATTTGATACCAAATTTTGATGAACCACTCTTTTTTGTTTCATTGACACAAAGGAGGAAAATCAAATTGAGTTGAATAGTTGTTCGACTACACAATATACGAAAGTTGCTGCATCATCAGGATATTTATTATTCATCGAAAGGCAGAGGTGGTGTGACGGAGACAAAGAGGTGGTGTGAAGAAGACGAAGAGGCGCTGCAATAGAGACAATATGGTGCGACAGGGACGACCCAATGCACGTGTGACGAATTAAGGAGAATTTGTTATTGAGAAACTTTGCTCAGATGAGGAAGAATAAAGGTTGTAGGTTGTGTAGGTATTTTATTATTTTTAAATATGTATATGAGGTGTAATAATAAGTACATTTGTCAGTCACGTCATAAATATATTAGCTGATATGGTTAACTCCACAAATAACTCTTAACTGAAAGAGTATAGGTAACATAAAAAGTTAATTAAATTATATTAATCATTAAAAATAATTTGTACTTCCCTCTTCTCCAAAACCATCGTTATTTGTGGGACCAGGTCGTCAACTTCGTGTTAAAGGCCACCTGTTGGTTGACTTGTCCAAGCAATTCTGAAGCATCTTCACATCGAACTCTCCATTCGATTCAGAATCAGACAAGTGTTTATGCCTAAAAGCATGTCCTTCCTCAAATCTTTCCACGTTTGACTCCCTATTTCCCTGCGTGTCAAATCCCCATGCACGTAGAAAAGCGCTCCTCCGATCTTCATTACCGTCACGGTCCTAATGCCACTCGTCTAAATCAAGAAAAGCCTATAACAAACACATGCGACTCAAATCTGATAACGCTTCTGAGGGGTGAGAATAATCATAGAGAGCAACTCTAAGGATACTAAATATGAGCCAAGAACAGCCAAGGAGGGAAAGCAAAGAAGAACCCATCAAGTATGGAGATGTGTTCTCCTCCGTTGAAGGTGAGCTTGCTGAGAAGACGGTGGCCCCTAGAGATGCTGCCATGATGCAGACGGCGGAGAATGCAATGATGGGTCAGACTCAAAGAGGAGGAGCTGCCTCTTTGATGCAGTCTGCTGCTATGAAGAATGAGAGGGCCGGATTTGTCGGTCACGATGACGTGAACGATATGCCCGTCGATTCGGGTGTCAGCATCACGGCCACTGATTTGCCCGGTAGGCGTGTGATTACAGAATCAGTCGGTGGACAGGTGAGTGATTTTGATCTGGGTATAGGTTCCCCTTCCTCGCATTGAATCGAAGGTAGAGAAAGGTTAGTGATTACGTGATTGAGTTTCTACGTGAGTTCAAGGCACTACTGTCATTATAATAACTACTGAAATTCTTGATTTGGACTCAAAAGAGTTTCGACCTACTCAAATAGTAAAAGTTGTGATATTATTACACGAGTGGGATTGGTGCATATCTAGATTATTGCAACAACACCATTTTCATGTACGTGTTGGCTGGAATATATATATTTTTTAAAGTGATACGGTGAGATGAGAGTCGACATAATATGAAGAATTACTTTTACTTGTAGGTGGTGGGGCAGTATGGTCAAAGAGTTCCAATGCAGTCCATGGCTCTAACAACGAGTGGAAGTGGTGGTGGTGGCATTACCATTGGAGAAGCACTCGAAGCCACAGCATTAACAGCAGGACAGAAGCCTGTAGAATGGAGTGATGCGGCGGCCATTCAGGCGGCAGAAGTAAGAGCCACGGGTAGGACAACCATTGTTCCTGGTGGTGTGGCGGCCTCTGCTCAATCCGCTGCAACTTTTAATGCCAGGTTAACCAATGACGAAGAGAAGACGAAACTGGGTGATATTCTGGCGGTAATTTAATTTAATGGAAAAGAGCAAACAAAGCTCATGTTATGTCATTATGTGTATGTATGTGTATATATAATGATTAATTAGGAGTAATTGTAGAAAATTGAATGTAGGACGCAGCATCAAAATTACCGGGGGACAGGGCGGCAACAAGGAGGGATGCGGAGGGGGTGGCTGGAGCAGAAATGAGGAATGATCCTTTCTTAACCACTCATCCTGCTGGAGTCGCTGCTTCTGTTGCTGCTGCCGCTAGGCTTAACAAGCAGACTGTTACTCAAAACAACAATAATAAGTAAAATAAAATAACATCTTTTGTAGTTGTCTCGTCTGCTGTTGAGGGTTCTTCTCCACCTCTATATCTATTAATCAGATGTTAAATAAAAGGTAGAACTTAGAATTGTTTCTCTGATCTACGTGTAAGAAGACTTTTTTTTATGCTAATGGAATCTATAGGTGTACTGTTTGCGGTTTTTGTCAGGATCAATTTGTATTTTGTTTTCTTTCTCCTTTCTCTATTGAAATGCTGTGAGTAAACAATCGATCATACTCAATCCCAAGGTCCTGTTGAATTTAGGCAGCTGGGCATTTTTGACCTAATAAATTTAATCCTAATGTTTTGGAGAGTACAAAATTTCTAACAATTGGAAAAACATTCAGATATAACCCTAAAATGATGGGAAAATTGACACTTTTCTAACATAGCAAAAATTTATATTATTATTTTATTATATAATCCATATTCATGTGGCAATACGAGATCTGCTTTTTTAAAATAAAAATAAAAATTTTATTAATAGTTTTACCAATGGAGCCTACCGTAATTGATTAACCCTAACAAATTAACTTAACTTATGCAAATAACCTATTAACTTAACTAATAAGTAAAGTAATTAATCAACTTAAAACAAATTCTCTCATTTCTTCGTTGTCTAGAACCCTTAACTTCTTAGAAGTACAATTCTAACAGTTTTGTATCTTTCCTCAAACTAAAAGATTTCGCGTGACCTGCTTGAAGAAAGAAGCAAGAATCCCGCCGTCTTGCCTTTTCTCTCTAGAATAGTGCAAGTTTTGGTCATGTCTTCCATGTGCACGGGTTGTATTGCATAGTCAACTTTTACTTTGATTTTGTATTTTGGGTATGGAGATCGATATTTAGGATTTATCAATCCATGAAAAGGAAAACAAAGAATTGGTTTTACAAGACGATGACGTAGCGAAGGAGGAGATCAACCATGAGCTATGCCTGGTGGGGAAGTTTTTGGGAGAAAGAACAATAAACTTTGAGGCTATGGAGAGAACATTGTTGAATTTATGGAGGCTGATTCAAGGGGTGCACATCAACCCGATTGATGAGAATCTCTATCTCATTCAATTTTTTCATATTGTAGATCTGAAAAGGATGGTAGGAGGTGGCCCTTGGTCATTTAATAATTGCCTTCTACTTATTCATCATTTATAGCGAGGAGAAGATCCAACTCAAGTCAATTTTTATTATGGTGATTTCTGGGTTCAAGTCCACGATATTCCACCAGGATTTGTATCAGAAAAACTGGCCAAAAGCTTGGGAAATCTCATGGGTTTATTTCTTAAGCATGATGCAATGCCTCGTAGAGCTTCATGGCAAAGGTATATTCGGATTCGATGCAGATAGGACTTCAGGCAGCCACTTATGCGATGGAAAGCCATTAGCAAACAAGGGGACAATAAAGTGGAGATTAGATTCCGATATGAAAGAATTCCACTGGTTTGTTATGTATGCGGTATTATTGGGCATAGTGAGATAAAGTGTGAGTGCCTTTTGGATTTTTTGGATGGCGAGGTTAGACAAGACTGGCCGGAAGAAATACGAGTGGAGTTTAAGGGGATAAACAGTGGTGGAATCGATAGATGGAGGAGGAATCTAAACGGATCAACAGAAGCGATGTCATTGCTTACAATCATGGATACTGGAATTTCACAAAGAAAGGATAAGATGCCAGGCAGATTCCATAATACATATACTTCCTATTCTAAGAGTTTCCAGTTCAAGTCAATTACTACAGGGTCAACGAAGGCTATAGACCAAAATGAAGTGTTGGACCTGGCTGAAAATCTGAGCCAAAACCTGTCAAAAGATAAAGAAAACTCAGTTATGGAAATTGATGAGAAAAAAAACTCCCACGCAATGAATTTCCAGTAAACAAAGATGGGAAGCTGAATGGTGGTAAAGCTTCTTCTTTGTTTGAACTCATGTCTTCCACTGAAAACTTAATGGTGGGACTTTCTAGGCAAGCCTACCAAGAAGAATGATTGGCCTAAGTTGGAACTGCTGGGGATTAGGGAATTCCCGTGCAGTGTTAGCTCTTAAAGAGCTTGTTTGTAACAATAAATCGGATGTTCTTTTCTTGATGGAGACACTTGTCCATTCAAATAAGATTAAGAAAATTCGCATTCAATTGCAGTTTGATTTTTGTTTACAATTGATAAGATTGGTAGAAGTGGTGGGTTAGCTGTGTTATGGAATAATTCTTGTAGTATTTTAGCTACTGGTTTTTCTAATAACCATATTGACATGGAGATTGCGGAGCTTCATAAGCCAAAGTGGAGGCTGACGGGTATTTATGGTCTTCCTAGCTTGAATAATAAACGAAACACATGGGCATTACTGCGAGCCCTTAATAGAAGGTGTTATTTACCATGACTAGTTTTTGGAGATTTTAATAATTTGCTTTCGGTAGACGATAAAGTAGGGGGGTTGATTATCCTTCTCATCTCTATGAAGGCTTTAGAACTTGTATTGATGACTGTAATCTAAAGGATATTTCTCTCTTGGGCTTAGGTTATACTTGGGAAAGGGGTCAAGGTACTGAGGATTTCATCATGAAGCATCTGGACTGTCTTTTTGAAAATAAGGCATGGACTAATATTTTCCCCTATCACAAGCTCTACAATCTGGTTAGTGCTTACTCTAATCACTCTCCTATTAAATTTATTGCTTTACATGATTGGTCTTGTAAAATAGATGCCAAGTTTAAATTTGAGAATAGTTGGTTCATGGAAAATAATTTTTTGAGGTGTTTGAATTATCCTGGCGTGCTAGAGGGGGTTTAAATATTATAGAAAGATTGAAAGGTTATTGTAATAGGCTTGAAACTTGGAATAAGGGATTGTATGATAATTTTCAGGAAAACAACAAAAAAATTAAAGTTAATTTGTTGAAGGCATGGAGTAAAGGTATAGATGATGATTAAGTTTCTATGTTGAAAAGGGACCTGACTAACACTCTTGTTCAGGAGTCGATTTACTGGAAGCAAAGGGCCAAATTATTTTGGCTCAATTTTGGTGATGCAAATACCCATTATTTTCATAAGCAAGCTATGGATAGGAAACGCAGAAATTATATTCGTGGGCTTTTGGATAATTCGGGTACTCCTCAAACAAGCCATGAAGTAATGAGTTCGATAGTGCAGGATTATTTTCAAAATCTTTACTCGATTTCTGGACGTTTTGATTTTGAGAATTTTGACATGATTTAGCAACTGGTAAGTGAAGAAGACAATGCTAGTTTAACAACTCCTTTTCAATGGGAAGAATTTAAGAAAGCTGTCTTTCAAATGCACCCTGAAAAAACTCCTGGACCAGATGGCCTCAACCCGGGTTTTTTCAAAAATGTTAGCATATTATTAGAGATGAAGTTTTTAATCAATGCACCAGTTGGCTTAATCCAGGGGAGGGGGAGATAAACCCGATTCGATGAAAGATTTACGCCCTATTGCGTTATGTAATGTGTTGTATAAGATAATCGCAAAAGTTCTGGCTAACCGCTTGAAATTAATTTTACCTAAATTAATTTCATCGATGTAGTCTGCTTTTTTTCCTGGTAGACTTATTTCGGATAATATCCTTTTGGCATTTGAGATTATCCACTACATGAAAGGCAAGGGTAGGGGTAAATTTGGTGATGTTGCTCTTAAATTTTTATAAGCAAAGCTTACAATCAGGTAGACTAGAATTACTTACAATTCATTTTGATTAAATTGGGCTTTCATGCAAAATGGGTGCACTGGATTATGCTTTGTGTTAAGATTGTTGCTTATTCGGTTTGCTTAAATGGTCATTTGTTGAATACTATTATGCCGCATAGAGGGTTAAGACAGGGAAACCCCCTATCTCCTTAGCTTTTTATTTTATGTGCTGAGAGGGTCTTTTGGCACTCTTTAGACAAGCAGAAGCTAGGGGATCTCTTCATGACTGTATCACTAGAAATGGATGCCCAAGTGTGTCGCACTTATTGTTTGCTGATGATAGTTTTTTCTTTTTTAGAGCATGTGCAGGGGAGAGTCAAGTGGTGAAAAATATTTTGACTATCTATGAGAATGCTTCTGGTCAAGCTATTAATTTTCAAAAATCGGGGATTTTTTTCAGCTCAAATACGAAGTCTGATGTTTGGACTATTATTAAGAGGGAGCTTGGAGTGGAAACTCCTATTGATCATGGAAAATATTTGGGCTTGCCCTCTTTAATTGGGATAAATAAAAAGCATGTCTTCTCATTTATTAAAGACCGCATTCACAGACAGTTTCTTAGTTGGAAGAATACATTTCTTTCAAGAGTAGGCAAAGAAGTTATTATAAAAACAAATTTTCAAGCTATTTCCTTATACTGCATGAGTGTGTTCATGATTTCGCAGTCTCTTTGTGATGAATTACAGCGGATGATGAATTCTTTCTGATGGGGATCAAAGGATGGTAATAGGTCTATTCATTGGGCTAATTGGAACAGGTTGTGTGTCCCAAAGAAAATTGGAGGTTTAGGCTTTAGAAATCTTTACTACTTCAATTTAGCACTTCTTTGTAAACAAGGCTGGCGTTTTATTAATTACCCAGAATCTCTTCCATGCCGTATTTTCAAATCTAAATATTTTCCTAATGAGGATTTTTTAAAAGCTTCTGAAGGGTCTCACTTAAGCTTTGTATGGAAGAGTATTTGTCGTGCAAAAAAGTTACTTACTGAAGGTATTTGGTGGAGAATGGGGAATGGTGAAAGGATACAAATTTTTGAAGACCCATGGTTGAATGATAATGACAATTTCTTTATCAATTCAGCCCCTCTTAATGGTTTGGAAAATATGCAGGTTAGTGAGCTTCTTTCGGATAATGGACAGACTTGGGATATGAATTTAATTAATGGAATTTTTGCTCCATTGGATGCTGCTCGGATATTGGGTATCCCAGTGAGTAGTATAAGACCTTCCGATAAGCTTATTTGGCATTTAACAAAAAATGGAGTTTACTCGGTGAAAACGGGGTATAAAATTGCCATTAAAAAATTATCAAATATTCGTGATTTTTTTGTTGAAAAGAATTGGAACGATCTTTGGAATAGTTCATTCCCTCCTAAAATTAAAGATTTTTAGGCGAGTTTTGAGGAATTTTTTGCCATGTAAAACACAGCTTGCTGCAAGGGGGGTTCCTATTGATACACAATGCTGGAGATGTGGACTTGGGGAAGACGAAAACATATGTTATTCAATTGTGCTTTTGCTGCAAACACTTGGCATATTAAAGGCATGAAATTTTCTAATACTCATGCAGTAGATATCATTTGGGGCATTCTTAAGGATACAAATAAGCTAAATATGCAGAAAATGGGGGCAATCTTATAGAGCTTATGGTACCATAGAAATATTTTTATTTGGTAACAAAAATATGTTTCTTGCACTAATGTGATTTCTTTGGCAGATAACTATATTACCTCTTAGAACCAAGCTCATGTTGCCTTAGGGAAAGTTTCATCTAGAGCTTCTGCTGTCCTACCTCAACGACAATGGAAGGAACCTGCCCCTTCTTGGTTGAAATGTAATGTTGACACTGCAATTTTCTCAAAAGTATCAAGCACAGGTTTGGCTGCTATTCTATGGGATGAAAATGGTAACTTTATTGAAGCTTTTTCTAATTTGATTACTATGGAGGTGCATCCTGTTGTTGCTGAAGCTTTAGCCTTGAAGGAAGCTTTATCTTGGCTTAAAGAAAAGGGCTTGAATAACATTGAGGTTGAAATGGATTGTTATGAACTTTTTTATCTAGTTTTGGGATTTTCGTTTTCAGACACTAAATTGGGGCTTATTGTGTCAGATTGTATTGATCTTAAAAATCATTTTATGTCTTTGTTCTTTAAATGGACGTATAGGGATGCTAATAAAGCAACTCATAACATTGCTAGGGCGGCTCTATTACAAGCTCACTATGTTTCTTGGTCTAGTCCTCCTATTTGGCTAGATGAAGCTTTATCTGTTGATTCTTGTATTTCTACTAGCTTTGAGAATGAAGGATGTTAGTTTGGGTGTACGGGGGAGCCTACTGGCTCAGGGTTAAATTCATCCTCTTTCTCTTTCTATGTTTTATGCTAGTTTTTTTAATAATAATTTTGTTATTTACAAAAAAAAGAACTCTTTACTTCTTAATCACCATTTGGAATCCATTACTTCTCAATCACAGTATGGAATCTTCATTCATTAGTTTGTTCTTATACATAGAATCTCTCAGTCACCCTCATTTGTTTGTTTGTCATTGTGCACAGAATCCTTTAGTTGCCTTCATTTGCTCATCACTGTCATATCCCTCATTCGTCTCCTTTCACCACCGCCATCACGATCATAACAATCAACGGTAGTGCAAATTATTTTACTTTTTTTTCTTAGATTTATGTAGTTCTGATTAATTGCATCTCTTATAAGGATGTTTAACTTCTTCCAACACTACAAGAAATTAGTGGTTTACCAACAGAAAAAATCATCGGTAAATCGCAGACTTCCGTCGGTAAAATAAATTACCGACGAAATCGAACAACGAATAAATTCGTTGGTAAAATGCCGGTATTTAAACTTTCCGATGAACTATATTTCGTCGGTATATTTACCGACGGAAGATAAATGACACAACCGTCAGTGAAAGTTACTAACGACGATTGATTTTTCTAACAGTAACTTAAATTTCGTCGTTAACTAATAATCAACTTTACCGACAGAACTACAATTTCCATCGCTAAAAAAATGTTGATTTTTTGACAGTATTTTATGTTCCGTCGGTAATAAGAAAATTTTGTTATAGTTTCCAATTAATTTGTGTATTTATATAATTTTTTGAATTCAGAAAATTAATTAATGATATAAAGTTAATATTATTTTAATTGATAATAAAAACATTAAAGTGTACATAGCTTATGTTTGTAATTGAAAGGAAATGATTAGGAAAAGCTAATGTCGTGGTGATCGTGGGTACTTTGAGCTGCTAAGCCTCCCTTTCAACTATTCCATCTACTGTCTCCGCTGAGCCGTCTGCTCTATCTGCTCTCTCATCTTAGCCATCTGCTCCCTCTGCTCCATCTGTTGTCATGTTAGCCATCTGCTCCTTTTTCATGTGAGCTATTTGGTCCATAAATGTTTGCACTGTGGCCTGAAGCTTGGTGACTTCATTGTTGTTTGTTGGCCTAGCAGATGTTGATGTACTGGACATAAAAGATTGTGAATAACATGTGTTTGCACATAAAACTAGCCCGAATCTCCTTCCACGACGGTCTTTACCACCCATAGCATCAAGATACGTCTGAGTGTCATCTACAGGTTGTTCCTCCTGAGACTGTTGCTGAATGGTTTGTTGTATTTGCTCCTATTAGGAAGCAATGTTTACATTAGTAAGGGATTACTATTAAGAAATTATAATAATGCATTAATTTCACATACATTCCATTCTCTACATTGGTTGTTGATGAATGTCACTCCGTCATGGTTCTTCGTGTGAGTGTCAAAAATAGCTAATAGGTGTAGGCCTGATGCCCATTGACTTTTCTTACATGTATAACCTAAATTGTTAGATGTGAACTATAATTTATAAAAATTTCGACAGAATTTCTTCTATTTTTATGATATTTATCCCCTGTTGAACAAAGAAAATAATTCAACACAGCCATATGTGGCACCAAACATTTATACCATTATCATTATCTATAATACAGCAAAGCAAAATATTTACAAAATAAGTGTCAAGTTGAGATACTTATAAGTTGTTGTGCATACTCGTGGTGGGTTATTGATCCTCCCGTATGTACAGGAATACTCTCTCCTCCCGGGCCTCCGCATCTGTTGGCAAAGTTACGCCCTGAGATAAACATTCCCTCAGGTGATGCCCACTAATCCTGCCAATGACTCCAAATTTTCTCCGAAATATAACATGGTCGTTCACCAGCCTTGCGTATCGCACCAATGAAGTCGCGATAACGTGCACGAGCTCGCTTCTCCCATACTTTATACATGCTAGCGTCGAAACAAGAATCCCAAAAAATTATTTTTGAAAAAAGAAGAAAAAATTAGATTACTATATATAGAGGATGTTTGGTGGATTGCTTTTCAGCTAAATTTTAGTTGATTAAGGAGTAGTAGCTGTTTGACTATGTTAAACAGCTAATATACTTGTTTGATTAATAGCTGGTTAGGTTGGCTGATTCAACCCAACCAACCATTTTTTTGAAAAGCTACTTGAGAGGAGCTTTTCATCCTATCAGCTAATATTTATCTTCTTCAAAGACAATTATACCCTCAAACTTAACTGCCTACTTCATTCCCTTGCCACTTTCTGCTACATTACTAAGGCAACACTGCAACTTCATTATTGGACATACTAAATGTTGACAAATTTCGTAAGGCATATGTATTTTGATAAGATGGTCTAACCAGTGTGTGATGTTGTGATATTCATGCAGAAGATCCAACTAAATTAACAAGATATTTTGTCCTAAACAAGTACATCGGGAAAGTTATAACAACAATTGTCAGGGAATAGTGTAGTATCTATATGCAAATATTTTCCTACTTATGTACACGTGCTAGTTAAATTTGTTTAACTCTGAAAAACCTGTAAACTCAATTAAGTAAAATTCAATCAAATTGATTACGGTAGGAGCTTTAAGTGAACATCATAAACAAGTAAGACATTGATTCAAAAATTACCAAAGACATGAGTTATAAGACTTTTATTGATCTACAAAAAAACAAGAAAATTCCACAACAATAAATCTCAAAAGGACCGAAATTGAACTATCCCAAATTATTATTATTATTATTATATGTTCTATATTTTTATTAGAGTTATAAACTTAATTTTTGTAGAATTAAATATTTAAAATCTAAATTTCTATAAGAATATGCAACAAAATACTAAGATATATAATATTCATACCTTTATAATTTTTTTAAAGTCATCTCTTCATAAGTCATTTTACACATAAACAGCTAATACTAAACAACTAATTTTACCAAACATTAAATGACAAACAACTAATGTAATTTGCTATTCAAATTAGCTAATAGAATAAGCTATCAACTAACAGTTAATGCAATCAGCTGATTGCCAAACAGGGTCATATAATATTTATATCCTTATAATTTTTTAAAGTCGTATCCTCATAAGTCATTTTACACATAAACAGCTAATACTAAACAGCTAATTTTACCAAACATCAAATAACAAACAGCTAATATAATTCGTTAGTCAAATCAGTTGATTGCCAAATAGGATCACACTCTTCACAAGATAAAAGTGTTCAACACTTTCTTACGGAATTGACAGATATATTTATAGAACCACAAGTATTTACTCATTGAATCACATAACCATATGATATCTGTTTTTTGGGGAATGCACCAAGTATCCTCACTTTCAAAAGATAGAGGTTGAAAAATTATTAATGACAAGCTTGAAGTATAGATCATAAAGTCTAATGTTAGTTCCTAATTCTCTTATGTGTTATTAGTACAAAAGAAGGGATGGATTTTGATGTATATGTGTTCAATATTGAGTAGTAAATAAAATCATAATAAAATACAAGTTTCATATTCCTGTAGTAAAAGAGTTGCTTGGTAAACTTGGAAGTGCTTAATTTCCTACTAATTTAGATTTACAATATGACTATTATTAAATTCAAGTACATAAAGATGATATTCAAAAACCTACTTTCAGAATATATGATGGTCACAATAACTTTTTGGTAATGCATTTACGATTAACCAATGTATCATCCTCTTTTCAAAGTTCAACGAAGGGGTTGTCTTCATCTTCTTAGGGATCAATATTTTTTTGTTAAAAATCAAAATGAAATTTTGCATAAAACATGGTGGAATATTATAAACATGTTATTTCTAAAAAAGTTCTTGCAGTTGATACTTCCAAAATTCAAGGGATGAAAAGGTTGCCACTTTCAAACTCAATTAAAACTTTACAAGGATATTTAGGACTTACTAGTTAGTATAAAAAAAATGTGTAAAATGAAAAAAAAAATAATGCTCCATTATAAATATTTGAAATCTCTTTACTGAAATAGGACGACTTGTCGGTTTTGGTTAATTAATGACGCTTAAAATCATTCATGATGGCGCAATGACAATCTGTCATTATATATATTCAAACCCCTTTAAAAAACCCTTGCCGCCAATTTCCCCGCCTCTCTCTCTCTCTCTCTCTCTCTCAATATGGCCGATTTCGAGCCTCCCTCATTCTCTCTCGGGGTCGACGACCCCGTCGCCGAT
>JAOSBK010000003.1:29374957-29392932 GCA_027568895.1 Erythroxylum shatona
AATATTATTTATTAAAATGATGAAATTGTATTATTGTAATATTTTAAATACTTTGTATTATTCTTAATTTTATAATTATATGATGATGATTGTCTTTGTTTATATTAATTGTGGTTATTATTTATATATAAAATATTTAAAAATTATTATTATTTAATATTAATTGTCATTATTATTTATTATTAAGATTTTTAAACGCATGGTTGATGTAAATAATAAATTAGTAAAGTATATACAGTACAACTATATAATATACAAATATAGACTATTTTGTAAAATTTAAAAATTTTAAAAATTATTTTAAAAATTTAAAAAATTATTTAAAATAGTATTCTGTATCGACCCATATCAGTACAGTTTCATTTCAAAACTTAATCCGATAGTAAATTCAGTACAATATTGATAACTTTGATACAGCTCGTTACCAAAGAAACGAAACAATTCGTAAACTCCGGGAACAGCTTTAAGGAAAGTACCGTTCCACTGTCCTTTTAACAATATCAAGCTGAATTGCCATGTAACCAAAGACCTGTCCTTTTGACTCTCAGAAACAACAGAGCAAAACAAACAAGCTGAGCTTACATCTGCTACCTCTACCGACTACTTCACTCAAAACACCGAAACATCTCAAGTCAAACTTAAATAACAAATAATAAAAAGGAAGAGACGTAGAATGGCAGTGTCAACTCTTCTTCTCCACGCAAACCCCTCAACTCCAACTTCTTTGCCGTCTCTCCATTTTCAAAAATCCCCATTTCTCCCCAACAAATTCCCATTTCTCCGTTTGAACCCCAATAGAACCTTAAACACTGTTTACAATCCCAGGATGTCTGTACATAGACACTATTCATTCTCCGTGCAACGAGCCTTATCGGAGGCCATGAGTATGATCCTATGGGAACCACCCACGTGGCAGTCCGCTCTCCTCAACAATTTCTTGATTTTCATAGTCGGTTCACCCATTTTGCTCTCTGGTCTCTCCCTTTCCGGTATTGGCGCGGCTTTCTTGTTGGGTACTCTTACTTGGCGTGCTTTTGGCCCATCTGGGTTTCTTCTCGTTGCCTCGTATTTTGTTATAGTGAGTCTAATTACCCATTTGTATGCCCATAATCATTGATTACTTTGTTTTTTTTTTTTAGATTCATGATGTTAATCTCCTTGTTTCTATGCATATAGAACTTCGTATGGTTTATGGATAGGGGGACCTGTTTTCTTATCTTGGTTAATGGAGGTTTATTCTTCCTTCATGTCTTGAGGTGGACAGCTGTTTTCTTCTCCAGCTTCTTTTTATTGATAAAGGCGTTCACATGCCCTGATATTTTGTAATTTGGAACTTGTTTTTGTTTATCAGATAGTACTCTGAATCCTTACGTGATTGCAATTTTCATATCATCCTTGTTGACAGATTATCTTCACTTGTGCTGATAGGGCACAGCGGCGACAAAAGTGAAGATGGCACAAAAGGAAGCTCAAGGAGTGGCTGAGAAGATGAAGGGAAGAAGGGGACCGGGCAGCGTAATTGGTTCCAGTGCTGCTGGTTGTGTGTGCGCTTTTTTGTCTACATATGGAGTAGGAGGGAACGCATTTTCTCAACTTTGGCTTCTTGGCTTTGTTGCAAGTTTCTGTACAAAATTAAGTGACACTGTCTCCAGTGAGATAGGAAAAGCATACGGTAAAACTACGTAAGTTATCTTTCTTTTTAGGTGAGGATCTGTTTGTCTGTTGTTATCTTCAATCTTTCATTTAGTTGTAAGCCACAACTAATTTTCTTTTGTAGATTCTCTGTTTTGAGTTGTCAATCGGCTGTTGCTTAGACTCCACGTCGTGTGTCCCTGAGGCACTTGTATAAGACCGTTATGTACATATCTCGTTCTTATTAATTAATTTTTTTTCTGAATTACCAAAAAAAAAATTTCTTTTGTAGATCATTACCTGTGTGTCATACATTCCCAATCACAATGTTCTTCTACGTATTAGATTTCAGACCTTTCTCCTTGGTCCACATAGTGTGACACTGTCTAAAGCAGCTTTTGTTTCATCGGTTTGTTCTCTTTTGTTTCTATGTGTGTTTGTGAGCTTGAACAAAAATATTGAGATGCAACCTATGGAAGTTTTCCTTTTAAACTATGATGGAGCTAGCAGACTAATTGCATTTTTAATATATTTTTTAAGCAAGTTTTAGACCTACTATTTTATGGAAACTCATGCAATTTAGATCAGAAGAATGTGAAATTGCCACTTTGTTATGATTTTCTTGTGCCAATCAAAAGTGTCTATCATGTTTCAACTCTGTATAGTAGTTGGGTTATTTTATGTTTATAGCTCCTCCATGTATGGGCTTCAGATTGCCAACTGTTTATTTGACTTGATCCTTTCTCTAGTTTCAAATTTTAAACATTAATTTGACTGTGCTATAAGTTATGCTTGAGATATTTAAGACTGGATATTGTGGTTTGAAGGTTAGGGGTCCGATTTTTGAGCAATTAGGTTTGATAAAAAATCATTGAGATATTGTGGCTAAGAGTATGAGCTTTACCAGTTTGTGTGGGCCCTCCTTCATTATAGATAATGAAAACATATCTTGGATGTATGCACAAAGAATTTAATATGTCCTTTGAATGAAATTGAGGTTCTCTATAAGAACTACTCTTAGAAAATTTTTTTTGGTTGGATTTTTAATTTTTATCATAAACAAAAAGTAACTCGATTATTTGGGAGAAATTCTTTATCAATAGCTACTTTCTATTTTATTGAAACTTTATTTTATTGAATGAAATATTTGCTTAAGCCCATTCTTTGATTCCTTTTCTTTTTCCCTTCGTCTTGTTTTAGCTAGATGGGGCTGTAAAGTGGCTAAATTTTGTTTCAAACAAGCAGGTATCTTGTGACATCATTTAAGGTGGTTCCAAGGGGAACAGAAGGGGCTGTGAGTCTTGAGGGAACGTTAGCAGGATTACTGGCATCAATTCTTCTTGCTTCAATTAGTTGTCTCATGGGTCAGGTAGTTTATAATCTTCCATGTATTTGAGTGGAGCTTCCATTTCTTTTGTTTGCTCGAATGGTAGCCTTTTGCTTGAAGCATTCTCCTGGCTTGTCTTGATATTTATATTTCAAATCATATGATTAGTAAAGTTAGTTTTGTTATCATCCTCCTTGTTCAATTTTCTTGCTTAAATCATCTTTATTTTATTTTTATTGGACACCATCTCAATTTTTATTTTGTCAATAGTCTTTTCCATAGTAAGACTGATTAAATGCAATAATAAGAGGACTAAAATAGAGGAATATAATGAGAGAACTAATTAAAACTACTTGTTTATTGAACTACAAATAGAATTGGTGAAAGGATTTAATTTATTATTTTGTTATAAAAAAATGAAATACAAAAAACAAAGAGGACATAATAAGAAAAATGCAGTTGTTAGTAGGACTAGAAGTTGGGTTCTTAATCTAGCCTATCATGTTTCATTTATTGTTTGGGATTATAGTTTTAGCCTATAGTTGGGACTACAAAAAAGTCAGGATTAAGATTGGATAAGATTTAGGTATCAGCTGAGCTGGGTGGACAAGATCGAAGTTAGTTTCTCTTGTTTTTCTAATAAGTTGTTATTAACCTTACTAAGACTATATAACCTATCAATATTTAAAAGATCTGAAATTGTTTGATCTTTCTTTGTTTCATTATTTGTAAATCAGGTAGATATAGCTGAGGCATTTATATGCGTGGTAGCTTCCCAGATTGCTAATGTTGGTGAGAGTATAATAGGTGCTGTACTCCAAGAGAAGGAAGGTTTTCGATGGGTAAGCAAGCAATGTCACTTTCTGGTGTATTACCTATTTATGATTATGTAGTCTATTATGTTCTTTGTTAGCTTTTTTTTTTAAATTTAAAATAAAATTCATTAAGGGCTCATGACTGAGCATCAAATGGAAGAATGTACGAGGACAAGAATCTTGCTAGTGTACAACATTGACTCTTTAGGCACTTGTTATATTAAACACAACATATGAAATAATTACGAATCATTCCAAACTCCATCTTCTCCTCATTGAAGCCCTCATTCCTTTAGAATTATGAGCCAACAAGATTTCTCTATTCCAATAGCAGACTCTGTAAGTTAGTGCATATCTATCCATTTTGCAATTCTTGAATTGCCTAATTTTCCTCTCTCTCTTAATGGAATAGACTAAGCAAGTTATGTAGAGACTAACAGTTAGCTGATCTCCTCTCAAATCTTTTGTAGATGATATTTGCCCAAATGAGGATATCTTACCATTCCAAATAAGGACAAAGAAGTTCCATCATATGTTGCATCCTAGCCCAAATAACTTTAGTGTATTCACATTGAAAGAATAGGTGCTTAATAGTTTCTAGCCCGACGTTGCATAGCAAATTGATCATTTGAACTATTCAACCTATCTTTGGTTTTTAATTTGTGCCTTGCTGCTAACCAAGTGACAAAAGAGGCTTTAGGAATCAAAGTGCACTTCCAAACAATGTTAAACCACTAAATTCTCGACAGCTGGGTCTGAGAGCTTTAAGACAAGAATGATTGGTGACTAGTGGCTGCCATCATTTGAAGGAATGGGGGGAGTAGTTAGGGAGATATGCTCGAAATTTATCATTGCCTCTAAGGCTAATGGCCCAAGTATCTTACTGAATAACTTCCTTAACCCGAGCTTGAATAGGAATTTTAGTTATTAGTGATGTTAAATCTTCCTTAATGGTTAGGGGGCTTTGCTTTGACCAATTATCAAACCAAAACCTAGAGGACTATCCATTCCCAATGTGTGTTTTGATTAGGGTATAAACTTGATGCCATTTCCTCAACATTTGAACAAAGTACCAGGAGTGCTCTTTCCTCTTTTCAATCTGCCAGAAACTAGTGTTCTTAAGATAATATTTGTGGAGATTTGAAATGAGTTGTATATTAATACACTAGCTGTACATACATATTTATACAAAGAAGAGAGGGCAAAATAAGGTAATACTGTCCCTAAAATTATGCCTTAGTCTACTCCTAAAATTATGCCTCAATTTACTCCTATAATTATGTCAACCATAGCAGCTATACTTAGTCAGACAATTCTGCCATTGCTGACTTTAGGTGATGTACAATTCTGCCATTACTGACTTTAGGTGATGTTTGACCACAGTATCTATAAAACAGATTCTCACACATCTTGATAGCAAATTTGTCACATTTATCAGTAGGGCAATGTAACCAAAACGTAAAGCATAACCAAAATGTAAACTGCAACCACAAGCTAGTGTTTTCAGCTTTTCAAGACGAAGTTTCAACAATATAACATTGGGATAACACAATGTAGTAAGCTCAAGGTTTGCAAGAATACAAATGGAGAACAAGATCTAAGAGTAGAGATATGTGTCTTACTCCAGTATGTCAAGTGCAAATATTCGTTGAAGGGAATTGACACGTAACCAACTTGCCTATCACATGAAGGCAAACTTGTTAAGCCACAATAATAAAGGGGAAAAGTTTCACACTAGATATATTCTTAAAAACTCATAATTATAAACAAATATATGATTACAGTACTAAAACTATCTAATAGTTTCAAATAACACATACTGATCCACCTGCAGCAAGAGCTGTCAGGTCTTCAAGCAGTCGAAGCCCAAGCTTTCCTGATTTTGTTAAGATATCCCTCCTCAATTTTGACTCTCCAGAAAAAAGTTCATGACGAAATGATCTGTTGATACTTGTGTTAGTTGTATGGATAAAGGTAGCAATAATGTATTAGGGCCAAAGAGTAAAATTTTAAGGTACATAGATTAACAGAATAAACAAATATCTTATATTGCCCCTTCCTCATCCACCTACCCCGAAGTCAACAAATTAAGTTTACACTAATTGTATGGACATATGCACAAAATTTAATAAAAACACCAAAATCACACACACACATGCATTGCACGAGCCATTGCAAACTAGGCAAATGCCAAGGTATATGAGAACCAAATATTTGGATAAAATATTCTTAGGAAATAACATACTCTGAAAGATTGATGTTACGATTAACATCAGAAGTGACTGGACCAGATCGAGAACCGTGGCCTCCAAAACCAAATTTTCCTTCAGGAAGAGACTCAACACGAACCACATAATCAAAGATCAAAGCAACTGCCTGTCTAAAGGTAGCTGCTGCAGTACTAAAAAGGATACACAGTAAGAAGAAAACAAAAAATTGATTATCATCTCCCTACTGATGTATAATTTGGAAAGAGCATTACAAAATAAAGGCGAGCAAAGTGCATCTCAACAATCAATGTTGCTAGCAAAATTCAACTTACTTTCGCACACTATCTGAAGATTTGCTGTTTTCAAGGAGCCGAAGACATATTTGAAGGGCTTGACCCATGTTCTCCTATATTGGATAGAGCTAAAACAGATTAAGATAAACATATCATGATGAAATATCAATACAAAATAAAGTTGCGAACCACGGTTACAACAAAACATTGTTTTATTACCAAGGTAGATAAAAAAATTTGTGATATAGTAAGTAATTGGCAAGTGGAAAATAAAAGATTCAAGTAAGCATCGAACTTAATGTGCCCTATAACTATAGTCCGAAAGGTGCAACCCTTAAACACAAAACTCAAAAACATAAAACTTTAAATCCAAATGGTCATCATCATGGTGAATTTATTTGACTCAAGACATGTCATAAGGCAATCTTCCCTCCATCTCTCTTTGTCTCCCTGTTTTAGAAATTGAAAATTGAATCTTAAAAGCAAACACATTAAACTAGAAGGCGTGGCACCAAAAGGGGTAAGCTAGGTATACTCATCTCGTATTTGATTGCACTTAAAACATTGGGAATACTTTATTACAAAGGGATCGACAATGTTACATACACAATTGCATCCATCATTCTGCTGTCTAAGAAAGATTAATTTATGTGACAAATTTACAAAATTGCATCACATGATTAATGGTGCCTATGTATCACATTAGTATATAGACACTAATATGAACATTATGCAACAAGAATTGTTATCTAGTCTCTTATCTTACAGAATAATATAAAGGTTGATGTAATATAAAGGTTGATGTAAATCAAAAAATTAATTTGAATTTGTCATATTCAATTAGGTCATTGGCCTCATTCCACCTATAATGCATTTAGCACATTCACTAGAAAGGAAAATGAAACAACTAATCCTCACCTCACTTTCAGGAAGTAAGTGTGATTGAAATACAATCAATATCGTCTGTAGGGTCTTCAATTGGACAGTCTCATCTGCCATTTCAGCATGCTGCACAGAGCACAAATCATACTTATGATTTAGTAATAGTTTTCCTTGCGAGTCAAATGCCTTTCAAATACCAAAAGGAGAAAATTGTATTTTCAGGTATCATATGTTCTTATTAGATGATAAGAAATAGTCTACAAGGAATAGAGGTATGAGCTTTAACTCCTTGAAAGAAGTGTGTGTCTGCATCCACTATTTAAGCTCAATAGTAACTACAAATATGTGTCTGCATCCACTACTTATCAAAATTAATCTCGTTGCATTATCGAAAAGTATATATAAATTACTAACTGATAAACAATGAAATTTTACAACACTAGTTCTTCAAATGGAACAATTATCAGGGAAAATTTATTTGGTAAATTTCTAGCCCAAAAATATGATCGAATTTGCATTCCACAAGAGGAGTTAGCATCCTATGAACATAAATCACATACGGCAATTACTGATATAACAGAGCATTTGTGAATTAATGCAAGTACAGACTCACATCTTTCAAAGTAGAAAGTATCTCCTTCAAGGCTGATGGAGCAACTGCATCATGGGATACGAGTTTTTGTAGACAAGAAAGTCCAATCACACTCAACTTGACAGTTTTGACTTCACAGGCCATCAAAAAGATACGTAAAATGTCCTCACTGTGTGCAATTTCACTAGGAGTTGACAACGTTCTAAGCTGCAAGGGTGTTTGAAGAAAAAAGCATATTCTAAAAACAGAGATCCTGAATGATCGTCATCAAACACTGACATTGGCTTATAATCATAAATTCTATTGCTCCAGTAGCTTTTTTTCGGAAAATTAACAGATTTCATTAAAGAAATATATATACACTCTAGAGTACAAAAGATCTAGAATAGTCCAAAAGTTCAAGATTACATAGAGTTGTGGTTCCTAGTAATCCTCTACATCTTAAAATCTGCGGGATACTTATGAGACCACATAAGTATTAGAGAAGAATTTTAAAAATTATTTTAAACCGTATGCATACTTCTGAACTAGCTCCAGCTCACAAAGATAGCAATTTTACTACTTCTTCGGTGAATTTTGTTCCAAAACCTTAACTCCTGATAAGAAATCAGCTGGAAACTTCCTACAGCTAAAAATAAACCAAACGGTTCAATCAAACAAAAGTAAGTCTCGAAAGTACACTTCAGTATAACAATCGAAATCCCTCATCTCCAAGTTGTAACCATTTACTGTGTAACTAAAACAGATTTACTACCTACATTATACTAATAGAAATGCATAAGAAAATATGCGCACTATGGCACAGTACAAGTATGGTTATTTAAAAGAATACGAATATTAACCTTTAGGATGGCATGCTCAGCGGCGTCCTTGACGGCAGGGTGGCGACGGCGAGCCTCGGCGGATAGAGCTCGGAGATCGGACTCCAAGACCGCCATGAAAGCCATGGCTTGGCGGGGTCGACAAATATCTCGAGGCGGCTAAGTAGAGACAGTTCGCGAGAAATACGATGAAAAAAGCAAGATCGAATGCTAAATTTGGGTGAAAAACCAGAGATCGTGGCCTTGAGACTTGAGAGGAAGGGAGAAAGAGAGCTTTAAGAGAGTGTTGGTCGCCTTACACAATCACAGATCCGTTGCTTAGTTCCACGTGTGAGGGGATTCTGGGCTTCGAGGCTGGATCGCTAAACTATTGCGCTGCATCTTTCTTTCAGAGTGGGCCTCCGCTATGTTGCCACAAAGGCTTAACTCGAGTATAACGTCTAGATTACAAACTGTCCTAGTTGATTTTATAAATCTACACAATTTTCGCAATGCAGAGCTTGTTAAAGCAAACATATCTAAAGGGGGTGAATTCTGTGTATAGATATTTTTTGTAAGTTATTTCAGTTTAAAAGGAAATGAAAAGATCCTGTTTATAATTAATATAGTAAGAGCATGTTGTGCGATATGATCCTGTTTATAATTAATATAGTAAGAGCATATTGTGCAATAGAATCTTGTTTAAATGAAAGGAGTTTATTAAACGATAAAACCTTTTAAGCAATAAGAGCTTGCTAAACAAAAAATCCTGTTAAAAACAATTTAAAACAAAAGACGTCTATTAAAATTAAAGGAATCTTTAGCAAGTTGAAAACAAAAGAAGCCTACTATAACAGTGAGTGAGCTTCTTGCTAAAATGAACACACACACGCAATATAATGCAGAAATACAAAAGTTAAGAGAAGAAAGAGAAGCATTGGTTCGCCTTACAACTCAAGCCTACGTCCAGCCTCCAAGTATCCAACTTGAGTATTTCACTATAAAAACAAGTAGTAATTTGACGAGACTCTCTAAGCTCACAAGTTAATATTTTTCAAGATTCTCTAACTTCTAAATTAGTAGTATTTAGCTAGCCTCTACAAACCCTCAAAAAAATGAAGTTTGCTCCATATGAGCTACATTAATCTCTCTAAAAAAAAATTTCACTTTCTAAAGCACAAGAGATTTTACAATGATATCACTTTGAAAAGAATTTATATTATTGATGTATGCTTTCAACTAGATGTTACTTCACTTGCATCCTTAGTCAACTGGATGGATTTAATTATGAATAACTTCGATATCATTTTTATCAAAAATCTTCCAGTAATCACATGACAAATATATGACCTTCATAATAAGTAAGATCCTTTCAGATAAATCATTTTCTAATAAGGTAAGTTCATAAAGAAGGTTTCTACAAGAAGGCAAGTAATTATTCCATGATTTTATTTCCTTTTAAGAATTACACTATTGTTTATATATAAGGAAATAAATTCAATTTGGATTTTGAAATATTATAAGATTACCATCAAAATTGAGCTAACAATCTTCTCTTTTTTTATGATGACAAGCAATAATAAATATTTTTCAAAATTTAAAAAGATAATGGATGATTCCGAAGATTTTTATGAGTTTAGATGCAATTAGAAGAAGCCTACCTCTTAAAACTAGAGCTTATCAATTATGTATCACAGATTTTCACACCAGAATCAATCACAAATATAATCAAGGTAGCATCGAGAAATCATATCATATATATGTAAAAAAATATATGTCCACTTAAGCTTTCCCCCTTTGTCATTATCAAAAACAAAAAATAAAGAAATGGGGAGGAAGTGAAATAATATATTGATATGCAAGATAATATCATCAGTACGAATGAGTCATGTAAAAAGCAATAGAATTAATTGAGTGATTCAAAGATTTTTCTGAGCAGGATCTGTATATCAAGAAGCTAATTTTGCATAGTGTCTATATATTCTTACATTTTTTTCTTAATTGTTTTAAATGTTCTTCAACAGTTGTTGGATACTTGCACTATTTTCATCCTTAGGAGGAACATTAGCTCGTTGATCTTGAGTAGAACCTAGGATTTTTACTTCTCTTTTATATTTCTTTTCCACTCAGACATTATTTTTGCAATTTATATCCAATTTGGTATGGAATAGAAGAATGAAACTTAGTCAGTTTATACCAACCCAAGTTTGCAAAAGGTACTCCATAATGGTGGAAAATCTTGGTGAGTAACATCCTATACTGTAAACAACTAGTTGTATTCTTATAATTCCCTTTATCCACCATAAAAGAGATTCATTTTGTTTCCTTTCAGCAAATTATACACTACATAAGTGTCTAACAAACTAAACCTTTTAACAGAACTACTTTTGGAGAAAATAGAAGTAGTTGATAATGATACAAGACATCATGGTAATAAGTCAAATTGCCTACTCCAAGGTCTCCCATCTTGGGTATTTTCAGCATTAAGGCAGATGGATTTAACAACTTCTCCCAAATCCATATCATTGACATCCTATTTATTACCAGAAAAATCAGTTCTCCCTATAGGAATTAAGTCCAGTATATCTCCTAAAATTAATTAGAATTTCATTTTCACACACCCATGAGACTATGGCTAACTTTCCATCAATTACTTACTTTCTCATGTGTATGTAAAATGCCCTAACTAGCTCATCACACATTGTTTCATCTAATTTCAGGAAGTTTTCCTAACTAATTGCAAAAAATTAAGGAGACATAGGTATACCTATGTTATTAAACATCATAGGAGGCAAGATTCTCTTAGCAACCACCTTTCTTTTCTTATATTGCGTTTTATAGCAGATTTCAGCTTCCACTAATTGAAACATTTTTGGTGGTATTGACTTTTTCCGCCGTCTTAAGCAGCTATCTTTATTTCCTTTGCTTTGTTTTCTTTAGGAATCATTTTTTAAAGAAACAACCCATTTCTAATGATAGGGTTCTTAACAGTTTATTCAATCATAGGCGTTTTTCCTTTCTTTATCTCTCCCCATTTTTCTTTTTTGGATTCTTCTTCCTCTTCTTTTCAGTATCTGTGGTATCTTTTTGATTAGATATTTTATGGGTTTACTTTATAAAATTTCCTTTCGTGGTTGTCTGATCAATCGAGAATGTTCTTTTTTGAATCATCAATGTTTATAACCCAGTGCACTTCTAATACTTGTTGCTTAGAGGAGATGAGTTCAGTAACAGGAGCATCACCATGACTATCAGTGGAAGTTGGAGTTTTCTTTTCTCCTTTTGATCTGGTTCATGCCATTGTAGATTATTGGAAAGAGAAAGTTGAGAAGATGCAGAAAGTTTGAATGCAAAATGAATAAGTGGTGCTTTTGAGAAAAATATGATGAGTAGAAGAGAGAGATCTATATATAGTATATTTAAACGATTCTTGAGTGTTGATCTCGTGTGAAGATGAACAGTCATACGCTAATACAGGAAGTGTGATCGTCTGTGTATCTTCTGTCAGTATTGTATAACTGCTTTTCAGAGCTACGCGCACGTTTTTAAAAGCTGAAACGACGCCATGAATCATTTCCTTTTAGGACACGTTTATCCTGCTTTGTTAAAGTGAGAGGAGCCTTCTAAAATTATAAGAAGCCTCTTAGACTAAGAGAGAGTTTCTAAGGAAACACAATAGAAGGAGCCTATGAAATGCAATAACAAGTAAAAGAGAGAATTGATGTAGAAATAATATCAGAGAGTTTGCACATACCAAGCTCTTTTCTTAACATGCAAAATCTATTTTCAAAAAGTGACTAGGTGAAAATGTCAGCTACTTGATTTTTAGTACTAACATATAAAAGATCAATGAATCCTTCTAAAACATGATCTCTAAGAAATTAATGTTTGATTTCTATATGCTTAGTCCTTAAATGATGCACATGATTTTTAGAAAGATTAATGGCACTAGTGTTATCACATAATATAGGAATATGAGAAAAGTTTAGATAAAAGTCATGTAGTTGCTGCTTCATCCATAAGATTTGAGCACAACAGCTGGTATCTGCTATGTATTCAACTTCAGCCGTCGAAAGTATTATTTAATTTTGCTTCTTGTAAGTCCAAGATACTAGACATCCTCTAGGATATTGATAGTGATAGCTTGTTCTTTTTTTATCGACTTTATCACCTGCATAATCTGCACCATAATATCCCACTATATCAAATAAATCAATTTTTGGATACCACAGTCCAAAATCCATAGCTCCATGGAGATATCAAAATATTCTTTTCACTACTTGAAGGTGACTTTCTTTTGGATTTGATTAAAAGCTTGCAAAATGAAAGACACTAAACATAATTTTTAGTTTTGAACTTGTAAGATATAGTAGTGTTCCAATCATTCCTCTATACTTTGCCTCATTCTTAGCTTTTTCTTTTTTGTCTTTATCAAGTTTAATTTCAGTGTATATGGGAGTACCCGTCCGTTTGGCATTCTCAAAGTGATATTTCTTAGTGAGTTCCTTTGTGTATTTGCCTTCGCTATTGAAGATTCCTTTTTTTGTTTGTTTGATTTGTAATTCGAGAGAGAATGATAATTCTCCCATCATGCTCATTTCAAACTCCCCCTGTATTAATGCTAAGAATTCTTCACAAAAGGATGGATTAGTAGCACCAAATATTATGTCATCAACATATATTTGCACTGAAAGTAAATCATTCTCCTTTCTCTTAATAAATAAAGTCTTATCGACCTTTCCTCTTTCAAAGTTATTCTCAAGCAGAAAGTTACTTAACCTCTCATGCCATGCTCGAGGAGCCTGCTTTAAACCATACATATCTTTGGTTAACTTCATCACGTAATCTGGATGGTTTTCATCTTCAAAACCTAGGGATTGCTTAACAAATAGTTCTTCATTAATGTAACCATTTAAGAATGTACTTTTAACATCCATTTGGAACAATTTGAAATTTCTATAGCATGAAAAGGCAAGTTAGATTCTAATTGATTCCAACCTAGCAACAAGAGCATAAGTTTTATCAAATTCAATACCTTCTTATTGATTGTAACCTTGAGCTACAAGGCTAACTTTGTTTCTTACCACTTTATCATTTTTGTCAAGTTTGTTTTAAAAAATCCATCGAGTCCCAATGATTGACTTGTTTTAAGGATAAGGTACTAGATTCTAGGCTTTGTTTTTGTCAAATTCATTCAATTAGTCTTTCATGGCTAAAACACATTTTTCGTCAGTAAGGGCATCTTCAACTGTTTTTGGTTCTATTTATGAGACGAGATGTTGTTCTTGAATGATGATCTTGTTCTTAGACTTTTAGAGGGATCTCCCAAAATGTATTGGTGTGTATCAATACCTCTCTATTCTCCATGTGTTTTCTTTACATAGGCTCTTGCTGAGAGGAAGGAGCCTGCTCTGTTCTAGCTTCAGAGGGCCCTTTTTGATCTTGTGATTCCGCAGGTGTTGTAGTTAGAGTCTCTGATATATTTTTAGGAACTAGGAGGTGCTCTTCATCATTTGAATTAGCTGATATTGTGAACAATAGTGCTTCATCAAATACTAGATGTATTGATTCTTCTATTTTCCTTGTTCTTTTATTATAGACTCTGAATCTCTCACTGGCATTACTGGATCCTAGAAAGATGGCTTTATCGATCTCACATGAAATTTTCAAGATTGTCTTTTCCATTGTTTAAAATGAAACACTTGTAGCCAAATGCTCGAAAGTAAGCAACATTTATTTTTCTTCCTTTTCGCAACTCATAGGGATTCTTTTTCAGAATGGGTCTTTTGAGACATCTGTTAAGTACATAACATACTATGGATACTGCTTCTGTTCAATATCCATGAGGTAGTTCACTTTCACTTAGTATGGTTCTGCCCATATTAACCAAAGTTATGTTCTTTCACTCTATAACTCCATTTTACTGAGGTGTCCTTAGACATGAGAAGTTATGAGTTATACCATTGTTGTCACAGAACTCTTCAAACTTTATGTTATCGAATTCTCCTCCATGATTGCTTTGAATTGAATTAATGCAGTACCCTTTTTCTATATGAATTTTTCTACAAAAACTTTAAAAGCATCATCCTTATTTGATAGAATGTAAATCTACTAGAACAAAATTGTAATGTTTACCATAAAAACTTTGAGTTCTAGTGGGAAAAAATAGATTGATCTGCACAATTTCAAGTGGTTGGCTAATAGACACAATATTTTTAGGAGGAAAGCTGCTTTTGACTTGTTTACCTTTTAAACAAGCCTTATAAACCTGATTACTTTCAAATTGTAAGGTTAGTAGTCCTCTTACCAACTCTTTTTTGGACAATTTTAATAGAATTCTCATGCAAGCACGTCTAAATCTCCTGTGCCAGAGAAACAAATCCTTTTCTAGAGAGACAAAATAGGACATGTCTTCTAGTTGAGCACAATATATATTCTGATTTCTAGGACCAACAAACACAATATTGTCATTATGAATATCGACAATTTCACAATGAGATGCATAGAAAATGCCTTTGTAACCTTTGTCACATAGCTGATTCACACTTAACAGATTATGTTTCAAACCATCGACAAAGAGAACGTTATCAATGGAGGTAGAGTTAGAATTACCAATGTTACCAACTCTAGTGACATTTGCTTTATTTTTGCCTACAAAGACAACATTACCTCTGTCTTTCCTTTCAATATAGTTGAAGTTTGATATTTCACCTGTCATGTGTCTCAAATACTATCAACTATCCATTGATTTTCTCTTGTTTCTATTTTGAAGCATATCTATAAAAAATATTATCTTATTTTAGGTACTCAAATTTTTTTTGGGTCCTTTAGTATTTTGACCTTTTAGTCTCCAAACACATATTTAAGATAATTTCTTTTTACGAAAATTACAAGAATGAATAATGTGACTATGTTTACCATAGTAATTACATAAAACATATGAACGATAGTTGTTATGATTTTTGTCACTTAGCAGGTTTTTGTTGTTTTTACTATAGCCGCTACTGGATTTAACAAAAAGGTTTTTGTATGGCCTGATATTGTTATTTTCATTGTATCATATTTTGGCCTTACCAAAAATGTATTTACCGCTGTCAAGCAATGTACAAAGATTCTTCCTTCCATTAACAAAATTTTCCAGATCTTTCTCTAGAGATAAAATCTTCCTAACACTTTTCTCCTTTTCAAGTTCTAACGTGATGACTTTTTCTTTTAACTATTTTACCTTTTTGGAATCATTTTTTAGCAACGTATTATCCAACTTGGCTATTCTTTCTTCCAATACTTCCTTTTTCTAGATCTTTTTCTTATACTCAACTTCAAGAGACATATTATTGGTCCCCAGATTCTCATTCATTGATTCTAATGATTTAATCTAGAGATGCATCATTGCTTTTGGACTTCTCAACTTCTCTGAAATATTTCACTATCAACCTTTAGTACTGGTCAAACAATTCATGATTTGTATTTTTTAATTCATCAACTTCAATATCAAAGTCAGAATAGTATACCTCATTGTCTCCTAATTCAGCCGTAAAGCAGATATTGTTAACTTCCTCTGGTTCTTCTTCTTCAAAGCTTTCAAAATCCTTGTCATACCAAGCTATAGTCATAGCTTGCTTTCTAGGCTTCATGTTCTCTGTTTTATCCTTTTGAAACATTCAAGTTTAGTGTGCCCAGGCTTCTTACAGTGGTAGCATATGATTTGTATATTGCTACTGCTCCTACTAGCTTTTGATGGGGGCCTGTTGTTTTCAACCTTTTTGTTTCCTTCTCTTTTCTTTATTAACTTCTTTTTTTAGAAGCGTGCGTATTTTCTAACTATGAAGTTGAATTCATCATCTCAATCTATATGTAACTTGGTGTCACTTTCATCACCGTTTGATTTGTCATTTGTTTTTAGTGCCATTCCTTTTATGTAGGAGGATCCTTCATCTCGCCTAAGCTCCATTTCATGGATCATCATATTTCCTCGTAGCTAGTCAAGTGAAATGGTATCTAGATCCTTTAC
The DNA here is from genome assembly GCA_027568895.1 of Erythroxylum shatona. Taxonomy (NCBI): domain Eukaryota; kingdom Viridiplantae; phylum Streptophyta; class Magnoliopsida; order Malpighiales; family Erythroxylaceae; genus Erythroxylum; species Erythroxylum shatona. The sequence continues at coordinate 29,391,520 of JAOSBK010000003.1, forward strand.
AGTTTCTATAGCTATCAACTTAAGTCTCAATTCCTTTGGTAGTGACCTTATAATCTTCATTATGAGCTCATCATTGGGATATATTTTTCCCTAATTCTTCAAGGCGGTGATGATATTGTTGAAGTGTCCAAAGAATTGGTCTATGGTCTCCCATATATCAAAAAGACTTATTTTAAGGTCCTTTACCTCATTCATCCCTTCAAAGGTAATTGAAAGTTTGTCTCACATTTCTTTTGCTATGGAGTAGTATGATATCTTTTCATATTCTTCTAGAGACAACACACATATTAGGTGATGTTTTGCCTTAGTGTTTAGTTGTGCATTTTTCCTATCATCTTCAGTCCATACTTCTACGTTATCCGAAGTGGGAATTGTAGCACAAACTTTAATTGCTTGCCACATATTGATATCCACATATTAGAGATATATAGCCATTCTCTATTTCTAGTATGAGTAGTTGTTTCCATTGAAGTAAGGAGATTTTGAGACGAATTGTCCATCAAGACTTCTGAACATGTTTGCCATAATCTATCATGTGTTGTAAAACATAATAAATGTGAAACCAAGCTCTGGTACTAAATGATAAAGTAAATACACACAAGAGGGGGTTAATTGTGTGTATAAAAAACTTTTCCTAAGTTATTTCAATTCAAAAGGAAATGACAGGAGCATGTCTATAATTAACACAGTAGGAACCTGTTGTACGATAGGATCCTATTTAAAAAAAGGAGTATATTAAACGACGTGTTGACATCATTGTAAGTGAAGTAATCAATTCACATATAATCACATCCAACCTTAATCACATCAAGTCATACAAACTTCACATATCACTCATAAATAAAATTCAAATCATCAATTTATCAATCAATTCACATATAATCAAAGTCATACCAATAAATGCAATAATTTCTTTCAATCATAATTTAAACTTATTCAAATTTACATATTCATACTTAAAACAAGCAGATTGCCCGAAGGCACTTTTCGAAATTTCACTTTGTCATGTCGTGTCTTACTAGACACAGTCACATTCACTAAGCACATAATTTCATATGTCATATTGCAAAAATACAGATGCACCAATCAATTTCTTACAAATTCACAATCATTCATCAAACAAGTATGCAACATAAAATAGATAACAACTTTATCAATTCCTTTGAAACATAATTCTTCCACATTTAAAATCACAATACACATTTCTCATCCAAAATTTAAACCACGATTTTCACCTTTTATTCAAAACAATAAAAATCACTAATCATTTTAATTTCTTAAATCGATTTCCAAAAGCATTTCTCTCCTTGATTTTCCAAAAACATAAATAACAATTTCTTAAAAAAATTCGAATATACTGAATAACAATTTCTTAAATCAATTTCCAAAATCCTTAGAAACAATAAATCTAAC
>JAOSBK010000003.1:29401626-29421816 GCA_027568895.1 Erythroxylum shatona
CACTTCCCACACATGTTAAGCTATAATGGGGTTTCATCTAACCAAAACAAGATGGAATAAACTCATACTTACTTGTTTTAGCCTCAAAGTCTTCAAGTTCTTCAAAATTTCCCCAAAACTCTAGCTTTTCCTCTTTTTCTCTTCTTCTTCCTCTCTTCCACGACACTCTCTTCTTTCCCTCTTCTTTTTATTTTTCTTCTTCTAATTTCCACTCCTAATGATCATCAAATGTCCATTATGCCCCTCCATGTAAGCCTTATGCCTTTTAACCTTAAGTGATTTTCCAAATTTGCCCTTATGCACTTTTACTTCTTCATTTTCACTTACACCATACTATACTCTAACTTAATCTTAATTTATCCATTTAATACTTCCAATTCCATCAATCTAAGCAATAAATCCTCCAATCATTGACATGCTAATTACTCCAAAATAATTAATCTAACAAGACCTCAAAATAAATTAAATCATGCTTAATGAAATAAAATAATAAAAAATTTCGGGATCCAACAATGAGAGTACTACTATTATGTGACATTGTCGCTTAGGACATATAAATGAGAAGCACATCAAGAAATTGCAAGAAGTGGGATTTCTTTGTTAATTTGATTTGGAATCGATTGGGAAATGCAAATCTTGTCTACTTGGAAAAATGACCAAGATACCCTTACTAAGAAAGGTAAGAGGGTAAGTGACTTATTAGGTCTAATACATAGTAATGTATGTGGACTAATGATTACTAATGCTCGAGGTGGTTTTCAATACTTTATCACATTTACTGATGATTTCAATAGATATGGTTGTGTCTATTTAATGAGATATAAGTCTGAAGCTTTTGAAAAGTTCAAAGAATTTAAGAATGAAGTTGAGAACTAACTTGAGAAAAAGATTAAAGTCATGCGATGAAATCGTGGAGGCGAATACTTGAGTCATGAGTTTGATGATTATCTTAGAGAGTGTGGGATTGTCTCACAATTTACCCCTCTTAGAATGCCTTAATGGAATGATGTTTTTGGGAAGCAAAATCGAACTTTGTTAGACACGGTTTAATCTATGATGATTCAAACCGAACTTCCAATCTCGTTTTAGGGATATGCTCTTGAAACCACTGCATTCACATTAAATAAGGTTCCATCAAAGCCTGTAGAAAGGACACCATATAAGATCTAGTTTGGCAAAGTGCCTAGCATGTCATTTCTAAAGATTTGGGGTTGTGAGGTATATGTCAAACATTTACGTCTGACAAGCTTTGCCCTAAATCAAACAAGTGCTTCTTTGTGGTCCTAAGGAAACTAAAGGATACTACTTCTATCACAAGTCACAGAATTAAGTGTTTATCGCTCGACATGGTGTGTTCTTGGAGAAAGAGTTTCTCGTAAGAGGAAATAGTATGAGTAATGTTAGACTTTAAGAAATTAAGGAAACACTATAAGATAACGAGGCCAGTGGTAGCCACGTTGACCCACTCCTAGATGCTTCTATTAGTAGGCGCCAGGTACAAGTAACTCTACAAGTAGTTGTGGAAGAGGCTCATGACCAACATCCAATTAAATCGACATAACTCAAAGTTGAAATTGAATCACAAGGAGTTGTGGAGAAAGGTCAACTAGAAGTAGTTCCACTATCAAGGTCAACTAGGGTAGCCTATGCACTTGAGAGGTATATAGGACTACATGAGGTGATGGTGTTGGACACCAGAGATCCATTGACCTATAAGGAAGTAATAGAAAAGCTAGACTTCGAGGAATGGCTTGGAGCCATGAAATCCGATATACAATCCATATATGATAACCAAGTTTGGAACTTGGTTAATCTTCCTATTGTCATAAAACTCATTGAAAACAAGTGAGTTTTTAAAAGGAAGATAGATATAGATGGAAATTTGACTACTTACAAAGCATGACTTGTTGCGAAAGGTTTCAGACAGATTCAAGGAGTTGGTTATGATGAGACCTTATTGCTCGTGGCTATGTTTAAGTCAATTCAAATCCTTCTAATAGTTGTCGCTTTTCATGATTATGAAATATAGCAAATGAATGTCAAAATCACTTTTCTAACTGGAGATTTAAAAGAGAATGTGTATATGACATGGCTAGAGGGTTTTGCGGATCCAAAAGTTGCTAAGAAGGTGTGCAAACTTCAAAGATCCATTTATGGATTGAAGCAAGCATCATGGGGTTGGAACAAACACTTTGACAAAGAAAAAAATTGATTTTGTCAAGTGCGAGGAAGAACCTTGTGTGTATAAGAGGATTAGTGGGAATGCAATAGTCTCCCTGGTGTTGTATGTGGATGACATACTTCTCGTCAAGAATGCTTTATTGGAGTTCATCAAATCCTTGTTAATGAAGGTATTCTCAACGAAGGATTTAGGCGAGGTTGCCTATATCTTGGGCATTAAGATCTATAAAGATAGATCTAAGAGGCTCATTAGATAAAGTGTTAAAGAAGTTCAACATGCAGGATGCCAAGAAAAGTTTCTTGCCAATGTCACATGGTATTCTCAGCAAGAACCAGTGTCCTTCGACACTTGGTGAGCTGCATGTGATGAGTAAAGTTCCATATGCTTCGACAATTGGATCTATCATATACACCATGATATGCACTGGCCCTGATGTACTGTATGCTTTGAGTATGACCAACAGATATTAGGCTACTCCAAACTTAGCGTATTGGACTACGATTAAGAAAATACTCAAGTACTTAAAAAGGTCTAAAGATATGTTCCTTATCTATAGCGGGAATTTTGAGCTCATTGTAAAGGGTTATGTAATATCCCAAACCACCCACCCATAGATATTATCCGCTTTGGGTTTCCCCCTCGAGTCAAACCCCTCACGGTTTTGCTCTTCCCACCCTTAAGAAGACACGCCTTAGGGGGGATGTATCCATACCCTTATAAGGCATACTTCGTTCTCCTCTCTAACCGATGTGAGATATCACAATCCACCCCTTTAGGGCATAGCCCCTTTAGAGCCCAGTGTCCTACGCTGGCACAACAGTTTGAAAACTGGCTCTGATACCATTTGTAACAACCTAGACAACGTGAGGGGTTTAGCCCGAGGGGCAACCCAAAGCAAACAATATCTATAGGCGGATGGTCTAGGCTGTTACAAATGGTATTAAAGTCGGTACTCGAACTATTGTGCCAGCTAGGCTGGGCCATAAAGAGGGTTGGGTCCTAAGGGTATGGATACCTCTCCCCCACTAGTCGTGCTTTTCTAAGGATAGGAAGAGCAAAACTGTAAGGGGTTTGACCTGAAGGGTAATCCAAAGCGAACAATATCTGTGGGCGGGTGGTCTGGGCTATTACAGGTCACACCGATGCTAATTTCCAGACTGACTGTGATAAAATGAGATCGCAATCGGGGTATGTTCATCCTCAACAGAGGAGCTGTAAGCTAGAAAAGTTTCAAACAAAAGACCACAACTGATTCCACCACCAAGGCTAAATACATAGCCACTTTCGAAGCGGTTAAAGAGAGATGTTGGATCAAAAAGTTAATCTTTGAACTTGAAGTAATTCCTAGTGCCACTGGACCAATTGAGCTCTATTGTGACAACAATGTGGTTATTTCTCAAGCGAAGGAACCTAGGTCATACTAAAGGTCCAAGCATGTTCTACGATGATATCACCTTATACGAGAGGAGTGATGTAAAGGTTTGCAGAGTTGATTCGATCAGGAACATAGTTGACCTGCTAACAGAACCTCTTTCTCATGCTAAAGACGTGGTCACACTACATCAATGAGTATTAGATACATTGGAGATTGGTTTTGAGTGCATTTTTCTTTATGCATAAAGATGAATTTTGTTCATGAGGCTACATTTGTTTATAGCTTTTATGCATAGAGATGTATTTGGATTGGCTCTAGCTTAAGTGAGAGATTGTTAGTGTTATGATCTAAAAGTCAATCATTAGATGGTTGTATTCTAACAGTTATGTTTATGAATTAGATGGTTTATATCATTTTGTTCCATGAGTTTTCATTATTTATGGATTATTTAAGTTAAGGACTTAGATTGTAAAACTTTGTAATGGAAAATAATGATTACTCTCAAATGCTGCTAATCTTGGTAATTAACATGGAATATTAATTAATCATTAAAAGATTAGTGTGTGGATTAAATGATGGTGATATTCTACAAACCATTCGATAAGGAGTTATCAGTTTAATCACATAGAAAAATAATGGAGATTATGGAATTCGATAGACCTTAAATGAAACATTATTATGATTGTGTTTATGTCATTAACATTTCATATGTGTCTTGAATTCTATGGTATGATATGTTCATTTTCTTACATGAGAAATATGTATTTGTTGGTATTGTCCAACGCTAACCGTAACAGGTAGCTATACAAATAATGCCACAGTATGCATGACTTGTATGGAGGACAAATGCTTAATAAGAATAATGTTGTCCCTCATATATCATATGAGCGATAAAATCTATGGGCCCTTAATAAAGTAATATTGTATGCATGCAATATGATTAAGGAGTTAATCATATTTATAATTTACTTTGAAGATCAAGAAATAATAAATTGGTAAGAATGACATGTTCCAATCTTGCATTTATTCTGAACATTTTATGACAAGAGAATTGACACGAGCAATTATTACTTCGGAATTGTGATTTGTGTATGATATTTATCATCTATGTCATTTGAGTTATTATAATGTATTTTGTTAGATATCACTTATGATTTATAGAATTAAAAGGAGTTTTAATTTTATTGTCAACATGACATCAATCCCAATGGGTAATACCAGAAAAGATTTGATTAAAAAAAGAAAATTATCCTAGTAAATCATGTGGAGATATGAATATAATGATAAAATTAATTATAAGGGTTATAATTATTTTGGTCGTCATATGGTATTAGAATAAATGTTATTATATAACAAATTTAATCCTAGATAAATTTATTTGATATGTATGACATGCAATATAAATTTATTGCTCAACAAAATAATGCATATAATTATATGGTATAGTTATATGGCAATTGGGTCAAATGTTTAATTATTTTAAAGCATGAGATTAAATGAAAAAGTGGCAATTAAATGAAAATTTTCTTAGCCAACCTTGGTAAGGACATGAATTGTCCATAAAATGATCATAAGGATAAGTTTAAAGCCTTAAGACTATTTTAGCCTTACACTTTATTTCTTGGCTTTATTTACACAAGGGCAAATGGGACAAATTAAGAGGCTTTCATCATCATCATTATCACTCAGTCTGAAATCCCGCAATGAAACGGGGTCTGGGGAGATTTGATAGTATGCAACCTTACCCCTACATAGTAGAGAGGCTATTTTCGGTAGACTCATATACAAATGAGACAATATAAGAATGATGTAAGTTACAGAGAAAGGTAAAACTAGCACAGAAAATTTCTATGTAACTAAAGTTACAATAAATACATAAAGAAATGAAAATACAAGTAATAGGGAATACCTGATGGAGTCCAGATCTACGAGTACCTGATAGGCTACAAAGTTTGTCCCTTCTTGTCTCTAAATAAGTGAGGAGACCTTCCTCAAAGACCCTAAAGGTATGACATCTTACTGTCCCCCCACACCTTTCCTGTGAAGCCAAGTTTAATGGCCGTAACCCTTGTCTAATACTTACCCTTATAAAAGAGAGAGAGGACGTTGGGTATAACTTCCTACGTGCTAATCTGCACATCGTGAATCATCATCTCCTAATAACTGTTGTACTGTTTTGGCTAACTTTAAATTAAGAGGCTTTATCAACCCTAATTTTGTCCAAAAGCAATATGATGTTTGGTATTCTTCTTCTCTCTTCCCAACTATGTTTTCCAGTTGCTATTTTTTCTTAATCTCTTCATAGTTTCCGGTTATCTCTATCCCTCTTACAAGGACAAAATGAAATTTGTCATTTAGCTCACGCTTTGAGCAATCAATTACCCATTACATAGTTTATTTTGGGGATTTTTGGGATCAAAGTTAGGCCATTAAGTACCATCTAGCATTAGGAAATAATGGCTTTCTAATCAATCTTTGGTGAAAACCTTAGAGTGCATCTCATTTGGTGCAAGGAGGCACAACCGAAAGTAAGGAGGTGGAGAGAGACAAGGTGGTGTTTGCCTCAACCTTACATCTTAAGTTCCCTTCTATTTGGTTTGGAGACCAAATTCTAGGTATAATGATTTCTATGCTTTAATTTGTGCTATTTTGGTTTTTGAATTGGTTACATGACAAGATCATTGGCTTCTTGTTGTTTTAAATTTCTTTTTAGCCCACTTAAAGTCTTCACATAACAAACACAACCATCGTATTAAACATTTGTGAATTCTTTGGTGAAAAAAGAGGACTCTTAACACGAGAAAATGACTAGATGCTTTAAGAAGTGGAAAGGTCTATTAGATGGATAACATATCTGAGTCATTGAGAGGGTTAATCAATTCTCCCCTTTAGCCTTATTGTGAAAACTTCAACATTTACCGGAAAGCTAATAAGAACCTTTTATCATTACTCAACTCCTTTATTCGAATTCTTTGCTCTAAAGTCTAGTTGCTTTCATTAGTACATTCATTTTTAGTTCTTAAGTACTTTTCAAGTTAAAATATCATATTATTATATCTTAAGTCATAAAACTAATGTCTTTAAGCAATAAACTGAGGAGTTTACAATTTCGAGAGAAGTGGAGAATCAACAAGAAGAGATTAGGGAAAACACTAACAAGTTATTGCTCCTCATGTTAGAATGATGACAAAATGTAAGGCTAAGTTGATGTGGATATAGGTTGGTTACTCTTTAAAGGGATAAGGATTAGTCATTCCCTCATATATTATAATTCTGCACCTTCTCCTAATTAAGGGGCTTTCTTTTTTAGGCCTAGTGTGTGTATTATGATAATTTTCGAGTGTGGGATGAGACTCCCATTTGGCACCTTATTGGCATAAAGTATTAAAAGAAATAGGTGTAAAATTATCATCTCCATTCATATTATTGGTGCCTCATTTCTTCCTTTTAAGTAGCATGTCATTTATGAGGCATTAATTGATCCTATATTTATTTAGGCCCATGCACAAAATCTATGCCTTATTGAATCTTCTCTTCTAGGCAGGTATAATTTAAACGTTAAGCCTACAATGAGTCCCAACAAATCACCAAAGGTAATGCATGGTTAAAGAATCATTTCTTATTATCTTTAGAGTATGATAGTAAGTAAGGCTTTAGTTAGGAATGAAGCAAAGTAAATGCATGCTTTAACAAGAGATAGTGGTAAAATTCTCTTTTGGACTCTTATCGATAGTTCTTACAAGATCCTAAGAATGCCTTTCCTATAAAGGTGTTTTTGTTGGAGGAAGATCTCTTATTTGAAGTTGGCATCACCTATTAGTAGGTCTATAGATTTATTTACCATATATACTAAGTTTTAGGTGGATGGCTATTACTAACACCATGTATATTTCATAGGGATAGATCTATGCAAACTTATGTTCGCCACTTACAATAAATAAGATACCTCAAAGAAAATAAATAAGGTGACTTTATAGACCCAAAATGGTACTTATATTAATCTTATTATTTGAGTCAAATTAGAAAAGGAATAAACAATAACGATGTAGCATCCTTTGTAGATATCTACCAAAGGAGCTAAGTTAACCAATTCTAAAAATATAGCCACCAAAGAGAAGGGCAAGGCCATCAGGCCTACGGTAGAACTAATTATCCCAAAATGGAATGTTAAAGTGAATAACTTAAGTCTTCTAGAGGACTTTGGTCAAGGTATTAACGTGTTAAGGCCTACTCTTGTTGCAAAATAAGAAGGCTATAGAAAAGAACAACAATAAGACATTGTGTTAACAACTTAAGATCAACCTTATCAATGTTTTTATTGTTTTTTTTTATTTTTTAGTTATAGACGTTTGAATTTTACGTAGAATTTTCAATCTTATAAGTTGCTTTTAAAAACTTTTGTAAATGGAAGTCCTTACGAACAATTGGACCAAATTAGAGCCTATTATGCTCTCATAGACTCAAAGTGAGATGACTAATGAATATGAGAAGGTTATAATAATGATAAAGCAGGAGCTTGAGGAATTAGATAAGGGCTTGAAAGCTTTTGATGGTAAGATTTATATTCTGACTATATTACAATAAATTAGATGTAGAAACTTATAATCAAAGATAATATTTCACTTGTATAATGTATAAGTTGGATGTGTTTTATGATTTTGTGGAAAGTTATTCTTTTAAGACTTAGATTTATGAAATCATGCCCACGTCTTTCATCAAGGGTTTGAACAAGTGTTAAGAGTTTAACCACCTAAACTTGGGGATTGATGACTTAAGTATTAGCGATTTGCTTACCCTTAAGCCTAAGATTTAAGTTTGATCCTCAATTTTAGCTTCTGCTTTGCCAACATCTTAAAGGATTTAGGCCAGGATCCTAAAGGTGAAAGGTTTAAGGGACATGTCCTCAGACCTTTAGGGCTCATCCTCTGATAGTTCTTTTGTGATGACTTCTCATTTGGAACAAAAGATTATTTTTACTAATCGATGTTTAGGGCTCATCTAGTTACTAATAGATGTTGTTTTGACTCAAATTATACACTTTTCTTTAGGTTTTTTTATTTATTTAGTAAAGAGTTGCCCTGGGTAATTATTTTTACTCTTCTCAGAGCATTATTTCTTAACATTTTGAAGTAATTAGTAATATATGTTGACCTACATTTTACGAATCACATTTTTGTTAACAAAGTTTTAGTTGTTGCTAAAGAATAGTAATTAAAAAAGGCATACATATGTACTTGACATATTTTACCTTGAGCAACAATGTTTTAAGTGCACGATTGTAGTAAAGGAATATATGCATCTTTAGAGTTTATTTTGCATTAAGTTAAAAAGCCTTAATTGGTGCATTAACAGAAAGGCATATATATGTGTATACTCCATCTAATTAAATGTCTCCACGTGGCATGATTTGTAATCAACTTCATAAAATGAGGATGACTTCAAAGAAAAGAGTTCAACAACCACTTATAAGGTGAAACATGGTATTATAACTAATGTCATAAATCATCTTACTTGCCCTAACATTCAGTTTGCTATGAATAAGGTCTTATAGTTTTTACGTTCCCTTACTAATGTGCATTGAATTACCGTTAAATGGATTCTCCATTATCATTATTCCACATCATCTTACAACATTTACTTTCTCAGATCATCCACACTTACATTACATGCCTATTGTGATGTTGATTGAGCTGGTTGTGCTAATGATCTTTACTCTACTTGTGGATATTGCATCTTTCTTGGACCACGTTTGATATCTTAGAGTGCTAAGAAACAACTTATTGTTGCCAAATCCAATACGAAGGCTGAATATCAGAGCATTGCTTTCACTGCAACAGAACTTTGTAAGATCACCTCTTCTACGAGAAATTGGTTTATCTAATGTTACACCTGCTCTCTGGTGTGATAATCTTGGTGCTACATTCCTTACTTCTGATCTGATAACTCATTCTTGTAATAAGCACATTAAAATTGATAAACATTTTGTTCGTGACTTGGCGGCTAACAAATCAATCGTTTTTAGACACATCTCATCTGCTCTTCAAATTACTGATGTTATGACCAAGCTTTTATCCTCCTCAGCGTTCTAGCATCTTCATCACAAGTTCGCGATTGCAAACTATCATGAGCTTGAGGGGGCTGATAACATTTGATATACATGCATCTCGATAAGATTATATCAATTTAAATCAAATTATTAGTTGTACTATAATCATTGTAAATCTCCTTCTAATTGTGTTTTTACTTGCATATTAAGGCTTACGAGCCTTTCACAAAATCAAAGAAAAATAATACGCATTACTACAAATTATGAAATGTAGGCACACAATGTAATATGGTAAAAATTAGGCAACACTTTTTTTTTTGGCAATCATAAGGCTTGATGATTGTTACGATGTGTAGAGACAAATGTCCAATTATCCGTCAATATGAATTGTTGCACTTGACTTAAGTTCTTCACTCCTTAATTCCAATAGTTTATCATAATCGATATTTTTTTTATAATTTCTAGTATAACTAAGGTAGTTTACTCTTTAAAATTATATAAAAAGAAAGCTTAAGAAGTATAAATTGATAGTCTTTTTCTCTTACAAAAATCTATTTAAATAAAATAATAAAGATGAAATTATGATATAAGAATATAATAAAGCAAAGAGAACATGCAAGTATTAGTTTTTATGATGATTTTAGAATTTACATCCATTCCTACACTTTTTTTAAAGATTTTGAATTTACTATCCAAGTCTTTAAAGGTGGATAAGAGTAAACCATACAAAAAAATGGAAACAAGAACTCATAAACAAATTACAAAGAATTTGATGCCTCTCTTCAATCAACGATAACAAGTTAAACAATATATAATGATAATTTCCAGTTATCACTCAATCAATTCAATAATAAAACTTAGAACGAAACACTTATCAAGTAAGATTAGAATAATAATAATAATAATAGTTCATCAGCGCGGTTAAGAAATGCTTAATCAATATTTCAAGAATCAATTTAATAATTTATAAAAGTTCTTACAAGTCTCTAAATGCACTAAAAATAGTAGTAAAACACCCATATGCCAAACCATATTGGTAAGGCATAGCCACCAGACAAAGAATAGGGGAGTACAAGTAGGAGACGTGCCGCAACAAGAAAACATACTTACCTGGATGGGGTGAATAGGTGATCAAAAAGACCTATGGCCTAAGTTAGTGACTTCCATTGCACTATTGGGAGGGTGCTATCTTAAGGTCTTCCCTGTGTGGAAGAGCCTACATCATAATTTGTGATAGGGGGGGCCTGCGTCCGCGCGGCCCCTGCTTAAATTTATGATTAATATTCTTGAGTTAGATGCTATTTACGCTCCATACTGCAAAATGGTGATTGATTAATGGTCATGGTTTGATTGTTATGATGGTCAGCAACAGTTGTTTCATTTGAAGTATTATAATACTTGAATGCACAAAAGCATTGCTCTGGAACATCAGGTGGAGCCTGATTCATCACCAGCTCATGCCACGGTGCAAAACATACAAGTGAAAATTTTGGTGTTAAGAGCAAAGTTTTTGGTGTTGGTTTCTCTAAGGTCTTAAGCCTCTCTCCAAGGTCTAGTGGTCGTCTTGAAGCTCTCCAAATTGAGACCCAAATATCTTAGTTCAGTGAGGTTAAGCTAGTTTTAATAGGAAAGCTAAGCCTCCTTATCATGTTTTTTAATGGTATAGAGTTTCTTTGTTGCATAATCCCACGTATTGTTTACTATAAGCTTTTATTATTGGAAGCTGTATAATTAGTTTATTGTAATCTTATTACTAAAAATTTGTGCAAATAATTGTTGTCTTAAAACAACCTTGGTGATCAATATTTTTTAATTTAAAATTAATTTTGTGTTTTGGAGTTTCAACTTTGAGAAAAAAATGAGGATGAGAAAGATCCGATTACATATCCATTGATAAAAGGTAAGTTAAAACACAAATAAAGATAAAAAATTTCTATTATATATAACTTTTTAAGGGAGTATATTTATCTTTTTGTAGTGTAATTTTTTGGATAATGTACAACATTGAAAATAACAACTGATGATTTCATTGTATGTTCACGTTCTTTATTATTACTTATGCTTTAGAACCATTTAATACAAAACGTACTCAATAGAAAAAATCACCAATATTTTTTAACTCATTGCTAAACTTGTTCCAGGATAATATAAATCTATAAATTAAAGTACAAAAATAAATTATTTTAAATAATTATTAATAAAAATAGGCAATAATTCCCGATTGTTTCGTTATATACACATATAAATGGTCTCACACAGCATGATGTCTTCTTGATTATTTAGGTGATGCTCCGATAAATAACTAAGCACGTAACAAAGCTATAAATCAACAGTTGCTCACGCAAACCCAAATCATGTGTTTACGGTTCTCTAGAAATTCGAGGATTTAAAGACTATGGATTGGTGGGGTGCGCCAGGCCCTTGCAGTAGTGTAAGGTATGGACGACGCACGAGGGCTAGGGCTTCAGTAGCAAGCTACTGAGACGAGCCCTCACCCTAGAAAAATACATTTAATATCATGTGAGCCAATGGCTCACGTATCAGATATTAAACTGATAAGAACAGATACTACACTTGATCTTAGCCAAAAGGCCGAGAAAGGTATGCTTTTAAACGTCGTCTTTGCTTTCTTCTTATACTTTGGTTTCGGCTATTGTATTGTCTCTCTTACAATGTGGGATTTAACGTTAGAGGTACACCTAACGAATTGGACATCAAAATATAAAAAATCCGACCAATCAGCCGATGGACCTGGGCCGAGTTACCGACGGAAATATTTATCAAATATGTTCTTATTTAACCAAACATTATTTGATTTAAATAACAAAAGTATTGATGAAAAAAGATTTTTTCCGGATAAAATGAAAATTGAATTTATGCAATAAGAGAAAGTTTTGTATTCCTCAACTAAAAAGATATTTATCCGATTTTGTTATTGAACATTTGTAATTAACTGATTTGTCAAAGTGATTTAATTATGTTTAATTTCATTTTTCTTATTAAATTAGATTTAAAATTTTATATTTAAAATATCCTAATTTCATATAGTACTACTCTTATCATACTATCTTTTTTATGATATGTCTACTTATTGAAAAAGTCAAAGAGGCAAGATTTTGGTGATTTAGACATATTAAGAAGAGACATCCAGATATTCTAATAAAAATACGAGAAGATTGTACTTAGGCCTTGTTTGGTTGGCATGGATTTTTGCTTGGGAAAGTAATCTTTTTCTTAAAATTTATATTAACACGTTTTGTTCTTTTCTTTTTTTTTTGTTAGGAAAGTAAAAACTTTCCCAATCTAGGAAAAATAGTAACACTTTACTTGAATTTTAAATCTCAATACTTCCTTGATATTTAGATTACTTTTTTCAGGAATTTAATCTAAAAAATATACTAACCAATTTAACCATTCATTCTCTCTCAACTCTACGACAACTCTTTTATAAAACTTACATTCTCTTCAACCAATATTACGAATACTGTACTGGATTTGGTACTGGATTGAGTTTTGGTACAATACTATACCGATACCGGTTAATACTGAGTACCGTTTCGGGTAATTTTTTAAATTTATGATATAGTCCCTAATTTTTTTTAAAATTACAAAATAGTCTAGTGTAATATTACACAATTGTACTGTATGTTTTTAACCCTGTCTCCAAAACTCAGAATAATAAATAATAATCATAATTTTAATTTAATTTTTAATTTAATAATTATTAATAAAATAATTAAATTTAAAATGTATAAACTTCAAATAAATTTTGATTTAATAATTTAAAATACATAAAATAAATATTAGTTTATAAATAATAATTTTTAAATTATTTATTTTAGAAAATAAAATATTTGTATTAATACTTTATTAATAAATATTATATAAAATATTAAAATAAATTTAAATAAAAATAATTTATTTTTAAATTTGTTTAATTTATAATTATTATTAGTAATAAAAATATTTGTTATTTAAAAACAAAAATTAAAAAGTCACAATAATTATAAAAGTTGAAATAAATAAAATAACTAATTAAAAAACTTTGAAAAAAAGAAGGAAGGAGAGATAAGAGGGAGGGAGGAAAAATTTTGTAAAAAAATCTCCTTATTTTTTAAAATTTTTGGTATCGGTCGGTATTTTGAATACCAACTGGTTCTATCTTAAACAAACTGATACCGATATGTATTTAAACCTGGTACAACCCACCCTTTATTTCGTACCAATTTTAGTCTAGTACGATACTTACTGGCCGATACATACAGGTATTTATAATATTTCTTCAACTATTCTTATTATTCTCTCGATAGTAAGATTTTGAATATTTTTAGTTAGAAATTTCAATCGATAATTGATAAAAGGTGGGAGAAGGACGATTAAAGAAATAAGAAATATGTGTTTGATTGAAGATATCAGTTTCAATTAATAAGTCCACTTTGAGAAGGACCCACTCTCCACTACAATAGAAAAAGACGAAATATCCACACCTAAACAATTTACAACTGGTATATTTATAACTAAAGTTCCAGATGTTACCTACCTAGCCTATAATTAAGGAAATAATGGAAAACAACACATCATGGAAAACAGCACATCATGGAATAAACTGACTTTCCATTGAATCGATCAACTCAAGAAAGTGGAGCTGATCATTGTCACGTGTTCGTTTACATTTTCTTCTTGAATAGACACGTAATGGCTTGAGTGTTGTATCAATACTTCCCCGCTGGAAATTCGACTTGTCCTCAAGTCGGAATGAAGGAAATTGACCAGCCAAGATATCATAATTTTCCCAGGTTGCTTCTTCGGTAGGTCTGTCTCTTCATTCAGTGAGTAATTCAAGAGTAGGGACTCCTCCTTCTATGACCCATCGATGAGACAAAACTTGTGCAGGTTGGAGGAGAAGCTCCCAATCAGAAGAAATAGGCAACGCAGGAGGAATGGAAGGAGCAAGTTGTCCTTTAGCTGGCCTTAGTAATGAAACATGGAAAATGGGATGAATACGAGAGTCTGGAGGAAGTTCTAACTCATATGCGACATGGCCAACCTTTCGAATAACCTTGTAAGGACCAAAAAATCTTGGAGAGAGTTTCTGGTACCTGCGTTTTGCAAGAGACCGTTGTTTGTATGGTTGGAGCCTTAGAAATACAGAGTCACCAACTTCAAAACACAATTCCCTTCTCTTAGAATCTGACTGTGCTTTCATCCTTGACTGAGCTCTCAGCAAGTTATCTTTAAGCAAGCGTAGCATGTCATCCCGTTGAAGTAATTTATGTTCAAGATCAGCAATGAATGTCTCACCTGGGACATACGGGAAAAGAGGTGGTGGTTCACGCCCATAAACTGCAGTGAAAGGAGTGGTGTTCGTAGCTGTGTGGAAACCCGTGTTATACGAATACTCAGCCCAATGGAGAAAAGAACTCCATACCTTAGGTTGTTCATGAGCAAAACAACGTAAGTAAGTTTCAAGGCATCGATTGACCACTTCCGTCTGACCGTCCGTTTGTGGATGGTAGCTGGTACTCATTCGTAGCTGGGTTTTACAGAGTTTGAACAATTCTTGCCAAAAGTTTCTTAAGAACACTGCATCTCGGTCCGATACGATAGATCTCGGTATACCATGGAGGCGCACCACCTCTTTGCAAAAGCTGTCAGCGACAGATTTAGAAGTGAAAGGATGAGCTAGAGGGATGAAATGTGAGTATTTGCTTAACCTGTCAACAACTACCAAGATTGAATCAAACTGATGGGATTTAGGGAGGCCGACTATAAAATCCATAGAAATATCTTCCCATATACGGTCCGGGATTGGAAGAGGTTGTAATAGACCAGCTGGTGCGAGGGTTTGATATTTATTCTGTTGGCACTGAAGGCAGTTCTGGACATAAATCTTCACATCTTTGTTTATAGTTGGCCAAAAGAAATTGGCTGAAATACGTTTGAGCGTCTTCAAGTACCCTCCGTGACCAGCTGATGGAGTGTTGTGGGCCTCAAATAGGATTTTGTGACGCAAAGCTTCATTATTTGGAATAACAAGGCGTGATTTGTAATATAGCATTTGACCTGAAATTGAAAATTCAGGGTATGAAGTAGGATCAGCAGCTAGGGCCTCAATGATCTTCTTCGTAAAAGGATCCAAGTCCAATGCTCCCGTAAGATCTGCTAAGTCAAGACTGACGGGTATAACCAAATTCAGAAAATCAACTTGTTGAGGTCGACGGGAAAGAGCGTCAGCACCTTTATTTTCTTTTCCTGGCCGATATATGATGGAGAAGTCATAAGGTAGGAGTTTGATTAGCAAACGTTGTTGCTCGGAAGTTGTGATTCGCTGTTCCAAGAGATATTTCAAGGTGTAATGATCTGTCTTGATGAAGAAGTGTCGCCCAAGTAAATAATGCTTCCACTTCTGTAAGGCTAATACCACTGCAAGGAGCTCCCGATCATATGCTGACTTGAGCCGGTTAGAGAATGAAAGTCCTGTGCTGAAGTAAGCCACTGGATGCCCTTCTTGAAGTAGTATAGCACCAACACCTGCAGAAGAAGCATCACATTCAACTGTAAAGGGTTGTGAAAAATTTGGTAACTGTAAAATTGGGACACTGATTAATGCATTTTTCATATTGGTAAAGGAAGCATCAGCTTGATCATTCCATTGAAATGCATTCTTTTTTGTGAGACTGGTAAGAGGCCTGGCAATTAACCCATAATCTTTAACGAACCGACGATAATATCCAGTAAGGCCCAAAAATCCTCGTAGCTCCTTGACATTGGTAGGGACAGGCCAAGAGTGAACAGCTTGTATTTTATCTTGATCGACCTGTACTCCTTTAGAACTCACCACGTGGCCCAGGAAATTGACTTGTTGCTGTCCGAACATGCACTTAGAAGCCTTGGCATAAAACTGATTATTCTGGAGCAACTGGAGAGTGACTTGGAGATGTTGAGAGTGACTTTCTTCATCTTTGCTGAAGATCAGAATATCATCGAAGAAGACTAAGATGAATTTGCGAAGATGAGGCCTGAACAAATCATTCATTGCAGCCTGAAAAGTCGATGGAGCGTTGGTAAGCCCAAACGGCATGACAAGAAATTCATAATGTCCCGAATGTGTGCGGAAGGCAGTTTTTGGTACATCGGCAGGAATCACTCTAATTTGGTGATATCCAGATCGTAAATCAATCTTGGAGAAGATTGTAGCACCGTGTAGCTCGTCCAATAATTCATCAATATTCGGGATTGGGTATTTGTCCGGGATGGTGAGTTTGTTTAAGGCCCTGTAATCCACACACATACGCCAACTATCATCTTTCTTTTTAACTAAGAGAACCGGACTGGCAAAAGGGCTGAAACTAGGCTGAATGAATCCAGCATGTAGGAGTTCAGAAACTTGCTTCTCGATTTCATTTTTTTGGGAAAAAGGATATCTGTAAGGTCGGATGTTAGGTGGTTGAGCATTGGGTATTAAGGGAATGGCATGAGAATGCTTACGGAAGGGGGGTAATGTGGTGGGTTCAGAAAAGACAGATGAGAATTCATTGAGGATAGCTTGAAGTGGTGTTTCGGTTGGGTGAAAAAGAGTGTGGTGTGTAGAAAGATACTGAAATGAAGCTGAGTCTGTGTTCTTGGCTGGCACCCCTTGTAGTTTGTATTTCTGGCCATTGAATGTGAAAATCAAGAACATTTCGTTCCAATTGGCTTGCACCGTATTGAGTGAAGCTAGCCATTGGATTCCCAACACTAAATCTGCACCTCCAATAGTAAAAGGATAATAATCTTGAATGATCTTCAAACCTGGAAGTTGAACTTCAACACTCTTGCAAATGCTGTTGCAACGTATGATATCACCATTACCAATCTGGACACCAAAGGGTGATACCCACTGGATTGGAAGTTGCAGTTCTCGCACAATGGATTCAGATACAAAATTGTGCGTCGATCCGCTATCCACCAAAATAATGACTTCACGCTTGCCGATCTGCCCCATCAATTTCATCGTTGTTGCAGTATGTTTTCCCAATATAGCATGAAGACTGATTGCCGCAAATTCAGCAGGGTTAGGATCACCATCTTCTTCAACTTCTTCTTCTTCACGATCAACTTCATCATTATCAGGATTAACTTCCAAAAGCGCGAAAGTACCTGGCTTGCAACGGTGACCAGGTCCAAACTTCTCATTGCAGCGGAAACACAATCCTTTTGCAAATCGGGCTTGTCGATCAGCATCCTATGGCCGTGATTGCCCTAAAGTTGGATTGCGATTTGCAGCTGGTAGTGTTGTTCCAGATCCTTCCTTTGGTCGAGCATAAGAAGAAGAATTATTAGACTTGTAAGAAATTTGTCCAGTGGAGCTTTTGATGGGGCGGTTTGGGCCCAAGCCTAGTTTAGACTCAAATTCAAGGGCTAGACTCATGGCTTTGAATATAGAACGTGGCTTATGAATTCTTACATCAGCCTTAAGTTCTTCTTTGAGTCCATTGAGAAACACGCCTAGTAAACAATGGTCAGGCCAATCGGTTACTCTAGCAGTACGGCGAGCAAATTCCTGTCGATATTCTTGGACGGTACCCGTTTGTCTGATGTTGCAGAGGAATTCATCAGGATTCTGAAATTCCGTTGGACCATAATTTTCTTGTAAAGCTTGCACTAATTCTTCCCAACACACAATAGCACCTTCATTCTCCAGCCATGAAAAGAAATCTAAAGCATCACCTTCCAAATACATAGAAGCAACGTCCACCTTTAATTCATTGGGCGTTTGATGGTAACGAAAATATTTTTCTGCTTTGAGAATCCATCCTCTGGGGTCACCGCCATCATATTTAGGAAATTCCATCTTTGTATATGGTCATTGATTGCGCCGCCATCTAGGTGATTCTTTGTCATCTTCATCGTTTTCCTGTTTGGTGTTTTGGTATTATGGAAATCTGTTATGCTCTTTTCCAGATCTGCCATTAGAAGATGAAGGTTTGTCATTTGTACTTTGATTAGCTTCAAGGGCAGCAACCTTTGATGCCAGAGTATCCATATTTTCCAAACGGGCTGATATTGTAGCAAATTGGGAGGCTATGTGATTGAGCGAATGGTTGGGCGATGAGGGGCGAGTATTTGGTGGTTCGGGTGGTTGCTGGGTAGAAGAGGATGTGTTGGGACCCGATCTCAGGACCGGACCCCAACCGAAAAAACGGAAGACGGAAACGAAACCGAAGTGGCGGAACGAATCAAACGGATCTAAAGACGAAACAGAAAGCAAATCAAAGCTTATCATAAAACGAAACGAGCAAAAACGAATAGCGGAAACAAAATGCGAATCGAAAGGCGGAAGCGAACCGAATCGAAGCAAATCAATTACGAATCAAAAGCAAACTTGGAATCAAAGCATACAGACGAAGTCAAATCGAATTGGCTTGGAAACAAACCAAACAAACGATTGCAATCGAACTGAAAAACAAATTCCGACATCCGATAACTTACACTTTTAGAAAACATCGCGTTGGAAAACCTAAAGGCTAACCAATCCGAAACCGGTCCAAATTTTTTTTCTTTTTCTTATTCATTCCTTTCATCTTAATTCAATCTTATACAAATCACAACCATTTAGAAACTTATTCTCAATCAAAATCCAACTTACTTGATTTCTCTTATTCATGCAAAAATCTTATTCTTATTCTATCATTGCCATACAACCCATTTTATCGAAAATTGGGCAGCATAACGGCTGTATTTTTAACTAACCCAAAACCTGCAAATAGGTTTTAAACACACTTCTATATTTCTCAAACAATAACCAGTATCATCGGACCCCCCGTCCGGAATCCATATCACAATCAAAGCCCATTTATATACAAGTCACATTCATATCTCAATTTTTGATTCAATCCATACACAACCCAAGTCGCATTCATAAACTATTCCATAATCCATAAACCATACACAAATCCATAAGCCACAATCATGCACAAATATATATCTCAAATCCATACAAAACTTCATCATACATATACATCATATACATCATACTTAATTATACACAATTCCGTAATTCTAATACATCATGAGATAAATACTTGTAATACATTAATGGCAACTTAAGCCATATCCAAAAACAATACCAAAAAAAATCCAACTTTACACAAACTACTCGTTAAGCAAAATCGAATAAAAAGTCTTGACATTCTTTCATCCAATCTCCTGCTCGAATACCTGGAGATTGGGATGAAAGGGAGGTGAGCTTAACAGCTCATGGATAACATGTTTAGAAATTGAAACATAAGCAAAATCACTTTCTAAAACTTTTTCCATTTTATCCAAAACTTTGCAATAGGAAAATTTCATCGGAAGCTTATTTTCCAAAAACTTTTCAAATCGTTCATACTCAATTTCAAAAAATTTCACGGTAGCAAATTTGCAATTAATCATTTTTCAATTTTTTTAAAATTCTTCACAAATCACGAACAAATTTAACACATGAATGTATCACAAGCAAAATCGAAAACACATAACATATCAAAATGGTTTGGGTCGGTCCAAAATGGAACGTACTGCACATTCCCGCATAGCGGTCCTGTGCAGCCGTGAACGGAACGTACT
>JAOSBK010000003.1:29491724-29505085 GCA_027568895.1 Erythroxylum shatona
TAACTTTATTATTAGTATTATTATTATTATTATTATTATTTATTATCTTTTAATTCTTACTAGTATTAATTATTCATACTATTATTAATTATTATTATAAATTTTATACTTATTATTATTAATTTTATCAATTAATTTTAATTTGATTTTTGTTGTTATTAACTTTATTATTATTATTATTATTACTATTGTTATTATTATTATTATTAACTTTATTATTATTATTATTATTATTATTATTATTAACTTTATTATTGTAATGTTTATTAATAACTTTATTATTGTTATTATTGTTATTATTATTAATGTTAATTTATCATCATCATCATCATCATCATCATCATCATCATCATCATCATCATTATTATTATTATTACTACTGTACAAAATTAATTTTCTTCTTCTACTTATTATTTGAACTTATAAAATTTTATGTTCAGTTATAATTTTACTTTCCAACATTTTGTAATGGTTAATTTTTCTGATCCGACTCATGTCAACATTCACTATATAGTCACAATTGCAATATAAAATAACAATAAAACGATATTAAACCAAAACAAAACATAGGGCTTTAAATTACTAAAAAGTTAGTTAGTTGAACAAAATATAAGTTTCAGCCCTATTTTACATAACGAGACAAAATAGATTTTACATGAATATAATGTTCAGTGTGTGGCAAGAAATCTCCTCACCCACCCAAGTTTTCGAGAAGATGCCAAAGCAAAAAACACAAGCATTTGTTGAGGATGATCAGGAAGTTTGCCTAAAGCAATATCCCTTTCATCCTCTGTGAGTCCCTCTATCTCACTCAATGCAATATCTAACTGTTCAAATTTTTTCTGAACATTTGTTTCATTCCCAATACTCTGAGACAACTCAGATCCAAGCTGATGTATGGTATCAGCCAACATCCTGGCAGCAGCCATAATTGATTCTGTAAGGCTTGCTTTTTGCGTATCATTACTCCTTTTTCTCCTCCGTCCTGAAATATTTTCTGTTTGTCTTCCAATACCTGAGGTTTGAGGTTGGGTGAATGACTTTTCTATCTCATGCTAACTATGCGCATATTGATCTTCATCACCTTCATTTATCCCACCTACATCTTCTTGCCTTTCCATTTCTTCAAGAATATCTGCAGCAGTTTGTGCGTCATAATGAAGCTATAGTTAATCCTAATGATAATAGAATATTATTCTCTGCACACACCAAATTAACACGTTTTACACATAACAGTTGAAATAGAAAAGGGAAAGATCCATGGCATTTTTGGATTGAAACAGAAAAGGGAACTGAGTTCCATGGCATTTTTGGACAAGTCATACTGTTTTGGTTGCCCTCTGCTACTCATCCAGAACACTTGGAATAATTCTTGTGACATTATAAATAGAAAGTTGCTGTCGTATTTTATTCTACCAACAAAACAATGTTTCAAGTAAGTGGTTTATTACTATTACACAACTAACGTGGATGAGCAATTGCCACTCAATATCGCACATCAAGCCTAATGGGACAAAAAGGAAACCCTGCCTGGAGAAAGAAAAAGAAAGGGAGCAAAAGGGACTACTGGAAATAATAGAAAATACTGAGCAAGTCTGAAAGAACGAAGAAAACAAAACCAGCAAAAATCCAACATATCGACGAAGTTGAGAAATACTCAAATGTTCAGGTCTCCAGTAATAATTATCAAGAACAATCACAATTAAATTGACAAAACAACTGAAACAAAGATTGTAGCAGTTCCTAACCGCAAAAAGGCTAGATCATAAGGAAGTAATAAATGTCACAAATGGATGGCCACATGAAGGGTGAATATACCTCAAGTCCTCCAATTGTCTCCTTGTACCCAGACTGAGCATATTCTCCAGTTAAAGTCTCCTAAGGGCAATTGGGAGTTTGCGGGCGAAAGTCAGGAGGACCAAGTCTGAAGATTGAACACAAACAATTCACAAGAAGGAAGAGCAATATCACCTGAAGTTGCTATCAATTAAGGACAAACAATATTGAATCCAGAAAACAAAAATTGATGTGTATTGACTCAAAATATCCAAAAAAATATACATTCAATCTAAACAGTAGATCGCATGAAAAGATAGCTAAATCAGAACATACCTAGAATTCAATGGTTCTTTATCGCATTTCAACCTATATGGTGTCAATGGAGGTGGCCGCCTGCAGCACAGAAAAAAGGCAATTATAAGTAAGATAAACTCATCACAGAAACAACAAAACATTCCAATCTGTAAGAAGAAATCTCATAAATGCACTGTTCGGTGAACAGTTCACGCTGAACAGTTCAGCGTGAACAGTTCACGCTACTGTTCAGTGAACATTCACGCTGAACAATTCAACGTGAATAGTTCACGCTCCATTGGAAATACCCAGATTAGAAGGAGAAGAACATGAAACCCATTGGAACAAGAAACATATTGGAAATACCCACGTTGAATAGTTCAGCGTGAATAGTTCACGCTCCATTGGAAATACCCAGATTAGAAGGAGAAGAACACAAAACCCATTGGAACACGAAACACATTGGAAATACCCACACGAAAAAAAAACCAAACAAATTACCCAGATGCAATTCATCGGAAATACCTAGATAAAATACCCACATGAAATGTAATACCCCTCATTCAATCAAAACCCATTACCCAATCAAAACAATACAAATAACTTACCTACAATATGGTGGTAGAACGCTGGAACGTCAAGAAGAGGAAGAACTTTCGAAGAGAGGCTCCAAGATATTTCAGCTGTTGAAGAAGAAAAACAAGTTTCGGGAGGAGGCTTGTGTGTAAGAAGGATAGGTTTGTAAAAAGGAACAAGCTTAGATGTAGAAGAAAGATTACGGATTCGTCGATTAAGTAAAGATAGGTTTTAGTCGGTTTTAGCTATTCTTTAAAATCGTAGAATACGTATTGACATTGAACGAGTATTATGTGTTTACTTTAAACCAAACACGAGTTTAATAATTACCAAGGAATATGGTAGGAATAGAATTCCTATTCCCTCATACCAAACAGGCCATTAGTAGTTCTTTGGTGTACTTAAATTGATTGATGAAAATACACTTCTTCGTTTCCCGAATTTGAAGTCTAAAAAGAGGTCAAGTTCTTCCATAATACTTATCTCAATTTTCCTACTCATATATATATATATATAAATTCTTTGCAGAAGATTTTATCAATTATACCAAAAATAATATCACTAGCATAAATTTATACAATTAGAATGTCCTGCTTATATTTTTTAATGAAAAAAGTTATGTCAACCTTGTCTTTAGTAAAATCATTTTTTTAAAACAACGTACTAAGCTTATCTTATCAAGCTTTAGGAGCTTGTTTCAAACTATGGAATCTTTAGAGAGCTTTGCATCATAAATTTCAATATTAGGAGGATGATTAACATAAATTTCTTTTTACAATAAAATTATTTTAAAATACACTTTTGTTGTATCTAATTTCTATTACTATTAATTGCCTTCATATATTAATTTTGGTTACAAATCCTTGTAGTTTGATCCAAATGTGAGATTAATTAAGTAAAAATAGTGTGAATATTGCATGAATGTTAATTGAGTTATTTTGTGAATTTTGCATTAAAACACCAAAGTCACGTAATTTTTGCATTAAATGTTATGTAGGGGTGATTTGGTAAGTCACCACTGTGCAAGGTGGTAATTTTATGTCACCATCGTGCATGATTAATGCACGGGGGTGATAAGGGAGTCACACCCGTGACTCCCCATGCACGAGTGTGACAAGGGAGTCACACTGTTGGACACCCTGCCCTCGTGAGTCACGAGTCTGACGTCCTAAGTGACATCTGGACACGTGTCTCGCAAAGGTGGCGTGCCCCCACCAAGACAACTTACTTTTACTATTTCCGAACAGATGTTGACTTGAATCATTTTGCACCAGCCTTAGGACAATTAGCATAACTGACATTAGGGATATCGGATTAAGATCCTCTTAGGATGATTTCAAAGAAGGCTTGGAGATCTACAACTTTGAGGAGACCTTGAGGTCAGATTCTATCTTATGAAAGATCAAAAATGGAACAGAAGATAGGAGAAGGCGAAAGACAAAGAACATGTCAGTGAAACATAGACGACACATTAGCAAAACACAGAAGAAGACACATCGGCAAAACACAGAAGCAGACACGTCAACAAAACACAAAAGAAGCGAAAAGATAGAAAAAGCAAAAGACAGAAGAAGCGAAAAGACAAAAGAAGCAAAAGGCAGAAGAAACAAAAGACAGAAGAAGCAAAAAGGCAGAAGAAGCAAAAGACAGAAGAAACAAAAGATAGAAGAAACGAAAAGACAGAAGAAGCAAAACACAAAAGAAGCAAAACACAGAAGAAGCAAAAGACATAAGAAACGAAAAGACAGAAGAAGCAAAAGACAGAAGAAGCGAAAAGACAGAAGAAGCAAAAAGGCAGAAGAAGCAAAAGACAAAAGAAGCAAAACACAGAAGAAATGAAAAGATAGAAGAAAAGACAGAAGAAGCAAAAGACAGAAAAAGCGAAAAGACAAAAGAAGCAAAAGACAAAAGAAGCAAAAGACAGAAGAAACGAAAAGACAGAAGAAGCAAAAGACAGAAGAAACGAAAAGACAGAAGAAGCAAAAGACAGAAGAAGCAAAAGACAGAAGAAGCAAAAAGACAGAAGAAGCAAAAAGGCAGAAGAAGCAAAAGATAAAAGAAGCAAAACACAGAAGAAATGAAAAGATAAAAGAAGCAAAACACAGAAGAAGCAAAAAAAACAGAAAAAGCAAAAGACTGAAGAAGCAAAAGACTGAAGAAGCAAAAAGGCAAAAGAAGCAAAAGACAGAAAAAGCAAAAGACAGAAGAAGCGAAAAGACAGAAGAAGCAAAAGACAGAAGAAGCGAAAAGACAGAAGAAACAAAACACAGAAGAAGAAGCAAAAAGGCAGAAGAAGCAAAAGACAGAAGATAACAAAACACAGAAGAAGCGAAAAGACAGAAGAAGCAAAAGACAGAAGAAACAAAAAACAGAAGAAGCAAAACACAGACGAAGCAAAACACAGAAGAAGATGACGTCATCATAATTAAAATACACTTTTGTTATGTCTAATTTCTATTACTATTAATTGCCTTCATATATTAATTTTGGTTGCAAATCCTTACGTTTTGATCCAAATGTGAGATTAATTGAGTGAAAATGGTGTAAATATTGCATGAATATTAATTGGGTTATTTTGTGAATTTTGCATTAAAACACCAAAGTCACGTAATTTGTGCATTAATTGTTATGCAGGGGTGACTTGGTAAGTCACCACCGTGCAAGGTGGTGATTTTGTGTCACCACCGTGCATGGTTAATGCATGGGGGTGACAAGGGAGTTACACTTGTGACTCCCCATGCACAGGTGTGACAATGGAGTCACACTCATGATTCCCCATGCACGCATGTAAGAGGTTTTAACATTAATTATGGCTTTAATACGTGGCAACTCACGATGTTAAGACACGCAACTCTAAACTTAAAGAGACTCGAATAAAAGGAGGAGAGGGTGGTGGCTGAGAAGAATCATCTTTTATTCACTGTTTCATTCGTTCACTCACACAAAGGCATAGACATGGGAGGCACAAAGAGATAAAGAAAAAGAAGATAAAAAAAGACGAGAAAGAGAGATAGTATGAGAAGGAGAAGAAGAGAGCAACAATAGAGAAGTAGGAGTTGGGAAGAGAGGCCGAAAGCGAGAGCTAGAGTTGATCTTGAGCAAACATTCGGTTGGAGGAGAGCAATTGATGTAGAAGACGAGAGCCAAAGCCGAAAATTAAGAGTGCAGAAGACCTCCAATATCTCATTATCTGACCCTTTGTTTGCTTGTCTCATTCCTCATCTGTTGCTTATTTCTTTGAGTTTACTGTTCTATTGGTATTAATTGATTTATACTCTTGTTAGCTTAACGATGGTTGCTTGTTATCTTATCATAGTTCATTTAAGTAGTTACTGGGTTGTTATTTTCAAACTGCTGTCGACAATAATATGGGATTGAAGTACTTAAGTATGATGAAATGTGTGTATGATATGATGGGCTAATCTCTTTTCTTGAGAATTAATGTAGCTATTTAGTTGAATATGCATGATTAGGTTATAGATATGTTGTCTTATTTATTGTTGTGATTTTTGAACTGAATGGATATAATAAAATGACCAAATATTGCATCATTTTGGTGTTAAATGACGAGATATGAAGTTTAATACGGATCGTGAAACTATGGACACTTTAGTTAAGAACTAGAAATATATTAACTTAAGTGGTAATTGGTAGTCGGGTTTTCATTATTAATTCGGATGGTAACTTGTTGAATATGAAAGTTAGACTAGTTCATTATTCGAATCGATTTAGAACCTAACTATTAATTTTAGTAAGACAACAATCCAATCATTTTCCCTTAATCATACATAGGAGATTAAATTAGTGAAATTAATTTTTAAGAGTTTTTCCACTTCAATTAATTTATTTGTCTTTGCTCTAATTGATTTTGTCTACTTTTTAATTTACTTTCATAATTTTCCTTAAAAAGCTTTCACTCAATAATTGGGATAGAATGCTTAGGAATGCATTGTTTTAATTTTTATTTTTAATTCAATCTTAAATTAAGTTGAACAATTTCACCTCTGTGAGGGACGACGCTGGGTTATCAGCTACAACGATCTCGTATACTTGCGAGTAGGATAGTCTAGGTCTTTTTAGAACTTTTTAGGCATAATAAGTTTTTGGCATCGTTGCCAAGGTGGTGTTTGGTATTTTTGAAATTGAATTAACTTTGATTATTTTTATTTGCTAAAGTGATTTTTTATTATTTCGTCGATTATTTTGTATGTTTATGCATACATTTTTACTGTGTTATTTCATTGGGTTATTTTAGTAATTGTCTTATTAATTCATTGTTGTTTTATTTGGTTAATGCAAGAAAGTAGGTCTTAGGAAGGTGAGCTTGCTCCCTTTATTGACAACGTACATTGGATAAGAGAACTTCCAAAGGACTTTGAAGACAATCTCAAGGGATTCAAACCAGAATATCAAGAAATGGGTGAAAGGCAGCCAGTAATGAAGGAGTATGTCAGACAGATAATTGGCACTGCTACTTCATGCATTCGTCTAGGAGAGGCAGCCAGAAACTATGAGTTGAAGAGTATCCACTACAAATGCTGCCATCTTTCTATGGGGTTCCCAATGAAGAACTCTTAAACTTCATTCGGGAATTCTATAACACTCTCCAGACATTCCCGTTGGATGGCCTAAATGAAGATCAACTCAGGATAAGGTGCTTCCCATACACATTGAAGGATCGGGCCAAGGCATGGCTGATAACCCTTCCACTCGGTTCATTAACTACGTGGGAAGAGGTGTACAACAAGTTCATGGGAAAGTTCTATTCCCATAAAAAAAACTTCTGAGTTAAGAACAAGTATAGCTGCCTTCACTCAAATGGAGGGAGAGTCAATCCATAAGGCAAGGGAATGCTTCAAACTCCTACTCATTCAGTGTCCACACCATCATTTTCCACTCCTCATACAGAATCAGTTCTTTTATAATGGATTGACCAACAATGTCAATATACAGTGAACAATGCAGCAGGAGGAGCTGTGGGAGAGAAGATTGCAAAAGAAACATATGAGATCTTTGAAATATTGGGGGCCAATTCTCAACAAAAGAGTGTGAGAGGGAGAAGAGCTAGAGTTTATGAAGTGAGCTCAAATCAAGAAATGGCTATGTAATTGGTGAAGCTCACAAAGCATGTGAAAATGCTAACCATAAGAGAATTTCAATATGCTTCGAGTCATAAGGTGGGTGGTATATGTGGAACTTTTTGTCATGGGACTAATGTTTGTTCGTATAATTTTGAATCTTTTGTAGGTGAGGAAGAACAAGTAAATTCACTTAATAGTTTTCAACCGAGGGTGCGGAATGACTCATATTCAAACACCTACAACCCTGGTTGGAGAAACCACCCTAATTCCTCTTGGAAGTCCGGCAACCCACCAGTGCAACCCCAACTACCATATCAGAATTTTTAGAGGCCTAATTATTACCAAGGGTAATCATCACTTCAAAACCCACCAAGCAAGCCTTCTTTAGAGGAAAGCCTAAATGCATTTATTTAGGTCACAACTCAAAATCAAGAAACGAACAACAATTGGTTCGATTCTTTGGAGGCATCTTTGAAGGGGATTGAGATTCAAGTAGGCAACTTGTGGCTCAATTGCACATCAATCAAAAAGGAAAGTTGCCCATTCAATTTGAGCAAGCACAAGCAGTCATTATTCTAAGAAGTGGTAAGGTAATCAATAAGCATGTTGAGATCCTTTCTAATCTTTCTAGTGTAGGTAATCAAGAGAGGGAAAGCCTCCCCAACAAAGAAAGCAAACAGAATGGAGGAAGCAATGGGCACGACAACCCTTCAAGTCAGGATCAAAAGGATGAAAAATTAGGGCATGCAGCTGACTACAATAAAGGAACAAGATTGTATAAGGCGACTAATCCTTATAGACCATCGATCCTATATCCAAGCCGCCTTAAGGAATGGAAACAAGATAAGCAATTTTCTGATCTTTATAATATGTTTTCCAAAGTTAATATTAACTTGCCTTTGTTAGGTGTGATCAGAAACATTTTAGCTTATATGAAGTTCTTCAAGGAACTAAGCACCAAGAATCGAAAGTTCGAGCCAAACGAGAAGGTGATAGTTTCAGAGGTTGCAAGTGTGGTGCTACAGCAACAATTACCCCCCAAATTGAAGGATCCAAGGAGTTTTCTTGTGCAAGTATCAATGGGTAATGGTGATAAGGTTAAGGGTATGCTTGACCTTGAAAGAAACCTAGTTTACAACACCTTTAAGGATAACTTGATCGATTCCATGTATTGTGTGCACTTAAAGTTTTATTATTGGATCACCAAGTCGTAATATGGGTCAAATGGGAGATTGTTAGACTATTTTATGTCCCATGTAACTTATAGTTTGAGTACCATGAAAAGCACCCAAGATAATGGTTATTAGGTATTAAGTAATGGCTCTCAAATGGGTCAAAAATTCTTTTCCTCTCTCTTCCAATTACCAAAGGACATGTTCGTTGGTGATGGTATATAAGTTGAAAAAACTTATTGAATAAATGATTCTCAACCATTGAAGAAATCGCTAAAGGAAAGAAGAAGAGAGGAAATAAAATTCTTTCAAAGAAACCAACATCTAACGAAAAACAATCAGGGATACAGGTATGCAAAATGAATTGATCCATAATTGATTAACATCTACATCGAAAAATACATTGTACTTTCAACACTTAATATGACAATAGCTAAAATTAAAGAACTCTTTCTTTAAGAATAGAAATACAATTTTCTTTTCTTTTCTTTTGTTGATTTCAATGTGAAAAATGAAAGAGAATAACTTGCTTTCTTCTCTTTGCAATTTAAATGTTTAAAAGAGAAAGGGAGAGTAATTTCTTCGCTTCTTAAGTCTTAAAAACGTATAAAACATGAAAAATATCTATTTTTGACTCTTTCTTCTTTGTAAGTGTTTTTATCGTTTTTTTAAACTTGAAAAAACCACCCACGTAACTTCATGTTGTTTTGGTTTAAATGTCAAACCAAAACAAAACCACCAAGGCCTTTTACCATCTGACACCTTTTCTTTTTTAATTATTATTATTATTTATAAAATAAAATAAAATAATTGTACAAGAGAATTTTCAATATTAATTTTATTTTTTGTGCTAGCACAAAAAATATAATAATATGTCATATAGATTATTTAATAAATTATCTCATAATAAATTAAATAATCATAAGCAAGAAATATTACACTCCTAAGTATGTGACCATATAGGTTCATCACTAACACTATAAGAAATTAATACAATCCGCAACGTTTTATCAATAAAATGTCGCAGATTGTAAAGACTTTTTGTGACGTTTAAAAAACGTCACAAAAAGTTCAAATTTTCTGCGACATTTATAAAAACGTCATAAAATTGTAACAATTTTTGCGATGTTTTTTAATTAAAACGTCACGAAATAGAAACTGCGACATTTTGTTAAATAAAATGTCGCGGTTTACGTTTGCCTTTTTTTACCTAATATTTAAAATTCTTCTTGCGCGTTCATTTCCCACTTTCTTCTCTGGCGTTTCTCCTTTGGTTTTTCTCTGGTTTCTTCTCTCTGCCTTCTTCCCACCCAGGCCTCTAGCAGCGCTGCTCTTTTTTCCTCCACTAAGAAGCTCAAGCGTTTCGAGATTTGCAGACTCTTTAAAGTGTGTAATTTAAATCTAGTTTGGTTTTGAATTTCTTTCCATCTTCGTTGGGATTTAGGATGGGAGATCGTTTTTCCTCTTTTTTTCGTCAAAAGATTTTTACGAAACTGGAACTAAGAAACTAGTTTCTCTAGCTTTGGGCTTTTTTTTTGCTTTTCACTGAAGGGTATAGATGGAAATGCTTGGTTTATTTGTTGTTAGTATGTTGGGATGGAGGTTAATATCGCTAGGGTTTCATCCGTAATCTTTTGCTCGTTATGCTTCATGAATCTTGATCGTGTGCCTAAATAGTTAGTTGCCACTTTTCCACTTACATACATTTCTATATTTAAGTATGGGCGGACATGTATGCCTTCTTCGAGTAATAGAACACTGACGAATCAATTATGATTGTTTAGTTGGGTAAGTGGAATTTCATACAGAAGTTATGTGCTTGTTTCATTTCTAAGCCACAATTTGGCATCTGCTATGCAATTCCCCTTTTGCCTTAAGAAATAAATGTCAAATTTAGAATCAGTGATTTTGAGATGCTTGACGCTTGTTTATTTTTGTTGGAATTTTGCAAATTCCTGGGTCCATGTTGTTGCTATTCTCATCACTTGTAATAACAGTGGATACATACTGAGCTATTCTAATAGCATTATGGTTCACCTAGGATGGACAATGGGTGTGATTGGTTTATTTGTGGCTACTACACTGTACCCTTCTTGCCAAACTCCAACAACTTGGCGGGAGGAGGCACATCAAATATAGAGATCTTGCAGGGTATATTTACGGTATGAGCTAGGTCACAAGACTCCGCAGTGGAGATTTTTA
This sequence comes from Erythroxylum shatona, assembly GCA_027568895.1. Taxonomy (NCBI): domain Eukaryota; kingdom Viridiplantae; phylum Streptophyta; class Magnoliopsida; order Malpighiales; family Erythroxylaceae; genus Erythroxylum; species Erythroxylum shatona. The sequence goes on from JAOSBK010000003.1 coordinate 29,502,829, forward strand.
ACTGTATGTTTTTCTTTCTCTTCATGTAATTACTGGTAACACATAGAACTTGCTTTGTTATGTCTTAGTGTTTTGATGTCTTCTTTTTTTAGCCCTTAATCTACAGGTAAAAAGGGATATAATATTCTTTGGTTGTTGCAGTACCTTAACCTTTTCATGGCCAGTACTGGATTAATCATTCTTGTTGGTTCAGCTATTCAGGTAGAATGAAATGGAAGCACTCAGCTTTCATTATCTTAACATCGTCCTTGTTGATTAGTTAGATTTAGTAATTGTCAGTAAAATGACTTTGTTTCTGCCATTTCCTTGAATATCGTAACTTAAGATATGTTCAATAGGTATAAATTTGTCCTTAAGGCTGAAGATGATATTTACTTTTATTGTTCTGTTGGAATACTGTCTCATTATACAAAGAAATTGTGTCTTCAACATTCTAACTTGACTGGTTGTTGATATTTTCATGTGAAGTACCAAACTTGTGATCTTTCCTCTCATGCTATCTAATTATATGTTCTTGAATGTGGGTGTACGTACTCTTTTTATGGATGACAAGGCTTTTAAGATTTCATATTGTAATCTCATTGTAGGGCTTACATTTTTCATATTTGCGATTATGGTTCCTCATTTGTCGACTCTGGCATCTTGGTTGCACCTCTCAGCATTTACCGGAATATATGTTTTTATAGCCCTTGGAATCTGCATCAAAGATGGTAAATTCACTCATGTGTTTTTATGATGCAACACTATATATAATCATCCTGGAAAGTTTTGTTTCAGTCACTGTTACCTCACTCAGTGTTGCAAATTTTTTTATCATACATTGTCTAAAGATTTTGGTTTTCTTGGTTTGCAGCTATACGGACAGTGAGATAGATGTAAGTAGAGATAAGACTCCGAAACAGCAAGCACTTCTTGTAGAGTCAAGAAGGTAAAATGGTGCTAATCTACATACTAAGTATGAACCATTGCTAAAAAAACGTTGATTTTTGTGTTTTTATGATAATCACACAAGTATACGTGGAAGTAACCTTGTTGAAAAGTGCTAGGAATAGTTTGAAGCTGAAAATTAGTTGCCTCTTGTTATTGATCCAAAATTATGTTAATTCCTCAAAGGGATACCATTGTACCAACGTCATGAATGTACATACTTCTGTGTAACTTTTTGGTTGCAATATTATTTTCATCTTGGTTGATTTTGACGTAGAAAAATAGATTGCAAAGAAAGGATTGATTATAATAATACGATTTACCATGCATACTTCATATTCATTTACTTGCAAATGTTCTCATGATTCATCTACCATTTACAGGAATGTTTTTCTCACCATCTTTTAACTTTGCTTTCAGATTCTAGTGACAGGGGATCATGGTTGGTGCTTCCAACGTATTACTTTTTGATTAAACTTCTTTGAGTGCACCTCTTATAGAGTTCTTACGCGTTTGATTATGAAAATCTTAGAGGTGGGATGCCTGAAGCTGCGAGGATAAGAATGGACGCAATTCGAAGCAATTCACAGAGTCTAGTGGTTACTCATGCAACTTCTTCCTCAATCATCAGAACTTCAAGTGGTCTTTTACAGACAAATGTGTGATCAACATGTCTGGTGGATTTTTTTTTCCTTTTGAAAGTTAACTTAGAATGTTATTATCTTGTCGTTTGAAATAGTAGACAAAGGAGGGATGACAGTCATCAGCTTTTGTTTCTGTGTCAGAGAGGTGACACTGACAGCGCTTAAGAGTGAATCAACTAACTGAGTCAATTGTGTTTGATTTTCTGGTGGGTGTAGGATTTCTTTCTTAGTACCTTATCAAACCATTATTGGGATTTCTTATTGCAATGGCACTTTTCAAGCATATGGTATTTCTTTTAAATGGTGGTTCAGTTCTTAGAATCCATCAGCCTTCTTCATCAATAGTTGTCATCTTTTCAATATAGCTATAATAATGTTTAGTTCACCAATATCATACAACTCTTACACTGCGTTTGGTTACTGTCTCCAATATACAGAGACGGAACGAGACGAAAATTTGGAGACGGAATAGAACAAAAATTGGAGACAATGAGGTGTTTGGTTGTGAAGGATAGAACAGAAAAAACTGTCTCCGTCTTGATGACAAAAATATGTTTGGCTGCAGTGGACAGAACATAAAAACAGTATCAATGACGAAAATGCCCCTACAGTATAATATAATTGGAAAGATGTAATTCATTGATTATTTTAAAACGAATGATTTATATTAGTAAAAAAGTTAACAA
>JAOSBK010000003.1:29505185-29520776 GCA_027568895.1 Erythroxylum shatona
TTTCGATTATACATCATGTTGTTGTATGGTCTTTTCCGCAGTGTATTGTGAATACTCAGACCGTACGCGATCCAACAAAGTTGACAGTTGAACTTCTATATTTTCATATTCAACTAGTTCTTGTTCCTTGTGATCTGATATAGCTTCAGTAAAATCTTTCTGTTTAGTATTCCTTTCTTCCTCAATCGTTACAACTTCATAATTTTCTTTATGTGTTATTTTGATCTTTCTCTTGCAGTTTATCTTCTGCAAATATGACATCTCTGCTAATAACGAGCTTGTGAGTAGTGGGATCCCACAGTTGATACCCTTTGACTCCATTAGCATACCCCATAAATCTACATTTCATAGATTTTAGATCTAGTTTTGTGCTATCTTGGGTATTATACATCACGAATACAAGACTTCCAAATGTATGTAACTTAGAATAGTTTGCTGGTTTATTGGTCCACATCTCTATTGGTATCTTCAGATCAATCGATCTTGTTAGTGATCGATTAATCATATAGTAGGTAGTCTTCACTACTTCTGCCTAGAAAGACTTTACCATACTTGCAATTATCAACATGACTCTAGTTCGTTTAATTAGAGTTCTGTTCATTTGTTCTGTCACTCCATTTTGTTGAGGAGTGTGAGGCAACATGAATTGATGTTTGATGCCTTCTCGATTACGAAAATCAATGAACTCATTACCAGTATATTCTCCACCATTAATAGTCTTGAGACACTTGATTTTCTTCCCCATCTCTAACTTAATTTGTGATTTAAATATTGTGAAGGTTTGAAATACATCTCCCTTTCTCTTGATAGGATACACCCAACAACTTCTGGAGTAATCATCAATAAAGGTCAGAAACTACCTTGCTCCACCCAAAGACATAACTGATGCTTGCCATACATCAGAGTGAATCAATTTTAGAATAGCTTTACTTTTAGAATTTGATGCATTAAATTTCAATCTATGTTTCTTACTTGTAATGCAGTGCTCACAGAAGGGTAATGATACATTCGTGAGATTAGGGAGTAGTTTATGCTCAACAAGAATCGTCAACCCTTGTTTTGACATATGGACAAGTTTATGGTGCCACAATTTTGTTGCATTTTCTATAAAACTAACCGATGTATTTGCGTCCATGTATGTCTCTTTTATAAGCTTGTATAAGTTTGTAGTTATCTTTTCTAATTTCATTAATACAATTGTTACTTTAATCACCTTTATAACTCCATTTTGAATTGAGGTCTTGCACCTAATTTCATCCAATTGTCCTAAAGACAATAAATTCTTCTTGAATCCCTTCACTTGTTGCACACTTTGAATAATGTGAACTATACCATCATACATCTTCAACTTTAAGGTGCCAATCCCAACAATCTCCAAGGCATGGTCATTTTCTATGTACACAAATCCTGCAGAGATAGATTTATAAGTGTGAAACCAATCTCAAGGAGTCATATGCCACGTTTCTCTTGAATCCATTATCCAAGCATCATTGACCTCTATTTTGTCCTTAAACATCGTTGCTACTTTATTGTATAAAATTTTTCCATTGGCAACATATCCCTGAGAAGTTGATGCTTTATGGCCCTTGTCTCCACCCTTCCTGAATTGACATTCACTTTTAAAATGTCCTCTTTTGCCACAATTGTAACATTTGAGATTTTTCTTACTTTTAGATTTTGACCTTCCTTATTTATGATTCCATTTTGTTTGTGACTCTTAGAGGAATCACGCTCCATTGACCGTCCTCTTGTCATCGATAAGGCTTCCGTTTGATGCGAACTTGTTAACCTTTATTCCTTGTTGATGCTCTGCTTTCTTCTTCAAGAATTAAAGCAACAACATCATCAAATACCAAAGTATCTATGAGCATATTATTGGTTAAATTAATGATGAATTGGTTCTATGAATTTGGAAGAGTTTGAAGTAGAATCTCTGCACATTCAGTTGGATTTACATTATGCCCCAACTTTGAAAGTTGAAAGCATAGAGAGGTCAGAATATTGATATGCTCTGTTACTGAAGTAGATTCAGACATTCAGAGTGTGTAGAGTCTCCTCTTCAGAAAAATTATGTTGTGAAGAGACTTAGCTTAATATCTCATTGGTTATTTTCTTTTCCTCTACATCTTGAAAAATATCATCCAATACACCAAGATGCAAATCTGACATGACTAAGTATCTATTTGTTTCCATTTGACGTCATCTGTGAAATCCGTTGGCCTAACACTAATGGCCTTTATGCAGTTGTCTTTTACTAATACTTCCTTCATCTTCAATTTCCATAACAAGAACTTTGTCCTGTCAAACTTTGTAATATCAAGTTTGGTCAACATTACTTCTATCACAAGAATTGACTCCCACGCTCTCATGTGAAAAAGGGAAACTCCCTCGAGTTACCTCCACTTAGCATGTAAAAAGACTGTAGTACTCCAGGAAAGTTCCCAAGAAAGGTTAGAGGGGTCATAAATGGCTCTACTTAAAACCCAGTCTCCTTAAACAAAGATTTTCCTAGACATGCATTCAATCACCTTAAATATAAGCAAAAAAAATGCCCAAAAAATGACAACAAGAACCGGAGAATAGGACCACCTTTAACCCGTAAGAACACTAATGAAAAACTCATTTTCTGATATGGAAGATCATACTATGCTGCAATCACAGAGCATACTTGAGCAACCTTTGGGTTCTGATACCGTTGATTAGGTAAGGACTTTGCCTAGATAGACCAAACACACCAATAAAAAAAATTAAGGTAAAAAGGGATACACAAGATTTAACATGGAAAACCCCTTAATAAATATAGGAGAAAACCACGGGTAAGAATAGAAAACTTTTCACTATAGAAAACAAAGATTACAAGAGGAAGATCTCACAATCCACACTAAGAATTAATACACAAGTTTATGGGAAAGAGATTTTTGGATGTTTAAAACCATAGGCATATGTCTTTTTATATAGCTTCAAATGAAGCCTATAATCTCACCCACTTTCGATGTGGAATAGAAAACCAATAAACCCAAGCATTCACAGTTCTTTGCAAAGAAGGATAGATTTATGAAGTAAAAAGAAAGATCTACCTGCTTTTTCTTTCAAGGAAGATTTTGCTGGAGTTGATGACTGTTTTTCCAGTCTTCTTATTGCACAATGAAACCTTTAGACTTGTATCACTATCATCATCAACTTTCTTGGTTTTCGATTTTCCAAAAATTCGATTTTAGTTGCTCCTTTCACAATTAGTTTGTGTTTTCTGTTGTCATCTTCGAATTCTTCTTCATTTTCATTTTTCTCCTCACTTTTGAAATGCCCAAGTGCCTCAACATCAGGTTTCTCTGGAATTCCATTGTTGTTTTCATTTTCTACATTTTCATCTTGCTCTTGCTCTTGTTTTTCTTCACTTGATTCATCCTCTCTATCATATGTAGTTTTTTTCTTTGTTTTTGAAACATCCTCATCCTTCCTTCCACCTTTAAAAAATGTCAAAATTATATCATGACAAAACTGTTGGGAAATCGAGACAAAATTCGATCCCCACTATAATGAAATAATTACAATTTTTTTTGTATTTTGATTTTCCAAAAATTAAGATTACTTTAATTATATAAAAATATTAAAACATAAATCATAATAAAGTATGAATTTTAATTCGTCTCTTATTCCATAGCTTCATCATTGTTGTGTCTAATTTTTATTACTTTTAATTGCCTTCATATCTTGATTTTGGTTACAAATCCTTGTGTTCTGATCCAAACGTGAGATTAATTGAGTAAAAATGGTGTGAATATTGTATGAATTTTAATTGGGTTATTTTGTGAATTTTGCATTAAAATACCAAAGTCACGTAATTTTTGCATTAAATGCCAAGTCACCATTGTGCAAGGTGGTGATTTTATGTCACCACCGTGCATGGTTAATGCACAGGGGTGATAAGGGGTCACATCCATAACTTCCTATGCGCGGGTGTGACAAAGGGAGTCACACCCGTGACTCTCCATGCACAGCCGTGAGAAGTTTTAACATTAATTATGGCTTTAATATGTGGCAGCTCACAATGTTAAGACATGCAACCCTAAACCTAAAGAGAGGATAATAAAAGGAAGAGAGGGTGGCGGCTGTGGGGATCATCTTTTATTCACTGTTTCATTCGTTCACTCACATAGAGACACAGACGGGATGTGCAGAGAGATAGAGAAAAGGAAGATAAACAGATACAAGAAATAAAGATAGTCTAAGAAAGAGAAGAAGAGAGAAACAATAGAGAAGTGGGAGCTGGGAAGAGAGGTCGAAAGCGAGAGCTAGAGTTGATCTTGAGCAAACATTCAGTTGGAGGAAAGCAACTGAAGCAAAAGTCGAGAGCCAAAAATGAAAGTTGAGAGTGCAAAAGACTTCTAATAACTCATTATCCGACCCTCTGTTTGCTTATCTCATTCCTCATCTATTGCTTGTTTCTTTGAGTTTACTGTTATGTTCGTATTAACTTATTCATACTCTTGTTAACTTAACGACTATTGCTTATTATCTTGTCATAGTTCATTTAAGTAGTTACTAGGTTGTTATTTTCAAACTTATGTTGATAGTAATATGGGATTGAAGTATTTGAGTATGATGAACCATGTGTATGATATGATGGGCTGATCTCTTTTCTTGAGAATTAATATAACTAATTAGTTGAATATGCATGATTGGGTTACAAATATGTTGTCTTATTTATTGTTGTAGTTTCTGAACTAAATGTATGTAATAAAACGGCCAAACTTTGCATCATTTTAGTGTTAAATGAAGATTCGAGAGATGAAGTTTAATACAAATCATGAAATAATAGACACTTAAGTGAAGAACTAGAAATATATTAACTTAAATGGTAATTGGTATTTGGTTTTTCATTATTAATTCAAATAATAACTTGTTGAATACGAAAGTTAGACTAGTTCATTATTCGAATTGATTTAGAACCTAACTATTAATTTTAGTAAGACAACAATCCAATCATTTTTCCTTAATCTTGCATAGGAGATTAAATTAGTGAAATTAATTCCCAAGAGTTTTTTCACGTCAATTAATCTATTTGTCTTTGCTCTCAATTGATTCTGTCTACTTTCAAATTAATTTGTAATTTTCCATAAAAGTTTTCACTTAAAAATCGGGATAGAATGTTTAGGAATGTATAGTTGTTAATTCAAACTTAATTTAAGCTGACCAATTTCACCTCTGTAAGAGATGACCCTGGATTATCAACTATAACTATCTCATATAGTTGTGAGTAGGGTTGCCTAAGTCTTTTTCGAACTTTTTAGGCATAACAAGTTTTTGGTGCTATTGTCGTGGAGATGTTTAGTGTTTTGAACTTGAATTAATTTTGATTGCTTTTATTTGCTAAAGTGATTTTGATTGTTTCGTCTATTTATTCATACATTTTTTTCGTGCTATTTCATTGAGTTATTTTAGTAATTTTCTTATTAATTCACTATTGTTTTTATTTGGTTTATGCGATGAAGGAGGTCACAGTAAGGTGAACTTACTTCCTTTATTGACTAAGTACATCGGACAAGAGAACTTCCAAGGGACTTTGAAGACAATCTCAAGGGATTCAAACCGGAAGATCAAGAGATGAGTGAAAGACAACCAGTAATGAAGGAGTATGCCAGATCAGTAGTTGGTACTGCTACTTCATGCATTCATCTGGGAGAGGCAGCGAGAAATAATGGGTTGAAGAGTATCCATTATAACATTTGCCCTATTTCTATGGGGTTCCCAATGAAGACCCTTTAAACTTCATTTAGGAATTTTATACCTCTCTCCAGACGTTCCCGTTAGATGGCCTAAATGAAGATTAACTTAGGATGAGGTGCTTCCTATACACATTGAAGGATCGGGCCAAGGTATTGCTGATGACCCTTCCACCTAGTTCATTGACTTCATGGGAATTGACGTACAACAAATTCATGGGAAAGTTTTATTCCCACCAAAAGACTTTTGAGTTACAGAGAAAGATAGCTACCTCCACTAAGATGGAGGGAGAGCCATTCCATAAAGCATGGGAATGTTTCAAACTCCTGCTCATTTAGTGTCTACACCATCATTTTCCACTCCACATGCAGAACTAGTTATTTTATAATGGATTGACACAATAATGTCAATATACGATGGACATTGTAGTAGAAGGAGCTATGGGAGAGAAGACAGGCCAAGAAACATATGAGATCTTCGAAATGTTGGTGGCCAATTCTTAACAAAAGAGCATGAGGAGGAGAAAGCTGGAGTTCATGAAGTGAGCTCGAATTGAGAATTAGCTCGGCAGTTAGCTGAGTTGACGAGGCATATGAAGATGCTAACTACAAGGCTATCCCAAAATGTTCCAAATCAAGAGTGATGTTGTATATGTTGAACTTATGGTCATAGAGCTAACGTTTGTTCATATTCTTGTAAGCTTTTGTAGACGGAGAGGAACAAGTGAACTCACTCAATTGTTTTTAACTAAGGGAGGGAAATGATCCATACGCAAACACCTATAACACTGGTCAGAGAAACTACCCCAATTTTTCATAGAAGACCAATTATCCACCAATACAGCCCCAATAACAATACCAAAAATAAAGGCTGAATTATTAGTAAGGGCAATCCTCACGTCAAAACCCATCAAGTGAGCCTTCTTTGGAGGAAAGCTTGAATGTGTTTATTCATGTCACAACTCAAAATTGAGAACTAAACAATAAGAGGTTTAATTCTTTGGAGGCATCTATTAGATAAATTTATAAATTTTTAGATATATTACATATATTTTTTAGATAAATAATAATAAAAATAAAAATAATAGAAATATATATAAAAAAGGATTAAGATCCAAGTAGGGCAACTCGTGGCTCAATTGCACGACAATCAAAAAGGGAAGTTGCCTAGTCAACCAAAGCAAGCACAAGCAATCATTATTATGAGAAATGGTAAGGTAATCGATAAGCATGTTGAGATTCCTTTTAATATTTGTTATGCAGGTAATCAAAGGGAGGTGAGCCTCCTCAATGAAGAAAGTAAGCAGAATGGAGGAAACAATGGGTACGAAAACTCTTGAAGTCAGGTTCAAAAGGATGAAAAATTAGAGTATGCAACTGACTGCAATGAAGGACTAAGATTGCATAAGGCGACTAATCCTTATAACCACAGATCCTATATCTGAGCCACCTTAAGGAATCGAAACAATATAAGTAATTTTCTGATCTTTAGAATATGTTTTCCAAAGTTAATATTAACTTGCCTTTGTTAGGTGTGATAAAAAACATTCCAGCTTATGTGAAGTTTTTCAAAGAACTAAGCACCAAGAAACGAAAGTTCGAGTCAAACGGGAAGGTGATAGTTTCAAAGGTTGCAAGTGTGGTCCTATAATAGCAATTACCCCCCAAATTGAAGGAATTAGGGAGTTTTCTTATGCAAGATCAATAGATAATGGTGATGAGGTTAAAAGTATACTTGACCTTGGGGTGAGTATAAACCTTATGCCTTAATCTATTTATGAGAAACTAGATCTAGGGTAATAAAGACCAACCAATATGTGCCTATAATTAGCTGATAGGTCAATCTGTTATTCGAAAGGAATAATGGAAGATGTGTTAGTGAAGGTTGGTAGATTGATTATTCCTGTGGACTTTGTGGTCTTAGACATGGGGGAGGTTAAACAGTAAGGGAAGGAGCACGCCATACTCCTAGGTAGGCCTTTTATGGTCACTACAACTAATACCTTGATTGATGTGAAGAGCCAAAAGCTGAGCATGAATATTTTAGGAGAAACAATAGAATTCTCAATATTTAATGTTGAACTTGTTCCTAAAACTACTGTTTATGAAGAATGCTCTCGTGTTGATCAGTTTAATATTGTAGACTTTGATTTTGTGTTGCAGGAAGAAGAAGAAAAGAAGTTGAGCTTAGTAAGGGAGATTGATAAGTGCTATCCATTGCTGGATGATGCAACTATGGGAGAGGTTGGAAAATTTTTAGAGAAGAAGATCTGTGAAGAGAGTGTAACAGGGGAATCGATCACTTTGGACGATCCACCTTGATCATAACGGTTGAGGTGTCTAGCTAAAAGACATTAAATAAGCACTAAATGAGAGGCAATCCATATCATTTCTGTTTTGTCTTTCAATTTAGTTGTTTGTTGTTTTTTAAATGAAACTTGACTTAATCTATTTTCTTTGTATGCATAAGCTTTCTTTTCAATCTCTTCTATTTCTCTCCCTCGCAACTGTATCCACTCCTCAATTTTCGGATGCCATGCTTCACACTGCATTGACGTAGCTACCACCACATTTTCAGATAGTATTTCTTTCCCTATTTTTTTATTGTTCATACTGCATGTAGTTTAATTTCTTTTAGTATTTAATGTTTGCCCTCATTGTGTTAATTCTTATCTTTTGCCCTAAACCCCTCTTTTACTTTTTTTTTGGTCACATTAGGAATAGTGTGATGTTTAAGTGTGGGGGTGTATTAATTGTGTATTGTGTGTTTGTTTTCCCATTTATTATTTAGAGATGCGTGATCATTAAATGAACCCAATCAGGATTAGAAATGCATAATATGAGTGAATGAGGATACTTGTATGCTTAGACTAATTAACTTGGATTTTTGTTAAAAGGACATTAACTTGTTGTGATAGATGAATGATATTTTTCATTTGATAAGAATTTGAGCCTTTTTGAATTATTAAACACCAATTTTGAGTATTCTTTATTGAGAGTGTTCTTTCATGATTAAGGAACTCTAGAACTTGCTTGCAAATACTAGTTTAGATCACATAATGTTAAGCAAATGTTGAAATGGTGAAGGCAATTAGGATTTACCCTGTTAGCTTAAAAAGCCACCATAATGTCACCTTTAGTGAGCCCCCTTGAGCTTAAATGAATATGTTTCTTTCTTTAAACCCAAAATTTGTGCCTTGACCTTGATTGTTTATTCGCTTCATTACACCTACCATAAGGGCAAGTTGAGCATTTGAAAAGGTATAATCGGGTTTAGGGAATAAGTGTGGGAGAATCATAGCTTATAGTTGGCTTTTAAGTTAGGGATGGCTATGGTTGTAGTAATTTCTCTCCTCTATATTTTTCTTCCCATAATTTCCTTTTTTAAAATGAATAAATAAATAATAAAAAAGAAAAAGAAAAAATGAATGGAAAAGAAAAAATGAATTGAAAAGAAACAAAGGAAAGAGAAGACGACCAGAAAATGAAAGAAGAGGAGAGACGTAAAAATGGGGAGTGCTAACTTTATTATGTGAGAGGAAAGAATTAAGTGTTTTATTTGTCATTTTTCTGAATTACTTTAAATGCTCAACTATCTCTGTGGTTTTAAACTACAATTTTCCTTTTTTCCAACCCTTAGCCCAGCCCCATTAAACTACAATTGATGTTTGTGTTTGATATGAGTGGTGGAGATTGGATTAATAAGCTAGCCTATGGTAGATATCTTACATGAAATGAATGATGAGTGAATATTTACTACCTTTGAATACTTGAGAGGAAGGAGAGTGGAGTGAGTATCTATCATACTTGTTGATGGTTCTTTGAATTGAAGTGCTTTTAATTTTGGCTAAATATGTGAAGAATTGTTGTTCATGGAGTATTATAAGTTTCAAGTTCTTAGATTGTGTTTATTAGAATGATCATTGATATCTTTGACTATTATCTGGGAAAATTGTTGTTTTTATTGTTTGTTCTTCTATAGTCTAGTGCTTTTTATTATGCTTGAGGACAAGCATAGTTTAAGCGTAAGGGAATTGTTGTGTCTAATTTCTATTACTTTTAGTTGCTTTCATATCTTGATTTTGGTTACAAATCCTTGTGTTTTGATCCAAATGTGAGATTAATTAAGTGAAATGGTGTGAATATTGTATGAATGTTAATTGGGTTATTTTGTGAATTTTTCATTAAAATATCAAAGTCACGTAATTTTTGCATTAAATGTTATGCATGAGGGTGACAAGGGAGTCACACCGGTTACTCCCCATGCACGAGGGTGACAAAGGAGTCACACCCGTGACTCCCCATACACTGGTGTGACAAAGGGAGTCATACCCTTGACTTTCCATGCACACCCGTGAGAAGTTTTAACATTAATTCTAGCTTTAATACATGGCAGCTCACAACGTTAAGGCACATAACCCTAAGCCTAAAAAGAGGCTAATAAAAGGAATAGAGGGTGGTAGTTGAGGGGATCATCTGTCATTCACTGTTTCATTCGTTCACTCACATAAAGACACAGACGGAAGGCACAGAGAGATAGGAAAAAAAGAAGATATCTCTGAGAAGGAGAAGAAGAGAGCAACAATAGAGAATTGGGAGCTGAGAAGAGAGGCTGAAAGCGAGAGTTAGAGTTGATCTTGAGCAAACATTCGGTTGGAGGAGAGCAACTGAAGCAGAAAGCAAGAGCCAAAGCTAAAAGTTAAGAGTACAGAAGATCTCCAATATCTCATTATCCAACCCTCTGTTTGCTTATCTCATTCCCCATCTGTTGCTTATTTCTTTAAGTTTACTGTTCAGTTGGTATTAACCAGTTCATACTCTTGTTATCTTAAAAATTGTTGCTTATTATCTTGTTATAGTTCATTTAAGTAGTTATTGGGTTGTTTTTTCAAACTTCTGTTGATAGTAATATGGGATTGAACTATTTGAGTATGATGAACCGTGTGTATGATATGATGGGTTGATCTCTTTTCTTGAGAATTAATATAGCTATTTAGTTGGATATGCATGATTGGGTTACAAATATGTTATCTTATTTATTATTATGGTTTCTGATATGAATTTATGTAATAGAATGACTAAAATTTGCATCATTTTAGTGTTATATGAAGATTTGAGAGATGAAGTTTAATATGGATTGTGAAACTATGGACACGTAGGTTGAGAACTAAAAATATATTAACTTAATTGGTAATTGATAGTCGAGTTTTCATTATTAATTTAGATAATGACTTGTTCAATATGAAAGTTAGACTAGTTCATTATTCAAATCAATTTAGAACCTAACCATTAATTTTAGTAAGACAACAATCCAATCATTTTTCCTTAATCATGCATAGGAGATTAAATTAGTGAAATTAATTCTTAAGAGTTTTTCTACTTTGATTAATCTATTTGTCTCTGCTCCCAATTGATTCTGTCTACTTTTCAAATTAATTTCATAATTTTCCTGTAACATCCCGTTCCCATATAAAGAGTTAGAACCCAAAAGTACAGTACATGAAGGATTAATGAGAGATTAAGAAAAAAATGCAACTTTTATGCTAATGCATATTGTTAGCATACACGAACGTATATTTGAATTTTTGCACACATTAAAATAACTATATATTCATTCATTGACAATTACCGGGTATAACTGATTCATAAATGTGCTTACAATGTGAATTGTGGATTATATGTGCTACAGACTGATTTGGAGAGTATAAATTGCTGAATTTGAATATTTGGTGATAATGTTTGTTGATTTATTATTTTGGTGAATTTTAGGAAAAATTTCCAAAAAGATTGAATATTATTATACTAGAAAAAATGCCGCTTGGCGAGTAAATTGGTGAATAGAAAATAGAAATAAGAAACCAAATGATATTAGAGAATTTTGAAAATTTAGAGATGACTTTAGAATTTGTGAGAAGATGTTATTGGAAAATTTTGGTGAAAATTAGAATAAAAAAGATAGAAGTTATGAAATTAGTTCAATAAGAACTAGTTAGTTGAGAACTAGTTAAAGCATTAAAAGATGGATGAGTGACAAGTGTCACTTGTAAAGTTGATCTAAAAAAAAAGTTTACTACTATTCCTTTAAACTTTGAAAGATAAGGACACTGTTTGTCTTGACTTAAAAATATCTTCTTCGTATATGTCTTCTTCAAGCTTGTTCTTTTACACAGAATTTTTCATCAAATCTTCACCAAAGAAAAACCTTGTTCTCATCTACCCTTTTGCTACTCCTAACTTTAGTTTTCTTTCATTTTCCTCAAGAAAAACTAAAACTTGCCAACTTACATAATGATGTACGTGAGTTGCATGGAGATTAGGGCTTATTGAGATTTTGATGAAGTTGGAAGATTTATCAAGTAAGTATTGTGTAAATCCTTTATAGTTGTTGTCTGATGAAACAAAAATGGTGAATTAGTTGTTATTGCATATTTGACACTTATCATGTTCTTCGTGAAAATAAGATGGAAATGTGGATTTGTTGATTTGTTGATTTTGATGATAAAAATGTTTTAAGAGGTTGTAGAAATAATTTTTGGAGTTGAAAGATCTTAGAAAATAGGTATAACTAGGTACAAAAACTTTTTGAAAAAAGAAGTCATGAGAATTCTGTTTTCACTGTGTATATACAAGCACATACGTGAGTCTTGAGAGTTATTAAAGATGAACAAAAACATGAAAAAGATTGCTTAAATGATAGTTAGAGGAAGAAATTTAAGAGAATGCAAAAAATGAAAATGTAGGAAAATGATAGTGAAGAAAGTGCAAAAAAGTGGTGAAATGCATGAATATTCTTTTTTTTGTTTTTGATGATTTTGTTTAAGCATGGATTTTAGATTTTTTTGGTGCAAGATTTGAGTTAGATGGAAGTTAGAGAGGAGAAGAAGAATCATGATCGTGCTTCTACACGATTGTGATTTTTGAAGGGGAAGCACGATTGCGACTTTCCTCTTACAGATCTCGACTTCTTTGGCTAAGGAAATTCGAACATCCTTCAGTATTTTGACTATATCTCCTTCTTCTGACCTCCAAATGACATGGGACTTCAACCATTAGACTCGTAACACACTAATCTACATCTCCAAAAAAATCTTAGCCATATGAACTCATTTGAGAGAGATTAAGCAAAAAATAGGGGACTTGCCTGTTTGAGTGTGCACGGTCATGCATTGAGGTTTCACAGCCGTGACTTATTTACGTTGGTGTGCACGGGCATGCATTATAGTTGCGCACCCGTGACTCAAATTTTTTGTGATGTATAGCTGTGAGTTTATGTTGCATGACCGTGACTTAAATTTAGTTGGGGTTAATGGATTTAAGATGAAAATGTTGAGGAGTACTGGAATATGATAACTAGTATGATTTCACTGAATATGCTTCGGTATTTTGACAATATAATATAGTATAGTCATCCAAATGGGATGATTTTTTATTTGAAGTAAACTAGAGGCAGGAATACAAAATGTATAAAGAAATCAAATGTTAATTTAGTCTCTAAGAATTTCAATTTCTGGATGGAATTTAGTATAGTGTACTGTTATAGAATGAGAACAGCCCGAAAATATTTGAAGTAGAACTTTCAGAATACTGAACCAAATTGAATGATTTTAGTGTCATTAGAAACTTAAGATAATGAAAAACATTTTTATAAAAGAAAATTTTCCAAATTACTTCATTTGAATTGTATAATTAATCATGGAAAATAGACTCGAAGGTCTGGAATTTTGGAGAATTTATAAGGAACAATGAGAGTTTGGATATTGTATGATTATATAATGTTAGAATAACATTAGTGAATGAATTTTTGGTATTAAAGCATCAAAGACATGTGTATATTAGAAATAAAGATATTCATATGATTGAAGTTGTGATTCAAAGAAGAGGAGTAAAGTGTATTAAGTTAAAGTGAATGAAAAATTGATATTATGAGAGCAAACAATACTAACAATGAAATGACGAGAAATTGAGCTATAAAATGAGAATGTGGATAAGATGTGAAATTCGATAATATACTTGTGATTGTCATTGAGCATGCATTGTACATAGTCCATATAAACATTTGTGCATAAATAAATGCTTATAATTGTGCAAAGTTGTTAATGTGTGTGCAATGTGTATATTTCATAATTTGGATGTGCAGGATAAACATCCGCATTCAGACATTTCCAGAACTTGAAAGCAAATGGTAATCTGGAGTGTACTATGAGTCAACCTAAATGATCTCATTCAATGTTTGCTATGTTTTAACTTTCTACTTTGAATTACCATTGAAATGAAATGTGATTGTTCTAATTCCGGACATTGAATGTCCGAGGAGTTTGATAAATGCATGAATAATAACAGAAGTGCTCCTTGTATGTGAATTTCATTATGATACACAAATTGATTCTTAAATGTCGGGTCGATTTTCGTCGAGAAATGTGAATATGATATAAATGAAAAGGTGATTATCAACTTTAATGTTGAATACTAGACTAAGGCCCGATGGTATGTGTAAAGTGAAATAAAGTAACTGATTGAGAAGATATGAATGTAATGTATTTCATTTCATGAATACATGAAAGATAAGGGCTGTTGTGACCGGTGTAGGCACCAAAAACGAGCTTAAAGCTCAGATGTGGAAAAGAGATTAAAGCTCAGATTGTGAAAAAGAGCTTAAATTAAGCTCAAAAAGTGTATAAGAGCCAAAGGCTCACTATGTAAATTGAGCCCAGTATCCCCAACGGATACGAGATAGTTATTAATAAGCCCAGTATCCACAATGGATACGAGATAGTTATTAATAAGCCTAGTATCTACAATAGATACGAGACAGTTATAGGCACTTAGTCATAATAATAACAAATTGAAAGTGAGTCTCGTAAGCATCACATATGCATTTGATGTGTATGATTTGAATAATTTGATTGTTTTTTGTATATGAGATATATTTCCAATGAATGTGAATTATATGTGAGTCCATATGATTATTAATTAATTGATGTGTATTATATGAATATGTGTATTGTATGTGTTGTGTGATTGAGTGAGCCATCGAGGATGGTCCCTCACTGATAAGTGAATATGTGTACTGTATGTGTTGTGTGATTGATTGAGCCATCGAGGATGATCACTCACTAAGTTTGCAAAACTCTCCCAAATTTGCAATAGTTTTTAGGCTCAGAAGAGTTACCCCATTGGGCAAACGGGAGTATAGCCACTGCATTCAAGTAAAAGGTAGAGGTCGGGATCAGTTTGTGTCTGCATTTATATTTTTTATTTTTGTATTTAATTTAGTATTCCGTAATTATTGTAACATGTATATTTGAATATGTTGTTTTGTAATAACTTCCAAAGTGGAAAAGGGTTTGTAAATGAGAATGATCTTGAGTGTAATAATAATAAATGTGATTTTGATGTTATGAAACAAAAGAATAGGCCAGAATTTGATTACTGATTTCCTCACACGTGTATGATAAATGTGAAAATTTTGTTCTGAGTTTCAAGTGTTTGATTGTTCTAGCATGCCACCCTTGCGAGATTCACACTCGACCATCACTCAAGATGTTGGGTACATGTCTTGTAACACCCCATTCCCGCATGACCCGAACCCGACATCGATGGTGATATCCAAGTCCGTGCCCTGCGAGGGTGGCGTGCTAAATCACTCAGTCAGAATTCAGTATAATTTTTTTTTCGAAATATAAACATGCACAATGCGGAAACAATGAACATACACAATCATCAGTAATATCAATGACCACGAGGGTCCTTTTTAGAAATACAAAGTAATTCAGTCTGTTGACTTTACAACATGACCTAATCATTCACACAAAAATTCAGAAAATACAATTTTATCAGACACTAATGCAGACGCGAACTGATCCCGACC
>JAOSBK010000003.1:29530716-29553253 GCA_027568895.1 Erythroxylum shatona
TGCAAATGTTTAGGCTTTAATTTAAAGCTTAAGATAATGTTAGTGATCATATGATTTTAATTAATTGGGAGTAGTCACAACATCTCAAGTTAATTGGGAGTAGCCACAGGAAATTTTTTTATATTTGTATGATTAATTAGGATGAAATATTAGATTATATTTCTTAATCTACCCATAGGAATTAAGAAAAGGAACATAATTCAATAGTTTTGTCATAAAGTTTTAGATGAATCTAATTGAGTAGAATTTTAGCCCACAGGCAAATCTTATGTCACTAGATTCATCTATTAAATGCATGATTTAACATTGGTAAACCATGAATTACTATTGGTCTCGAAATATATATAACGAGCATATATTTTTATTTCTCAATTTGCAGTTACTCAAACAGTTAATATTTTTGATATTAAATGTGATATTCTCGAATTGACAGGTGACAACTATAAGGTGTAGAAAAAGAGAATTCTGCTTCATTTGGGTTGGATGGATATAGATTATGCTATTAGGAAGAACAAATCACCGAGTATTACTAAGACCAGAACTCCAGAAGCTGTTGTTCTTTATGAAAAGTGGGGGAGATCTAATCGTATCTCTGTGATGTTCATAAAGACCAAGATATCTGTTGGCATTCGTAGTTCTATCAAATAGCATAGTAATGTTAGAGATCTATTGAAGGCCATTGATGAGCAATTCGTTACATCTGATAAGGCCCTTGCTATCACTTTGATTATGCAGTTGTCATCCTTGAGGCTCTCTGGGATAAAGAGCGTACGTGATCATATTATACGTATGAGGGACATAATGGCTTAGCTGAAAGTGTTGGAGGTTACTATATTGGAATCTTTCCTGGTGCATTATATTCTATGCACTCTACCTCATCAATACGATCCTATCAAGATCTCTTATAACACACATAAGGACAAGTAGTCGATCAATGAACTGTTGATCATGTGTGTGCAAGAAGAGGAGAGGTTGTTGATGGAAGAGGGCAAAAAGGTCAATTTAACCATTTCAGAAAAGAAGAGGCAGGATGATACCAAAAATAAGGGAAAAGGCAAAGTTGCTCCTCAATCCAATATAAAGAAGACGTCAAAGTGCTTTTTCTACAAGAAGAGGGGACACATGAAGAAAGACTGCGGTAAATTTGTTTGTTATGAGTCTAATATGGTTAATGTTAATCATAACACATGGTAGATTGATTCTAGTTCTACAATCCATATTTCGAATACCTTGCAGGATATGCAAAACCTAAGGAAGCCGGTGGGAAGTGAACAATTCATCTATTCTAGAAGCAAGATGAGTTCACATGTGAAAGCCATCGGTATTTGCAGTTTGGTTTTTAGCAGTGGCTTTATTTTGTTCTTGGAGAACACCTTTTATGTTCCAAATTTCTCTAGAAATTTGATTTATGTATCAAGACTTGTTCCTTTTGGTTTTTCCTTTAACTTTTCATATTCTGGTTTTAGTTTATGTAATGGATCTAAAGTTATTGGTTATGGTACATTATCTGATGATCTTTATTCCCTTCAGTTACAAAATGATGATGCCTATAATTCGATGCATGTCACTGCTGGATTGAAACGATGTGTTGTAAATGAAGAATCCTCTATGTTGTGGCACCGTAGATTAGGACACATTTCTATTGAGAGAATTAAGAGATTAGTAAATGAAAGAGCACTTAGTACTTTATATTTTGCTGATTTTGAGACTTGCGTGAATTGCATTAAGGGTAAGCAAACTAACAAATCTAAAAGGGGTACCAAAAGGAGTACAAACCTGTTAGAAATCATACATACAAATATTTGTTGTCCAGATATGGACGCAAATAGTCCGAAATACTTTATCACCTTCATAGATGACTATTCGCGATATATGTATCTCTACTTACTTCGTTTTAAGGACGAAACTTTGGATGCCTTTAAAATGTTTAAGGCTGAAGTGAAGAATCAATGTGAAAAGTTGATTAAAATCATGAGGTCAGATAGATGTGGAGAGTACTATGGTAGATACACTGAAAGTGGACAAGCACCTGGTCCTTTTGCGAAGTTTCTTAAGAAATATGAGATTGTTGCCCAGTACACCATGTCTGGTTCTCCAGATCAGAATGATGTGGCAGAAAGAAGAAACCGAACCTTAATGGACGTGATGAGAAGTATGAGGAGTAACACAATACTTCCTTAATTCTTGTAGACTGAAGCTCTAAAGACGACTGTATATATATTAAACCAAGTTCCAACCAAGGCTGTCTCAAAGACATCTTTTGATTTATTTAAGGGTTGGAAGCTGAGTCTGAGGCATATACGGGTTTGGGGATGCCCGTCTGAAGTGAGAATTTACAACGCATAGTAGAAGAAGATAGACCCAAGGACCATTAGTGGGTATTTCATTAGATATGCTGAAAGGTCTAAAGGGTATAGATTTTATTGTCCATCTCACAGCACTATAATTGTGGAATCAAGAAATGCAAAATTTCTTGAGAATGACTTAATCAGTGGGAGTGGTCATTTTCCAGACATAGTTTCTGAAAGGGGCCATTATGAATCTTAACCCTCTAGTTCGAGTGATAGATTGATTGTCATTCACACCTCTCAAGTTCAAATAGTATGGGACAACTAATTACTGAAGTTTCACAAGTTGTTAATACTAATCTAGTAGATTAAGTTGTAAATGAGGAATAACCAGAAATTGTTGAGCAACAAGTTCCTCATAAGGATGATGATACAACATTGGGGAGGTCTACTAGAGTTAGAAAGTCAGCAATACCTAGTGATTATATAGTGTATCTACAAGAGTCATATTACAAAGTTGGAGCCAAAAATGATCCTGAAACGTTTTCGCAAGCCATGAGTTCTAAGGAATCAGACTTGTGGTACAATGCTATGAAGGATGAGATGGATTCTATGGCATCTAATCAAGTATAGGATCTCATTCAGTTGCCAAATGGTGTGACAACCATTGGATGTAGATGGGTATTTAAGACAAAGAAAGATTTACGAGGCAACATTGAGAGACATAAAGTAAGACTTGTTGCCAAAGGGTTCACTCAGAGGAAAGGAATCGACTATACAGAGATATTTTTTCTGTATCTAAGAAAGATTCTCTTCATGTAATCATGGCATTAGTAGCTCATTTTGATCTTGAGTTACATTAAATGGATGTGAAAACTACGTTCCTCAATGGTGAACTAGAGGAAGAGGTTTACATGAAATAACCTGAAGGATTCTCCTCTAATGATAGTGAGCATTTTGTCTGTAAGCTTAATATATCCATATATGGGTTAAAACAAGCCTCCCGATAGTGATATTTAAAATTTCATGAGGTTATCACTTCATTAGGTTTTGAAGAGAATATAATAGATCAGTGTTTATACCTAAGGGTCAGTGAAATTAAAACTTGTTTTCTTGTGTTATATGTGAATGCCATTTTGCTTGTGACTAATGATAAGGGTTTGCTATATGAGGTGAAACAATTTCTCTCAAAGAATTTTGATATGAAAGATATGAGTGAGGCATCTTATGTCATGGAATTAAGATCCATAGAGAAAGATCTTGAGGCATTTTGGGTTTGTCTCTAGAGATCTATATCAACAAAGTTTTAGAGAGATTTCGAATGGAAGATTGTGAACTAACTGTAGCACCTATAGTCAAAGGTGAGAGATTCAGTTTGAATCAATGCCCGAAGAATGACTATGAGCGGGAATATACGGAGAATATTCCATATGCTTCAGCTGTCGGAAACCTTATGTATGCTCAGGTCTGCACCTGACTTGACATTGCATATGTTATTGAAATGTTAGGAAGATATCAGAATAATCCAGGTATTGACCACTGGAAAGCTGCAAAGAAGGTTATGAGATATCTTCAGGGCACAATAGATTACATGCTTTTGTATAGACAAACTGAGAACTTGAAAGTAGTTGGATACTCCGATTTAGACTTTCTTGGCTGCATTGATTCAAGGAAATCAACATTTGGTTATATATTCATGCTAGCTAGTGGAGCTGTATCTTGGAGAAGTGCCAAACAGACCCTAATTGCTACTTCCATTATAGAGACTGAGTTCATATCATGTTTTGAGGCCACCTCGCATGGTGTATGGTTGAAGAGTTTCATATATGGATTTAGAGTTATTGATTCAATTTCTAAGCCATTAAGGTTATATTGTGACAACTCCACTGCGGTCTTTATGGTTAAAATTAACAAGAGTGGAAGTCGAAGTAAGCATATTAACATTAAGTATTTAGCCATAAGAGAATGTGTTAAGGAAAGGAAAGTTGTTATAGAGCATATTAGCACTGATTTGATGATTGCGGATCCTTTAACTAAAGGCATGCCACCTAAGCAGTTTAAGGATCACGTAGTGCAAATGGGACTTGGTTCCATAATGTGATTTTTGTTATACATTTGTTGATTCAATAGAACTCTTATTTAGTTTGATATTTTCTCATAAATTTTGTGCACATATATTTTGATTGGTTTTGAGAAATGTCATTTAATTTAGACCTAGAATAAACATATGGTTTATTCATTAAGTTTAAGGGTTAATAATGAGAAATTTTATATATGTAATACATGGAAGATAATACTTACTATAAGAGGATTTATCGCTATGATTCATATATTTGATTTCTTGTTATGTTTGTGTTGGGTTAAATGGATCAAGTGGGAGAATGTAAGATTTTTTTTTAAAATTACCTAACCTTCCTATTGTTCATTTATGGTCCATTTAAAGGATTTATCCTCTGCGCAAGCACATGTTGTTGCCCATATTTCTGACCTTCCTTCTCTGTGATGGGCAGAGGAATGGAAACGGATATAAACATTGGTTTTAGGTTCCTATCCTCACCTAGCACAAGCAGTACACCATCGATCGTGCTAAAGAAAGAGGTTAGAAGATTCAAACACAGAGAGGTTTCAGGATCACGACGGAGTAATGGTTGGAGGTATTTTTATTTCGATTATGCTTCCGTTGATTTATCTGCATGTATATTTTACGTATTGATGTTGTATAAGATGCATGTTGTTGCTGTGGTTTATATTTACAATTACTTTTAGTTGATACTCGAAAATCGTTATCAACTACTTTCACATAAAATGCTTCTTTACAGAAAGTGAAGAAATGGTTAATAGATATCTTGCTAGAAAATGCAACATAGCTTCACCATATCCAACCGACTATGGAAATTAGTTAGCATACCTCCTCCATTAGACGAGATGTACGTGGATCAATCATGGGTACTTATCAACAAACTTCTTTTAAACTAGCTTCCAGTCTTGTCTAAATTGGATTAAAAGGGAACTATCAATCTCATTGGAGAATAAAGTATCTTTTAGTCCAATATATTTGTAATAATTATAAATAATTACAGAAAATGCAATTATAATTGCAGTAATTAGATAACAAAGTTAAATACAATCACAATGTTTGAGCAGAAGAAAGTTCATGTATGGACGTGCCATCGGATGATAAACATAAGAGACAAAAAAGGCGCTACCCATAATGAACAGCAATAAAAAGCAAGTAACATTGTGGAATCTAAAATTTCTACTACTTTTGATCAAAACAAATGCTGATTGAACAGAATCGGCAGTTTGCATTGCCAACTCGCATCATACGAGAAGAAAGGAAGAGATAAGCTTCATGATGTCTTCCCATCATGTGTCTTTGAAGTTTCTTTGAATAACTATTAAAATGATTTATTATATATTATTTTATATGCATTTCAAACATTGTATGTATTTTTAAAAAATATAATTGCATATATTATATTATTTATTGTTAAATATAGGTACTATTATACGATTAATTATAATGGTAGAAAATTTATCACTTTACAATATTTTTAATTTAAGAGAATGATATATAATGCCCCAAGCTATCCTCTCTGAACAAATGCAATATGACAACTGACAAGTATAATAATAAAAATGGTGTCACGTTGAGAATGAAGTCAGATAAGGATGACATGACAGAAGATTTTTAGGCACGATTAACATGAATATGTAACATTCTACAATCTAAAAAGTAGGTCTAGTTTCTATCTGTCGAACGATTAGAGGCAGATAGATGCTGAAGAGTAGTTGAAATGATGATTTTGGATGTAAGATGATAAGCTACTTGGTTCAGCCTGATTCTGACGAGGCTGCACGTTGCTGCTTGGATCCATGAAGCTAGTTGATATTAGCTCTAAAGTACCTGCAAAACAATGAAGGCACGCCGGGGGTTGGTGTCCGGCAAGCCCCTCCGACGCTCAAGTTAGTCTTTTGTGAGGGTTTTGGATTGCTGTAAAGTAGAGAAAGTTAGGGTTCTAGTGTTGTACCTGTATCGAGGCAGAATAATACCTTATATATGGGATAGACGCTAGGTTTAGGTCTCTTTACGTAGATCTTTATGTTTGCATGGGAGACTAACACCTGAGAAGGAATTGTGGATGTGTAGACTTGTACTTGGGCCGTGGACTTGTGGATTTGGACCCTGGGCCTAGCACAGCCGACCTAGCCATTATTATTATTAGTTTATTATTATTATTATAAATTTTGTATTTATTATTATTATCATTATTTTATTATTTTAATTATTTTTTTTATTTTTTTTATGCGAAATTAATTATCTTATTATTATTATTAATTATTGTTAATAATAATAATAATATTATTATTATTATTAATTTTGTTTATTATTATTTATTATTATTATAAATTTTGTACTTATTATTATTATTATTATTATTTATTTTTATTTTTGTTTTCATTTTATTATATGTAATCAATTATCTTATTATTATTATTATTGTTATTATCATTATTATTATTATTAATTTTTTATTGTTATTATTATTATTATTATTATTATAAATTTTGTATTTATTTATTTATTTATATTATTATTATTATTATTATTGTTATTGTTATTCGATGTTAATTTTTTATTGTTATTATTATTATTTGTTAACTTTTTTACTAATACAAATCATTTGTTTTAAAATAATCAATGAATTACGTATTTTCAATTATATTATATGGTAGGGGTAATTTAGTCATTGACATTGCTTTTATGTTTTGTGAATTGCAACCAAACATATTTCTGTCCTCAAGATAGAGATAATTTTATCTATTTTGTCTATCACAATAAAACATTTCACTATCTTTAATTTTTATTCTATTTTATCTCTAAATTTTTTGTTCCGTTTCGTCTATCGTACGAAAGACAACAACTGTAAGTAGCGTTGTTGCGCTTGTTCTCCTTCCTGCGTACGACTCACTCTAGGATTGTGTGTAACACTGGAACTATTTTATCATGCTGTGTCCACTGTACGGTCTACTAACCGGAAGAGACCTTATTGGCTGTGGAGCTTCTCGTATACTCGAAGGGACCTTTAACTTCTTAGACTCAGATGATCCCTGCATGTTTAACTAATTTGGAGCAGATTATACAGTTTGGATTGAAGGAATATAATAACATGATAATCTTTGCCTTTTTGTATTTATTACAAATGTTACTGATACGATGCGTATGCTAATGTAGGATTGTGTGTGATTGATTGGTGGACTCAACTTTGAGTTATTCGCTTTTTATTGGGTTTTAGGAAAGTAAAATTAATTTAATTTAATTTAAAGTCAATCAATTTAATTTATCTTAATTTAAATTTAAATATGAATAAAAATCAATTAAGTGAAATTAAATAATATTATTTTATAAAAAAAGATTAGACTCAATCAAGGATGACCCACGGAATTGTCATCCATATTATATATATACTCTACCAACAATTTGATTCTAGAAGCACCGCCCCTTGTAGGTATTGAACATAGTTAGTTAGACACTCCTTTCTATTCATTCAATCATACAGACCTGAAATTTTGATTTGGTCCGATTTAAAGTTAATAGATCATATTTAATTTATTTGAGCCTCGAGTTAGAGTCGATCCTAATTTTTTAAAAAGATAAGCTTACGTTACTCAATCTCGACTTAATCCAAGTTTAGATGATAAAAAATAATGTTATTTTTAAAAAATAATATTATTTTTTATGAGTTGAATTTAGATTACCTAGATCGATTGAGTTAAAACTTGAACTAGGCTACTTTGGACCATATGGACCCATAAACTATACCCAAACCAAGTCCTGCCCAACATATTTCCACCCGTAGAATCATATGCTCATGTCATGCCTTGAAATGGTCCAAAATGAGAAAGGTACTCATCTTACGATTGCGATATGAAGTGACGTTAAAACCGTACTTCAAACCAAACTAAGGATTTAGAAACTGATAGCCCAAAAAGACTAGTAGTTAAACGTATGGTCTACTCTCTAAAATATTCTATTCAATTCAATTAATATGCCACAGATGAATAGCACGTTTTATATATTTTCAAAAATTAAACTTGTACATTTAACCTCAATTTTTCTAATAGAATATAACTTGAATCTTAATTCTTAAAATTTTTAAATTAAACCAAATATTATTATATTAGACAATGAAGAGGAAGAGTATCTTCTTAAACGATGTCGTGCGCGGAGATGACATGATAAGCATAGACAATTTCTCAATTAAGCTTTTGACTTTCACTGTCCTTCGTCACTTCCCGTTCTGTTTTCAAACAATACAAATCAAGTACCTTGGTTCTTTCTCCGTGTCATACGTACGCACACTCTCTTCAGAATTTATATGAAAGCAGAAGAAAACTACATATCAATCTTAGCGGTCCTACTACGCCTTGGAAATTGGAATTCCATTTCTCTGCTTTGTAAGTTTTCTTTTTTCTTTTTGACTCTCCGTCATTTCCAGTTCTTAATCTGTTTCTCCTTTTTTTTTTCATCTGGTTTAAAAGCTCTTGTTTCTTAGGGTTTGGATCGAATTTTTCATCTTCAATTTTGGTACTCTCGATCACAATCTTGACCAAAATTGAACCAGAAAATTACGATGATTTTTCTTTTCCTTTTTTTATAGAAATGTGATGATTATGGGTGGTTGAGTTCTGTGAGATTGCTTGGATTTGTTGATTGGGTGAGTGATAGCAAGTGAGAATTTGATAAGGTCTAGGGATTTTTTTTTGGTCTGTCTATCGTTTTCAGAATGACACTTCCCATTTTTTTATATAATATTTGTTCTTGTATACCACTAGACCCTTCTACTCGAAAAAGGTGCCAATTTCGCTAACGAATTCTTTAGAAAAGACTGATTGGCGAACACTAAGTCATTGCTGTTGATTGTTCTCATTTTAATTAAAAATGCGAGGATTGATGCTTCGATGGGTATAATTATGGCTAATTTGATGAATTTAGTAGGTATGGCTTCACGCAGATAAGCTTAGGTACTAACTCAGTCCATTCACCTTTGTCTTAAGGTTTATAGCAATGCACCGTGTGGGCAGTGCAGGAAACACGTCCAGTTCTGTTCGCCAGCGTAAGGAAAAGAGACTTGCATATATATTGACAGATGCGGATAATAAAAAAGTGAGGCTTTTCATCCTTTTCTAATTTTTTATTCGATTGTCAGTTAATTATCATAGAGTATGAAGTGAATATGCTTACTTTTTTATGTCCTCTCATTTCATCATATGGAGGAATTTATTTGTTAATCACGGAACCTATATAGATTGGGTGGAATTTCTTTTTTTTTAATCCTTAAATTGATATTTGTGCTCTTATTTATTTTGTCTTTGGTGAGCCCCATATTTGTAAGCTACTCCATTGAATGTTTTCCTATCGCAATGTTAATCTAAGAGGTTCTACATGTCTATTTATGGTCAAACATTTTGAGCTCATTATAAATTGTGTGCATCGCAAATTTATCACTAATGTAACTTCTATGATGCAGCATTGTGCTGGCATCAATTGTC
The DNA here is from genome assembly GCA_027568895.1 of Erythroxylum shatona. Taxonomy (NCBI): domain Eukaryota; kingdom Viridiplantae; phylum Streptophyta; class Magnoliopsida; order Malpighiales; family Erythroxylaceae; genus Erythroxylum; species Erythroxylum shatona. The sequence continues at coordinate 29,540,559 of JAOSBK010000003.1, forward strand.
TGGCTGTATTAAAGTCACCTACATCTGATGGGTGCGATTTCATGTTCACTGGGAGTCGTGATGGTACCTTGAAGAGATGGGAATTTTATGGAGATTCTGTTGCTTATTCCACTACATTTGAGTCACATGTTGATTGGGTAAATTTGTATTCTTTTACAAACCTTTCGTTATTTTGTAGTATGCAGTATGACCCTATTTTTGATACTCTGAACGTTTAACTTTTTGTCCTGGTTATTGAATAATATAGCTTAGGTGATTGTTGTGGCATGTTACTTGGTTGGTATAGTGAGGGTAGGATCTAGTTGATATTAACATTGAACACAACGTACTCTATAGTTTAATATTAAATTTTACGTTCCCAGGTTCATCTTTTGCACCTCCCTTTCCCACAATTGTTGTGGTGCGAAACCTTTATGTTTTTTATTGGACAAGCTTCTGAAATGATGCTCCTCAAGCTTCCTTAATTTTTTAAAAATTATTTGTGAAGCATATGGTGAATGTTTGAAATGTAGTTGAATATAGGGTAACTTTTACGGTTATGCAGGTAAATGATGCTGTACTTACTGGTAATAGCACGCTCATCTCCTGTTCTTCAGATACTACGCTCAAGGTTTTCGATCTTTCGTATTATTATTGGTTTTGGAGCCCCGGCTACTGGTGCTCTTACAACTTTTTGGTTATTAGTTACTCATTTTTGGGTTCTGTGATAAACCAGATGTGGGATTGCTTTTCTGATGGAGGTTGTATAAGGACTCTCCGTCAACATTCCGACTATGTTACTTGTCTGGCTGCTGCAGAAAAAAATGTAATTCTGAGTCAAACTTTTTGTGGATCTTATTAACTACTTGGATGGAAGTTTCTTTCCTTCCATTTGATCCTGCTAAATTTCAGTACTCTTTTGATAGATTCAATCGCATTGTGTGGTTTGGTATGATCTGATTTATTATTGATGCCATTTTCTGATCCTGTTTTAGTGTCATCCATTATAGAACAATATGATTGCCTCTGGTGGTCTTGGTGGGGAGGTTTTCATATGGGACATTGAAGCTACACTTGCTCCGGTCTCAAAGTCAAGTGATGTGGGTGAAGATGAATGTTCTGTTGGTGTCAATGGTTCTACTAGTGCGGTGCCTGTTACAAGTTTACATACCATCAGTTCAAGCAACAACATCTCAATGCACATGACTCAGTCCCATGGATATGTCCCAATGACTGCCAAGGGTCACAAAGAATCTGTTTATGCGTTGGCAATGAATAACAGTGGAACAATACTTGTCTCTGGTGGAACCGAGAAAGTAATTCTGATTATAAGCTCAAAGTATCTGTATCGTCTATTATTGTAGAATAGAACAATGCAAGTTCCTGAAAAGATGTTCATATATGTTCTACACCTAACAGATTCAATGATTAGGTAAAAAATACAAAAGAAAGAAGTTGAGGCTTGATTTACGTCTCATGTCCTGATTCCTTTAGGTTGTGCGCGTATGGGACCCAAGAAGCGGTTTAAAGACCATGAAACTAAGAGGGCATAGTGATAACATCAGAGCTCTGCTTCTGGACCCTACTGGCAGGTTTGATAAATGTATTCTTCATCTATGTCAAATCAGTTTTGTATTTATTTAATAGTTTCATGCTGATGGCAACTTGTAACATTGATGGTACTAACACCAATATAGCTAGCTGAAATAGATACTTGAACATATATAAGCCTGCAAAAGAGGATGTACTCATTGTTATTGATTAAACTAGCTACATCACTCTATAAGTAGAGGAAACTTTAGTGTTTATTTTTGCATCTATGCATATAATTTGTTGTTTGCACATTCATGTCTTATCTAATCTTCTTATGGTTTAAAATGCTAAATGAGATACTATATGCATTATTATTTCACTACAAAATTCTTTTATCTGAAAACATAAGTAAAAGGTATTTAGTAGCAAATTCTAGAGTCCTGTGAAGATCTTCTCGGCTCGTTACTATAATCAATTTTGTTGGTTTCTTATGTTTCATATGTCTAATCATTTTCTGTCATTCAAGCTAAAAATGGCTTCTTAAATAACCTTTTGCAGGTTCTGCTTGTCCGGATCCTCTGATTCAATGATCAGGTGGATATTTTAGAACTGTCCTCTCACTGTAATGTATCTATCCCTCATTTCAACCATATAAAAGGAAAAAGGAAAACCTCCCATAACATTTGATAACTCATGTTGTAGATTATGGGATCTCGGTCAGCAACGATGTGTGCATTCATATGCAGTGCATACAGATTCTGTTTGGGCACTTGCCAGCACACCGACGTTTGGTCATGTTTATAGTGGTGGGAGGGACCTCTCTGTAAGTCCCTTCTTGTCAAATTTAATAAATGTGGAAATCTTTTTACATCATGTTATTCTGTCTCTTACAGTGTAGCTTCACTGGTCAAGTTTTTGATGCCCTTTCTGTTTATTCCATCAGTTATACTTGACAGACTTGGCAACAAGGGAGAGTGTTTTACTTTGCACGAAAGAACATCCTATTCTTCAGTTGGCACTACATGATGACAATATATGGGTTGCAACAACAGATTCGTCAGTGGACAGATGGCCTGCTGAAGTGCAGAGTCCACAGAAGGTCTTTCAAAAAGGTGGTTCTTTTTTAGCTGGAAACCTCTCTTTCTCAAGGGCAAGAGTTTCTTTGGAAGGATCCACAGTAAGTAATGATAGTAGTATCCTGATTTAAAAGTGATGCTATCGTGTACCATCCACCATTTTTGGTTTTTCATTAATAAATTGAAAATGAGTTTGCGGTATCTCCATTCATAGATTTGGTATTTCTGTTCCAATTGTCAATAGATGGTACATTTTCACTAAATGCTTGACTCTTTAAAGTATATTCACTTGTAATCTGTCCCGGCTTGCAACTCGAAGACACACATTATAGTTTATTTTGACTATAAAATCTAATGAGAGTGCATTGTTACATTCCTCTAACTGATCTTTCTCAAATAATTTTCATTATTCTTGATGTTCATCAAGAAAAAATATTTTAGCTGTGACTCTCTCTTTCTCATATTTATTGGTTGACATACATCATTGCCATTTTTACAGGTCCCTGTCTATAAAGAACCAACGTTAACCATCAAAGGAACTCCAACAATAGTGCAGCATGAGATTTTAAATAATAGAAGGCATGTCTTGACGAAGGTAAAAATGATTCGTTTCCCTTTCATGCATGAGTTTAGATCCCAACTGATATTATGGGGCTGAAGAACAATAGGTGTTTAGTTAACTTACTTTTGATGCCTATGTGACAGGATACTGATGGTTCAGTGAAGCTATGGGAGATTACAAGGGGCATTGTAGTTGAGGATTATGGAAAGGTTAGAGTCCAAATTCTTCTCTTTTTCTTTCCTATGAGAGTGTGATTGCTATGTCCCTGGATTTGTAGTGACACATGATTTCTGGAAGTGGATGTTCTTTTAGACTAATGTCACTTGTGCTAAGTTCAGACTTTGCATAATGATGTGACTTTTTGTGCTTATAATATATTTATGCATTCCTTCAGGTATCATTCGAGGAAAAAAAGGAGCAATTGTTTGAAATGGTACATGCCCGATCACTTTCAATATTTTGTTAAGGAAGTTCTGGTTAGAAACTACTGATTCACTTAACGGTTTAGGTGAGTATTCCTGCATGGTTCTCAGTGGATACCAGGCTTGGGAGCTTGTCTGTTCATTTGGATACACCACAATGTTTTTCAGCAGAGATGTATTCGGCAGATCTCATCATTGCTGGGAAACCTGAGGATGATAAGGTAGATCAATTGTTTGCCCCAGCTCTAAGATTGACCAAAATTTAGTGTATAGTCTCAAGGGCCTAAAGAACTTTTCTTAATTTTTCGTAAGATGCTTGTTCTTTCTCAGCAAGAAATATAGTAGGTTTTATTGTGGAATTCTGAAAGATCTTCTGGGTGCCCTTTGCTTTTTCACTTTTTAGGTGCTTACCCTTCAAGAAAAAATAGAAATGCAACAAATTGCCTGATCTCATAGTTATGATGTCTTTTAAGTGCTGTCTCTAAAGAGCATAGTGCATGAAGCTCAGGTTTTCTTGGCTAGATTCAATCATGTTAGACATGGATAATCACATTGATATGTATGTCTCCATGGAACTTGAAGTGCTTTTTGATGATCTTTCAGTAATTATCAGAATTTTGTGTCTTCAGTTTTATTTGAGTTACTGTGTTTACTCATGGTTTATAGGTGAATCTAGCCCGTGAAACCCTTAAAGGTTTATTGGCACATTGGTTAGTCAAAAGAAGGCAAAGACTTGGATCCCAAGCTTCTGCTAATGGAGGTGTATCAGTTGGAAAGGACACTCCTGCTAAAAGTTTTAATCATACAAGAATTGAAGTAGATGGTGTTGCTGATAACGATCCCATGGTCTATCCTCCATTTGAATTTTCAACAGCTTGCCCCCCTTCTGTTGTTACTGAAGGCTCTCAAGGTGGCCCTTGGAGAAAGAAAATTACTGATTTAGATGGTACTGAAGATGAGAAGGACTTTCCATGGTGGTGTCTAGATTGTGTGTTGAACAATCGCCTACCTTCAAGAGAAAATACCAAGTAGTTTTTCAATACCTTCATCTTTTTCTTAGTTAGTGTTAAACTAAAGTGACGTGGTAGCAAACATACATGGAAGCACGCATTTCGTCCATGCAGTTTTTCTTCAAATTCATTGCCTCATCCTGCTGGAAGAGATTTTTATTGAATCATTTGTGCTTTTGGTGACTCAGTATTGTTCTACAACACGTGCATGTTTTTGTATCTATAGTGGCAGAGTTAGATTGATGTTATACTTGAATTTCTGCAGGTGCAGTTTCTATCTGCATCCATGTGAAGGTTCTGCTGTCCAGATTCTCACACAAGGCAAACTAAGTGCACCTCTCATTCTGAGAATACATAAAGTAAGTTTGCTTTAGTCAAGAAAATTTCTATTCTGTATTTACCTCAAAGAGATATTCACAATTAGGAATTGGTTTGGATGTGTTTGTTTTCTGCATATATACATATAAGCCATTTACACTTAGTATATTATACTGGGCTTGATTTGGTGTATTGTCTAATTTAAATTAAGGAGTTTGAAGCAATAATTACTCAAGTGCTGCAGGCTTTAACAAATGGAAAAGCTCCCTGTTGAGATTTTAATGAAGTTTACAGTTTGATTCACTGGATTCTACCATTATGTTTAGGTTGTTAACTATGTCGTAGAAAAGATGGTCCTTGACAAACCATTGGAAAGTGTTTCTCATGATGGAACATATGTACCTGGACATAGTGGGGGACAATCACAACATTCTACCATTGGAGAAGTATCTTTCCGATCTGGAGTGAAGCCTTGGCAAAAGCTTAAGCCTAATATTGAGATCCTGTGTAATAACCAGGTGAGTGGACATATGTGGTCAACGTCGGAATGCTTTTAGATGCAGCTATCTTTGCGTTGAATCGGGGTACCTAGTTTAGTAAACTAATAAATTTTCACAATGCATAATTTCAATGTGTAAGTAGAGAGTAGGCAAAGATATCATAATTATTATATTTCAATAACCAGAATTTTTGTTCTTAAAGAATGGAAGTTGGGCCTTGGGAATGAGGGAGGCTTGAGTTGAACCCTATGCGTATGCTTCATGGGGACTCAACACTGAGTTAATCCAATATTTTTTTAACCTTGAAACGTGAACCTATTTCTATATTTGTCTTTCTAAACTGTATTGGAATTGTCAGTCATATCTTTTCCCAGTTCTAATTACACAATTAAGCACTCCTGAATGTCAGTCTTGTGTCTTTCAGGTTTTGTCCCCTGACATGAGCTTGGCAACTGTGCGAGCTTATGTGTGGAAGAAACCTGAGGATCTGATACTTAACTACAGAGTGGTTCAAGGAAGGTGACTGCTTAAGGCTTCTTTGATAAGGTAAATCCTGAGATATTTGGCTGATGTATATCAAGATTGTCTCTCCTATTCATAGTTAGTTGACTAATCTTTCCTAAATCACTTTTTTGTTGAAAGAATTTATTTTGTAGTCCCTTACATAAGGATTCAAAAAATACGGGATCCCCGCCAACACAAGTAAATTATTGATAAAACTCCAAAATGGAAAGCTCATTTGTAGATTGGTTCTTTTTCTCCCCATCTCTTAAGAGTCAAAGAAGAATAATTTTTGCATTCTTCAACGGAATATATAGTTAATTTCTTTTTGTTCTTATCCTTTCCAAAGAGGCACTAATTGCATCTGATAGATTGATGCACTAAATTTTGCATATTACGTTTCTGACTCCTCCAAAGAACATTTCATTTGGCCACACAAAGAGTGGCTAATTTGAACATGCTAAGTTATTGTGCTCTGTTTGAGATGTTTGGAGAATTAACAGGTAGTTATTTTCCAGATTGCTGTTATTATCTACTTAACGACAGGACCCAGTTTACAGCAAGCTAAACCTTGTGCTTGTAAAGTACTGGGGAAATACAGTTATTGCGAAACGGCTTGCTTTGATAAGGCTTATCCATTGGATAATTGTGAATTTGGAAAGCAATTTGGTTGCTGAGTCAGTGGCCATTGTCTCTGCTGCGAAGACTCAATTTGAAATTTGTTGGATAGGTGGTACATAAGTTTTGCACATTGTTTAGCCATCATGCATACTCTTCTACCTCTGGAGGGGAAAGTTCGTAAATACAACTTTATGGCGTCTGGATTGGCGAAGTATTATGGGACATGATGGTGCCAACTTAAGAGTTTTGATGTTGAAAGCTTTCTATGAGTTATGTTGTTGGTACCCATATGATAGGAATATTGTCGTGAAGGTGGATTGTAGTTTCCCTTCCCCCTGGAAATAATACAATTGCCTTTTATTCAAAATTAATGAGTTATTTTCTTGTTCTCCTGTCCTGTGTGCCATGTATTCATAAGGCGTCATTTAGAGAACAGGAAACTGTTTCACGACTCAATGACACCATTTAGTGCGATCTTGGGGCTGCTTTATTCAGAGGACCTCCAACATGGAGTTTGTATTTTCTTCATCGGTTGCAACTGTGATTATGCGCTTGGTAGGTGAAATGGTATTTCTATTTCAGTCGGCAACTTCATTTACCACAAAAAATGCATCTTCCATTTGCTCAAATGTTGGTGTATATTGCCGGATTCTTGGTTTAATTGTCTTTCTTGCGGTTGACTGTTGCTTTATGGATTTTCTTCATTGTTTCTCTTCCGTTTGCCCAGTTATCAACGACGGGTTATGACTTTTGCTCTTCCATTTGTAGCTTGCCTAAAGAAGCACCTATTTGTAGACACCAACAGCAACACTATCGCGAGTTCGCAGCCTTGCTTTCAATTAATAGAGAGCCTTACTGTTTTTTTTTTAACGTAAGAAATTTTGATTGAATGAATGAAATCTTAAGGGAAGTTTATAGAGTCTTATTGATAAAAGGCAGCCTTTATATTTTAGCAATATTTTTTAATTTTAATTAAATTTTTAGTTAAGTGGCTAATTTTTTAAATTTTAATAATTTAATTTAAAACATTAATTTTGTTAATATTTACTGATTTTGTTCATGGGACTACTTTTAGTTGTAATATGTAAATATTTACGTAAAAAATTGATGAATATGCAAGTATTTATGTGAACTAATAGGTAATGATACCCTATAACCTGTACCCGTCTGTGTGTGGAAAGGGCTTATTAAAGTGGAGATGATCCCAAAGTTTATCGAGCAAAGCTGACTCTGGCAGAGGGATAATCTTAGCTTTAATACTGTCTATGAGACCGAGAACAATGCCCAGCACTCATAATAAAATGATTAGGCATGAACACGGAGAGGCTTGTGGTTGAATTAGAACAGCCAGAGGAAAGTATACTTTTTAAGTTTTTCCTTTTCCTCATGGATGGTAAGTTAGCAGCCTTAACAGTGACAGAACCTTAAACAGAATGATCTTTTTCAGCCCCTTCAGGTCATTTACACAATTCTCAACTCAATCAAATCATCATCTTTATCTAGGACAACATCATTTGACCCTGGGAGTTAAAACAACCACTATCAAATAAAGATATCAGCTGACCTGTTTTATTTAATAATTTTAAATAAATAAATGCTTATAAAATAAAGTAGACATATAATAATGAGATCAAGTCATCTATTCTTCAAATAAGAATTGCTACAAGATAGAGAAAATGACAATGTAGAACCTGCTAAAGATATGAGCATGCGTTTTGCAGTGGATAAATGGATAAGTGGTAGATGAAGACCATGCAGGTTGTTTTGAAATAAATGAGTGGGTTGTGAGTGTATATGGGATATGGGGTATAGGGTATGAGTTATTTATTAGTCCATGTGGATGCTAACTTGTGCATCCATTTTTCACATTGATGTTTACATGTCATGTCTAAATATGATTCTATTAGTTAAATTAACTAACTACTAATACAACTAACATCCTGTACTGAACTAATAAAATTATAAAAAGTTAATCACTTAATTAAAAATTTTAAAAAGTTTTGAGACTGAATTGAAAAAATCTTAAAAGGTTGATACTTTTAAATCTATATCAAGAATATACTTTGAGTTAAGAAGTGGACTTGTATACAGTAGTTTATAAAAGCAACATCACCCCTACCTTTAGACTAGAGATTAGATTTTATCGGCTAGGATATATATTCATGGTATTAGACAAGGCTGAGTATCATTTATTATTAGGGAAGTACTAATTATTCTTGCCTTCTTTCTAGTATTTTATGTGTTTTTCATTGTTCTTTTATATTTTATACATTGGAGATGATGTTTAGCTTAAGTGCAAGAGAGAGACTTAATAGTTATGATATCAATTTTGTTAAAATTAGCTTAACAGGAACAATTTTGAGAAAATTTTTAACTTTGAAAAAAATTAATTAAGATTATTTATTATAATTTTGGTTGATATTGTGATTTTATTTATTTAAACACATAACTATGAGCTTTGATGATTAATTTGGTATCAATTTGCTTTAATAATTCCGAGAATGGATACTTAATCCATACTATGATAATTTGTGTATAATTTGTACACACAATTGAGTTGGATGTGAATTATTTTTAAGCATTTTCATAATCACACATAGAAAAAGAAAAAAGCATGTGAATAAATGGACATAAAATAAATTGACTCTCATAGCTTCAAAACAAGTAAATAGGTTGAAATTAAAAATGATGATAGTAGCCGTTTGAAATAAGGATCTAATCGTGTAGCCATAAGTATTCACAAAAAACTGTTTACTCTTGCATTAAAAGTGTCGGTGATTTTCCAAATAAGCTTTCAAATGCTCTTGTACTATTCAAAATATATTTTTTTATTTTTCTTTAAATAAGGGGCATGAAAATGTTTGAAAGTTTCAGTTTTTTTTTCAAATATGCTCATCTTATCCATTAGGTTAAATTTTGTGGATTAAGTTAAAGTTTAAATAATCATTGAGTGAATTGAATTGATTTATAACTTAATGTAAGTAGCTAAATACCTAACAATTTGATGATTGTTGTAATTAAAGGAATAATGGAAAATCTTGATTAATGTAATTGATTTGTTAAATGCTTTTTCAGAATTGCCTCCTAGTTAAGTTATGAGTAATGATATTGATTTGCTTGAATCCAAGCAAATGTTTAACTGTAAGGGAGTTAAGAGACTTAATAGTTATAATATTAGCTTTGTCATAATTAGCTTAAAAGGAACAATTATGGAAAAAAAATTTTAACTTCGAGATAATATTGATCAAGATGATTTTTTATACGTTTTGTTGTTTTGTAATTTGATTTGTAATAACTATGAATTTCGATAATTAATTTGATTTCAATTTGCTTCATTAGTTTTAAAATTTGACGCTATATTTGCATTATGATACTTTGTGTATAATTTGTACATATAAATGAGTTGGATGTGAATTCTTTTCAAGAATTTTAATAATTAAAAAATGAATAAGTGAGTATAGAATAAATTAATACCGGTAGCTTCAAACCAAGTAAAAAGGTTGAAATTAAACAGTGACAGTAGTAACCGTTTGAAATAGTAACTTAATTGAGTATTGGAAGTATTTATGATAAGGTGTTTATTCTTGTGTCAAAAGGATAGATAAATTTTCAAAAAAGCTTACAGATACTCTTGTCTTGTTTACAATTTAGTGCTTACTTTCTAATTGATTTATGACTTAACACAAGGAATTAAATGCTGAATAATTTGATGAGTTTTGCAATTGAACAAATAAAGGAGAATTGTGATTGATTCTTTAAATGCTTGCAGAGAATTGTCTCATATTTAATTTATGGGCAATGAAATTGATATACTTGAGGACAAGCAAATTTTTTAAATGTGAATGTGTTTGATAAGTGCTAATTACTTAATGTTTTTACCATGATTTTAAGAGTATTTACTTTTTGTTTCAATTGCTTCTATAAGTACTTAATTCAGCTTACATTTTGTTTACAAGCCTTCTTCTAACTCTACAATAAAGAAGGAATCAATTTAAGTAATTTTGAGTTAAGTTGGAGTGATTTTGAAGGAATGACTCAGAACATGGGGGGCAATAGGAACCTATATTCAACAATATTGGGCAATTGGGACTTGTATCTAAGAGCACAGGTCAAACAAGGAATTATATTCAACCTATATGCCATGCTGGTTTATTCTGTTTCTTCCTTTTTTTTGGTCAGAAGAAATACAAAATTAACACAGGATCGTACTGGACCTATTTTATCAGTAATTATCATGGAAAATAAATCGAGAGGGGTATAAAGCAATACTAGGAGCTACAAAGTCCCGTGTTTAATCCATATTTGATAAAAAATTTTAGGATTTTATGATAAAAAAAAAGAGGAGGAGAAGGAAAAAAAGAGAGACATATGTGAGAACTAAAAATTAGTCATAAAGCTAGAAGAGATTGTAGATCATGTCAACAAGGAAGCCACATTTAGTTTATTGAAAGACTCTAATTTTTTGAGAATTGTCCATGCTTGTTTATTGTGTTAAATTAAAGTAACGAAAGTAGAATATTTAACTTTGGATTCATATATAAAAATGAAGTAGTGAATATAGAAAATCTCTTTATATATTATAACATGAATAATGAAGGTTGAATGAGTTACTAGAGATATGAGTATAGGATCCTTCTAAGTTGGATTGAACTATATCATGAAAATTTGTGAAGCTCCTATTAATCTAAGTAAATAGGATTAGTTATTAAATTAAGTTAAATTTAAGCATAGAAATATTATACAGACTCTTTATTTAGATCTAGTCTTTTTAATAATTATTTATTCTTGTCTATTTATGTCCTTATTCTTACCTAAGTAAAATGTTATGCATAGTTTTTAGTCCGTTTAATTCTATATAAAATATTCTCTCTATAAAGCAGAGATAAGACTGTGTATTACCGAACTTTCTCAAAGCTCACGTCTTAACGAAACTTTCACTGAATATTATAATTTTTGTTGAATATATTAAAAATTCTGTATAGAAGAAAAGAGTTTAAAATTTTTTATAAAAAATATATAATTTTATATTTTATAAAATTTTCAAATGATTGGTGCAAAATAGGTATATGACTATGCAATTTCAAACGATAAATTTAATAACATATGTTAAATTTTATTTTGAGTTTGGTTAAATGTTAGAGTTGTGGAACAAAAGTCAAGCCTTTTCACTCCTTTTTTTATTGCAAATAATATATAATATTTTATTTTTTTCAATGGTTACTCTAGTAAGAGAATAATATAATTATGATATAAGAAAATAAAATTTGATATTTTAAAATTTTTTGTTTTATTGTAATAGAAATTTTACTAATGCCATATTACAACTTGCAATAAATATTTAACAAATTTGGTGATCCTAGCATTGTCAATTTATTAAAATAATGTGTATTATTAATGGAGACATCAAACATGATGTGCATGCACTTATTTTGTTTTACATAATCAAAATAAAATTACTAAAACTGGTGACATATTATGTTTTAAAGGTTTATTAATGCAATGGTTACAGATTTAGGTTCAATGAAACATTTGAAACTCATTTATGAGTTCACAGTGATCTTTACCTAATAAAACTCATAATACAAATTAAAGTGTTCTAAATTATATATTTAAATTAAATATAAATATGATTCCTTTTCCTTGTCTTATGGATCTCCTTACTGCTGGTCTTAGATTTTTCCCAAAAGCTGAAAATTACTAAAACTGGTGACATTATATTTTAAAGGTTCGTTGATGCAATGGTTACAAATTTAAGTTAAATAGAACATTTGAAACTCATTTCTTAGTTGCAGTGATCTTTATCTAATCAAACTCATAATACAAATTAAAGTGTTATAAATTATATATTTAAATTAAATATAAATATAAATACGGTTCCTTTGTGTCTTAATTTTGTCCAAAAGCTATAAACTTCAACAGCACTTGTGTACTGACCAGCATCTAGGAATAATTCATGTGGTGAGAGACATTATGTCTGTGAGACACAGGAACAATGTTTATTTGGTCAATTCCTTTGGAAAAGCTGGCTCTTAGACATGTCCTTGTGGTTCACATTTCAAATAAGCCACATGTCCATAACTTTTCATATATTGGAGGTGTTGATTATAGACATTTATGCATTGATCTTGTATTAATTGTTCCTATAATCTCTCCTATAATTGAGAGATTCCCTA
>JAOSBK010000003.1:29553353-29580935 GCA_027568895.1 Erythroxylum shatona
TTAATGTTTAATGCAAGTTGAATATTCTTGTTAGTATTATTTTTAATTATTTAATGTTTTTCTGTATTTGTATTTGTTTTTATTTATATTATTTTTAGCTTTCGTAGTATTATTATTATTATTATTATTATTTTCATTACTTTATATATATACATATATATAATTTTATTTACATAGTAATTTACATACTTATTAATTGATTAAATTAATTTTTTTCTACTTATTTTATTTTAATTTATTATTCAATTTATTATTTTATTATTTTGTTATTACTATCTTGTCACATATGCATGTGGGCCTATTGGAAACAGTCTCTCTACAATGTAGGGGTAAGGTTGCGTATTATCCGGCCCTATCAGACCCTACTTTATTGTGAAAATTCGGGATATGATGATGATGATGCCATATAATGTTAAAACCATTAACATCAGATAGTATTTTAGATATTTTTTTAAAATTACAAAATCCCGTTAATTTGTATATAACTAAGATTTAGTTACCATTAATGAGAAATATATTAAAAATTAATTACTCTTAACGAAGGATGACAATGAGTCATGTCAAGGATTGCTCCACCCTACTTAAAGCCTATTGCCAATAACCTAAATCCTACAAACTAAGTTTGCAGTTTAAAAAAAAGTTTTGTTTTTACTTTTTAAAAAATCTTCTAACATATAAACTTAATTTTTACCTTATGATGGTACATCACAACCTGTTTATTAATTAGTTCTTAGATTAATTTATATATTTTATTATCGTTTTCTAAAATTTGATACCTAATAAAAATTTAAAATTAAAAGATTTAAAATTTAAAAATTTTAAATTTAAATTATAAAAGAATTACTTGATTATTTTGATATTAGTTTTATTTGATTTAATAATGTGAATTTATAATCTTAATTTCTTAATTTTTACTTTTCTTTTTAATCTCTTTTTTTTTTAATTGATGAGCCTTGAAGTAACTGATAAGGTTATTCTTTTATAACCAAAATGTTACAATTTTGAAACACGAAAACAACTTCTTTGTGAAATCTAAAAGAAAATCTGCATACAATTGATCGCCCTCTTCCAATCTTTGCAAAGTAGAAAGGCTTTCATATTGAGGTTGTTGTTATTGTTGTAACCCATGTGAAGTGAAACATAAAAACCAAATTTATCTCTAGAAAAGTAATTTGTTTTTGTTAAGAAATAATGCAATTTAAATTCTATATACATAATACAATTTACATGTCACCTTAACAATCTTGACAAACAGAACAAGACAAATTATAATATCAATTTCTTTTAATTTTCCACTTCTTTATCTCTGTCCCTTATGTACAATGATTACGTGATTATCAAAACAATTATATTAATTATTAAAAAATAAATCAATATAAGGAAGTTCCATTAATGTAGATGTAGTTGCTTTTGCAGTTGCAAGCTCCATCGGTAAAACAAAAGTGACGTACATGAATCTTAAAACTGGGAAAATGGGTCCCATGTTTTTATCGCATTTGTTAGAACCATCGTGATCTCTGAAGCCTTCTATACGATAAAATGGCACCAACAAGGACAAAAGCTCATGTGTGGTCAGAAGCATTAACCAATTAAGAACACGATCACGTTCTGTCCAGACCACAGCCACAAGAATGGTCCTTCATAACACGCGTACTCTACCCCCTCAATGTTTTAGGGCTCAACGTGCTTGGTTGGTGTGGGGCGTGTATACTTGGTTTTTGTTTTCTGGGTTGGAGCAAGATTTTCTTTTTGGTCTCATTTTCTGTCTGTTCTCTGTTCTTGTGGATTTCTGGGCATAAAAGGTGCGACCTTTTCAGTTGAAGAGATATTTTTGGATTGTAGAGAGTGTTATATCAGTTTTCTTTAGCTTCTTGGAGTGAAGGGTCTCAAATTTTTTCGTTGCTGTGTGAAAGTTGTGAGGTTTTGATACTTCAGCTCCGGAGTTTTTAGGGAGGTCTTCGAGACCACATGTAAGGGGGCGTTTGTTGGTTCCATTTTGTGTTCTTTACGGACCTCCTGACGACGTGCTTTTATCATGGCCACATTAAATGAGGTCCCACGGGATCCTTGTATATAAATTGTTTGGTTGCTTAACGTTGCAACATAACTTGATGAGTTCAAGTACTGGATGGAGCTCCTAAGTTTGTAGATATATAGTTGAAATCATTGATGCTTCCAAGTACTAGATTGTGAACTTGTATGGAGGCCTAGTCTGTCTGTCTTCATTCCAATTGTGAACTTGTAAGGAGGTCTAGTCTACCTGTCTTCATTCCAAAAGTTCATGGCGTCGTTTGTTTCCTTCCAAACGTCACCTTGTTATGTCATAAATTCGGATATTAAGAGTCGGTTTCGAGTTAGAGTTCAAAGTTCAGATGGTGGCGATTCAATGACATTGTCATCTGCTTCTGTTGCGGTGAATGGAAACATTTTCACTGAAGGGAAAGAGCAGATCGGAGCAGTACTTACTAATGGAGGTACTGAGGGGAAAAGCAAGAACAGAAATTTGCATGATGGCGGGAATAGCAAGTTTAAGTCTACAGTGAAGACAAAGTTGATAGCTTCAGATGAATTGGAGTTGTTGTGGGATGATGGGTATGGAACAAAGTCAGTAAGAGATTATCTTGATGGGGCCATGAAGATAATCAAGCCTGATGGAGGACCACCACGGTGGTTTTGCCCAGTTGAGTGCGGACAACCTTTAAGAGATGCTCCATTGCTTCTGTTTTTACCTGGTAATTTATAGCCAAATGATGCTTACAAAACCTAGGAATACACATCAGGAAATTAGTCATGAATGGGATTTCTAAACCTCACCTTTAATTATTTGCTCTATAATTTCTTACTTAATGTTCTTGGTCTGTACTTTAAACATTGTGAGTCTGTGAAGTGTTGGAATTGTAGAATCATATTCTTCAGTATTGATGAATGCAGGGCTTGATGGCGTTGGTCTGGGTCTAACTTTGCACCATAAAGCTCTAGGGAAGTAAGTTCAATTACTTTCACCTTCGTTGCAAGCTAGTGGTTAGTTCTGTATAATTAGCTTTCAAACATTTTCAATTCGTGGCATCAAAAGATTGCTAAAAAACCATTATAAAGGAAGAAGAAATAGGTGATCATCAACTCCAAGAGTCTTTATATGCTTTCGGACGGTGGTTGAAAGCCCCTCCACTGCTAATGTGTAACAGAAAAAAATAATAAGTCATTATTACGAAGGTACAGATCTAGACTTCAACTTGTTACAAACGGTATTAGTAGCTCATATAAAGATAGAATTGAATTGATCTTCAAACTTCTTTTAGGCTCCCCTTCAATTTTTCTCAGTTAAAAGTCTTCCGTTCTTGCAAAATACAGGGCTTTTGAAGTTCGGTGCCTTCATATTCCGGTGTTTGATCGAACTCCATTTGAAGGTATTATATTATTTTAGCCTTTATATATTAAGGAATGTATGTTCCCGTTCAACTGTACTCTGGCAACCTGTAAATACGGCACGTTGCAAGTTAGATTTCTGTTGTACTGATAAACCATGGGAACTTCTTCTTGCATGAAGGACTGGTGAAATTTGTGGAAGAAACTCTTAGGCTTGAGCATGCCTCATCTCCAAATAAACCAATTTATGTAGTTGGAGACTCCTTTGGAGGATGCCTAGCACTTGCTGTTGCTGCTCGCAATCCTAAGATAGATCTCGTGTTGATACTAGCCAATCCAGGTTTGTTTCAACAAATGCAGTCAACTGTTCATGAAGAATGCACACAGAAACACTTTAAACTTGATCACCCTCGGACTGTGCTTGGTTTGAGATGTTGTCTGATGTATTTCCCTTGTACTATAGCAACGTCGTTTGGAAGGTCACAGCTGCAACCCATGTTCCCTATCTTGGAAGCTTTACCAGATGAATTGCATGATGGATTGCCCTATTTTCTTAGCTTTGTCATGGGTACATGTTCATTATCTTGTTTTGTTACTGTCATCATTTTGTTTGCTCTTTATTAGGAGGATTGTTCCCTCGTTTCAATTTCAATTTATTGTTCCTCATTCTTTCCAAATCCAATATTTTCTGCTACAATTATTTGAAGTTTGACATCATTTTGCTTCTAAAATGGAAATTGAGTTCTCGAATATGCTAAATTTCCTATTCATCAAACCAGGTAATCCACTGAAGATGGCGACAGTTGACATTGAAAACAAACTTCCACCAAGAGTAAAACTTGAGCAATTGGCTGTCAATCTCACTTCTATGCTACCTTGTCTTTCGGTAAGAAGTGTCCCAAGTATTTATACTGTTTGTTTCCTGTTGCTTCTTTTATTATGGGCTCCATATCATTTTACCCTCTTTGCTTCCCATCTTAAAGGGAGATTTTGTTATGAGTAAGTGAAGTCTGCAGATGTGGAAACTATGGAGTCAGTCTTCCTTGTAGTTCTTCTTCTTCTGTGATTATCGTTAACAATTGTTCTCCAGTCATGCATTATGTTTGTCTTAGATGGCATTATTATGTTAAGATATTGAGAACTGATATGAACAAGAAAATTTGTTATATAGCTGTTAATATTTGATGTGAAAGGATTTCTAAAGACTATGTTCTGGTATTTTTATGTCATGCACAATGTTGCCATATCTAGGTGTTGATAATGCAGTTATATCCTTTCTATTCTTTCCTGATGTGAATAGAATAATTTGCCATGTCCATTTCATCTCATATCTACTGATTTTGTTCTCTAGATAAATAAGTATTCTTTAGTGGGGCTTTAAACATCCTAAAATGTTGGAATTCTTAGGGTTTGGCAGATATCATCCCAAAGGACACTCTTCTTTGGAAGCTGAAACTCTTAAAATCAGCTGCTGGATATGCTAATTCTCGTCTTCATGCTGTAAAGGCAGAAGTGATGGTACTAGCGAGGTAGTTATTCCTCCTTGACTTCAACATTTCTTCCATTCCTTGTGTATAATGTTGTGTCCCTTTTGGTGCATGTTGATTATTTTTTAGAGGGATTACTAGTGTTGCTATTTCTGTGTGTATGCAGTCATATCAGTGATCATATGACTGCATAGGCACAGGACTTAAATTTTTTAAACTTTCCCGAAGTACAGAAAAAGTTGTAGATTTCCTGAGAAAAGGGAAAATAGATGATAAAAGGAATAATCTCACATCTAGGTTATAGATTGTTGGACAATATCTCTGTACTGTTTATATAATCATTTAAGTTGGCATCGAGAACTTTGTTGTAGCAATCAATATTTTTTCAGACTCATAATTTCTTTTGAATGTTGTATGTGAGTCAATTTCTTATTGTTTATCAATATATATTTGATAGTATATTTCCATTATAGTGGCAGAGATTATATGCTTCCCAGTGAAGTGGAAGCTAAACGCCTTCAAAGTACACTGCGTAATTGTACAATTCGTAACTTCAAGGAAAACGGGCATACTCTTCTGTTGGTAGGTGAAAATAACAAGGAGCATGTATAAATCTCAAATAGTTGAAATCGTTTGTGTTTCATGCAAGCGTACCTGACTTGTGATACTGATTTTTCTGTGCTGCTTGTAAGTTTAAAGTTATTCAAAGCAAAAGGAGCATCTACAGACATAAAAAGCATGCCGGATTACTTCAATATCAATGGATTCTTCATTCCTTACTATGCAAGTCTATTATTTCTATCAGCATCTGTTGGTGCTACCTATAATGCAGATTAGTGTTTGAGGATACGGTTTGGGAGAGGAAACATGTTAGTTCATGGTATAGGCTCCTAAAGTTTCCTTCCCCATTTGAAGGGTTTTTCCTTGGGAAACATGGGGTAGGTAACCGCTAGTAGCATCCCAAACAGTAGTTGCATGATGGTGCTTTTAGGAACTTTCAGGCAGGTCCCTGAGTATGTTTCGTTTGACATCACTTCTATTCCTTCTAACTCGATTTGATCTCAATCAATATGATAATTAGGTGCTCTTGGAAGTAAATGAGAAAAAATGGTTGAACAATAAAAATGATAAACTTCTGAAAACAAATAGAAAGTTATCTTCTCTAGTTCAACAACTTCCCATGAATGATGGATGGGATTTCCTCTATATAGGTTCCTTTATATTTGCTTCTTGTTGCTCCGGTTCTATTAGTAAAGATTTAAAATTGAAGTTGGATTTGCTCTCAAACAATGCACTTCTTAAGCATGAAACTCAAGAAGGCTATGATGCAGAATGCTTATGATATTGCCGTATGTTCAATGCTCTAGGTGGTGGATTTTTCTTCCTTGAGATGTAAAATGTATTGATTATTCCTTTTGTTTTGTCTGTCAATGTACATTGAACATTTTTGATATAATTAAGGCACCTTTCTTTCAGTCATTTGTTGGACAAGTGACATACATCTGGCCTTGAACAGTTATTCATTTTTAATACCTGCAGTATTTATATGTCGTCATTTGTTTCATTTTGCTTTTCCTTCCTGCTTCTCCCCTGCTCCTGCCCTCTCTATTTCTTATCATTTTTGCTTGTTTTGTGATGGTTCAGGAAGATAGCATTAGTTTGCTGACAATTATCAAAGCTACTAACAAATATCGTCGTTCACGGAGGCTTGATTATGTCAGGGACTTTGTACCGCCTAGCATATCAGAATTCAAACGTGCAGCTGAGGCAATTGGGTAATGCAATAACATTATCGCTTCTGGTTTTCAAAGCCGTAGTTCTGACAACTGTAAACATGATTGCTGCATGTAAATTTTTTTAGTTGAAATCTCAAATGGTCTTGACTGTTCTTCCCTCTTTGATGAATGAACCATATAGCCTGGAAGAAAGTTAGTTCTTAAAGTTGTGGTGAACATGAATATTAGGAGGTCCTTCTATTTCCTTGGTTTTTGCATGAGAGTTCATATCCTGTTATTGCAGCATAAAGATGCTTATTTTGACAAGGAATGCTGACTTCTACCATAAAAAATCCTCTCCTCACTTAAATCGAGAAAACTAAAATGAGTGAATCTAGAACCACATCCTGAGCACCCAATTTGGGATCTGGCTCAATATCAGCGATTGTTGAAGTAGCATCTGATCACATCAAAGAAGTTATTACATTTAGTTCATTTCTATATGCTGATATTGTTAGTCTATCTGTGGATAAAGCTGAGATTACAATCACATGGATTTCAGGTTATTTCGCTCTGCTGCTAGTTCTGCTATGTTCTCTACTCTAGATGATGGGAAGATAGTGAGAGGCCTTGGTGGGGTTCCTAATGAAGGTCCTGTCTTGATAGTTGGTTACCACATGTTGCTGGGATTTGATGTATTTTCCCTTGTTGAAGAGTTTTTGAGGGAAAAGAAGATAATGATTCGTGGCATGATGCATCCTGATGCTCTTCTTGACAAGTTTGAGAATTTATCTGGTGAATTTTCTGTTCTGGATTGGATCAAAGTGATGGGTGCAGTCCCAGTCACAGCTAGCAATCTTTTCAAATTGCTTTCCACAGAATCACATGTTCTTCTTTACCCTGGAGGTGCACGAGAAGCTCTTCATTACAAAGTGCGTAAAGTCTTATTTCTATGTTGATTTAATTGAAAAGCTAAGCATCCTATTTTCGACGAAGTTCCATTTTCAGTCATCATCTATATGCCCAATTTCTGGTCTAAAGATTGAAAAGAAAATAATCACCCGTATCTGTTGCCGTCTTCCCTCTTTCCTATCACAATTCTTGTTGCTTCCTCAATGGATTCAGTGAGGATGCCAGTTATCTGCTGAACTCAAATGAGCAATGTAGTCTGTTAGAAGGGAAATTATCAGTGAGGAACTTACTTTTAATCCCTATGCTTCCTCATTTACAACGACAACTCATATTGAACAATTATTATACTGGAAAAGATAAAATTATACCTACTGAAATATAGCCCTTGCTGAGTCAAGTTCTTTACTCTTTTCCTTCGTTTTTGTACAGTTTTATTGTACTTTGGTCCTGATGCTTGATTTCCAGGGTGAAGAATATAAAGTCATTTGGCCTGATCAACAAGAATTTGTAAGAATGGCAGCAAGGTTTGGGGCCACCATTGTACCCTTTGGAGCTGTGGGAGAAGACGACATTGTGGAAGTAAGCTTGTGCACTTATTTGCGTCTGAAAGTTCTCTGATAAATTTGGTTGGCAGATGCTTGTTCCTTGTTCCTTTACTTTTTCTGCATTTATAATTCTGCACGGATAAGGAAGTGAATTGTATGCAATTGAACAGCCGATTAATTTTACTTCCGAAAATGGAATAGAATGTATAGAAGAGAACATTTTGCATTTCATTTTAGAGATGTTTTATTGACCTCTATGGTTAAACAAAATTTTCACTGGCTAAAGTATCTGTATCCTTGCATAAGTTAAGGATCCAAAATTTAATGTAAAGCATGGTACTTTCTAATACTGTCTACTCACCACCCTCCCCAATCTCTGTCTTGCTTGTTCGACTTGTGTTTTGATTATATTTGTGTGCCATATAGAGTTTTCTGATTTCTGTCGTCTACAAATGGCAGTATGTTCTTGATTACAATGATCTCATGTCAGTCCCTGTGGTTAGTGACTATGTTAGGAAGGCTAACCTCCTACCGACAAAAATAAGGTGATTACTTCCCTGAAACCATCACTTGCTTCTAGGAACTAATCCGGTCTTGCAACTCAACGTTCTTGCTACTTTTGACACTTCTTTGTTGGCAATTGTTGTGGTCTGATTACAGGGATGAAACTAAAGGTGAGGTTGCCAACCAGCAACTGTTCTTTCCAGTGACGTTGCCGAAGTTACCTGGGCGATTCTATTATCTGTTTGGAAAGCCTATAAGAACGAAGGGAAAGGAAGAGTTACTGCAAGACAAAGAACAGGCAAAGCAGTTCTACCTGCAGATAAAATCCGAAGTTGAACACAATTTGGCCTATTTATTGAAAAAGCGAGAAGAGGATCCTTACAGGAATATCATTGATAGAACAGTATTCCGAGCATTACAGTCTCCATTGCATGAAATTCCAGCATTTGACCCATAACGAATAGGCTAAGACAAGGTGCTTACTGGTCTTCATATTTTGTAAATCCATTTTTAAATTGAGACAGCGTGCAGGACATCTGAACAATGCTGCAGAAATGCATTTTGTAAATCATAGAATTCATTGGAAGAAAAAATGTCCAGTGAAATCATTTTTCAGTTGTTAATCATGTAATCAATGTACTTAGTGAAGCAAAAAGTGCTTAATATTCAGTTTTAGAAAGCATATAATCCGTTGAACTAGTCCAACAGAGCATCAACATGAACTTGTACTCATCTGCAAATCCTGATTTATCTTCAAATTTTTAAAAGTTGGCTTGGTAACGCTAATGTTCATGGGCATGACAGTCAACCAAATGCAATGGTACGGATGGCATTCAAGTGGGAATTATATATATCTATATAAATATATATGTTAGATAAATATCAACAATTATCAGCTGTTTTTCCTTTACTATCCGAACAACAATTTAAAGAAGGGTGAGGATAGAGGTGCTGCTATAGTGTTAAAAGCATGTTCATTGGGAGTTGCGACAATTCTGTTATAAGAAAAATTGGTGACTGGACTGATGGAATGGGAGGTTGAATTTTGAAGTTCCTATTCCCTGTAACTAACTAGTGCCTTCAGGGGCTACAATTTCTCAACAGCACCAAGTGCTTGAAACCATTCTCACTCCTTGCCCATGTGAGATAGATGGAACTCAGAGATCGTTACTACGAGTACTTAGTTTTTGCTTTCTGAAATGTCTTTTTGAGTGCGTGTTCTTATGGACGTATGGCATTAAAAGTGTGACTTCCTTTCAGTTAGAGCCAACTCCGCAACGTTTTTGAGTGTTTCATTGGCTTTCTGATTGCATGGTAGTTGTAGTCTTTCAGTTTCTAGCTACTTCTACTTGCAAGAAGGTCTTGTTAGTTCAGTTTAAATTCCTATCAGGACATTCCAACCTGCCAAAGGAGGTTCTAAGTTATCCTGGAATATCAGTTATGTGATTGTTTAGATAACCACCCTCCTGCATTTTTGGAACGTGCAATTACTTTGACCTAAGTTTCTCAACATATAGTCACTGAAAATCCATTCCAGTAATCCTACTGCAAACCTGAATAAGGATCTGAATTCTCAACCATCACATTTCCAAAATTCATGGCGTCTTTTGTTACTTCCCACATATCGCCTTGTTATCTTACAAGTTCAAAACTGAACAAGATTCAGTTTCGAGTCAGAGTTGAGTGTTCAGACGGTAGTGATTCAAAGGCATTGTCTTCGGATTGTCTTGCCGTAAATGGGACTTCAAAGTCAAGGGTTGAGGAAAGGTTGATAAAAGATGTAATTTCAAAAGATTTGAAACCACTGTGGGATGATGGGTATGGGACCAAAACTATAAAGGATTATCTTGAAGGAGCCATGGACATTATTAGGCCTGATGGAGGACCTCCCCGGTGGTTTTGCCCAGTTGAGTGCGGACAACCTGTGAAAGATGCTCCACTACTTCTGTTTTTGCCTGGTAAACAATACCAATTATGGTTAGGAGACTTTCTAGCTGATGAAATTCTCCAGACTTGCTTGCTCAACAATAAACCTTTTAATATAGAATCACTTGATTCAGGCATTGATTGATTGCAGGGATTGACGGTGTTGGTTTGAGCCTTTCTTTGCACCATAAAGCTTTAGGGAAGTAAGTTCGAACTATTTATTCCTTCCCTTACGACCATGCAAGTATTGGTCACTAGTTCTGAAAATTTAGCTAATTGATGATAGCAAGATAATACCTGAAATCATGACACTTGACGAATTCTTGCCAGAGTTAACTTTTGTAGACTCTTCTTATGGGAAATACAGGGTATTTGAAGTTCAGAGCCTTCATATTCCAGTGTATGATCAAACTCCGTTTGAAGGTAGGCAGTTTTGATATCACCAATGTTTACATGTAGGCACTTCCAAATTTAGATCAAGTGTAGTCTCAACTAGTTGATAATGACTTGCAGTTATACTTCCTGTTGCTGATAAACCATGGGAATTTCTTCTTGCATAAAGGACTGTTGAAACTTGTGGAAGAAACTGTGAGACTCGAGCATGCCTCATCTCCAAATAAGCCAATTTATATAGTTGGAGAGTCCTTTGGAGGATGCTTAGCGCTTGCTGTTGCTGCTCGCCACCCTGAGATAGATCTTGTGTTGGTACTAGTCAATCCAGGTCTGTCTTAATATCTGTTAATTTCTGTCATTTACTTGGACTTAGAGGTGCTCTGACGTAATTGGTACTGTTCTTCTTAGCAACATCATTTGGCAGGTCACAACTACAACCCCTGGTCCCTATTTTGGAGGATTTACCTGATAACTTGTATAGTCTTCTTGGCTTTGTCACTGGTGCGTGATTGTTGTGTTTCTTGAATTATTACTTCCATTAATTGTTTGCTCTGCAATTACTTTCATATTACAACATATTGATCATGGTATCTTTATGACTCTGTTCTGCAAAAGGTTTCAAGTTTCAACAGTTCTCTTTAAATGCTAATTTAAATATTCATCAAACCAGGCAATCCCCTGAAGATAGCAACGGTTGACATTCAAAACACACTTCCCCTGAGATTAAAACTTGAGAAATTAGTTGGCAATCTCACTTATTTGGGAACTTCTCCTATTGTAAGAAGTTTACCTGCACTGCATTACCTGAAATTTATATGTTCACTGTGGACTCATTTTCATAGTGTTTTGGCTTATTGTCCATCAATGATGGTACTAAAAATGCTTGATTTCTCAGGGTTTAGCTGATATAATTCCAAAAGCCACTATTCGTTGGAAACTCAAAATGCTGAAATCAGCTGCTCGATGTGCTAATTCCCGTCTGCATGCTATAAATGCCGAAGTGCTAGTACTGGCTAGGTAATTACTTTCCCTGTGCATAATGTTGTCTCTTTCTACCAGGATTAAGTAGTTATTGCTGGTTATGATCGTATGGAAACAAACAATTCCTTATACTTACTGTTTATATATTAAAATTTGATGGAATATTTCCATTCTAGTGGCAGGGACGCCATGCTTCCTAGCGCAAAGGAAGCTAAACGTCTTCAAAATTCACTACGGAATTGCACAGTTCGTTACTTCAGGAATAATGGGCATGCCCTTTTGTTGGTAGGTGAAGATAACACACAAATTAGTGAAATTCATTAGTGTTTCATGCATGCATTCCTGACTTGTGACATTGATTTTGCTGCACTGCTATGATACTTTAAAGTTATTCAAGGTTGCATAAATTCTTTCAAGGATTTCATCAATCTGTCAATCCTTTGTTTATTTCTTGTTTGGAGTCTTTACATTTCTACCGACATCTTTTGCTGCTATCCATCATGGTAGATTATCTCTAGGCTTCTAAAATTTGGAATCCATTTCAATATTACTGCCCTTTGAACATGTACTGTTTTGTGAAACTTTGTGTTCAATATAAATTGCCAGACACTTATTCTTGTGTATGATGGTACAGGAAGATAGCGTTGGTTTGCTGGCAATTATCAAAGGTACTAGAAAATACCGTCGTTCACGGACTGTCGATTATGTCTCGGACTTTGTGCCACCAAGCATGTCAGAATTCAAAGGTGGACTTGATATAATTGGGTAATACAACAGTGTATGTTAATACCTTCCTACCAGGAAGTTCATCAAGTAGACCTTCATCTAACTAATCTTTTGATCTATACTTGATACTAAAATTTGTGCTTAGAAATGGAAACAAGGTTGCTACATATCTCTTGTCAAGCACCATCATTTGTTGGTCAGAGAGTTCAAAGTGAAGTGATTGTTTTGAAATTGCCAAATTTCTACCTTCGTACCTCACCCCCTCTCCTGGCTAAAAACTTGGTTCTCATAACTATGTACAGGATTGCTGCAACAGACATATTCATTGAAATCTTTACTGATCTTGATTTATTCTTACCCTCTGCTTCAGTTGTTTGAGGATCTTCTGGGTTCCACTTTTGTGGAAAACCACAGCTATGTGTTGTGATCTGGCAGGATGCCAGTTTACCATTTTCTTGAAGCAGTGGCCCGTCACATTAAAGAATTTGTTACAATTTTATTTTTTTCTATGCTGATATTGTATGGTTGTTAATATGTGAAACTGATATTACATTCACTTGGAAGTTCAGGCCATTACGCAAGGCTGTTGGTTCTGTTATGTTCTCGACCTTGGAGGACGGGAAGATAGTAAAGGGTCTCGGTGGGGTTCCTGATGAAGGTCCTGTGGTGATAGTTGGTTATCACATGTTGCTGGGAATGGAAGTTTTTCCCCTTGGCGAAGCATTCTTGAGGGAAAAGAACATAATGATAAGAGGTTTGGCACATCCGGAACTGTTCACCAGAAGGTATGAGAAATATTTTAGTCATTTCTCCGTGCTTGACTGGCTCAGAGTAATGGGTGCAGTACCAGTCACAGCAAGCAATCTTTTCAAATTGCTTTCCAAGAAATCGCATGTGCTTCTTTATCCTGGAGGTGCACGCGAGGCTCTTCATTACAAGGTGCACCAAATCCTTATGTCACGTTGGTTAACTTTGAAAGTGAATCATCCTATGATTGTAGAAGTGTCACGTTTTCCAACCATTATATATCTGACGTTTTGACAATCTGGATGTTTACAAGTTGATCAAACAGTGCAACAAGTTTGATTGTCTATGCTTCTGCTCTGTTATTTCCAGGGTGAAGAATATAAGGTCACTTGGCCTGATCAGCAAGAATTTGTAAGAATAGCAGCAAGGTTTGGGGCCACCATTATCCCATTTGGAGCTGTAGGAGAAGATGATATTATGAAAGTAAGCAGAATTACTTTTCTTCATTTATCATGGAGGTTGTTTTTATACGACACTCCTCGTAACATTTTCTCATTGCTGTTACCTACAACTGGCAGATGGTCCTTGACGGCCGGGAACTGATGAAAATCCCCATGGTTGGTAATTTAATTAGAGAAGTCAGAAGGGATATTGTGAAAGCCAGGTGATCACTCCCCTGAAACATTTATCGTTTTTCAGTAATAAAATGCATGCCAAACTTGCAACTTCCATAGTTTTATGTTGACAAATGTTGTTGTCTGATGATAGAGACGAGAGCAAAGGCGAGGTTGCCAACCCAGAACTGTTTGTCCCAGTGGTGTTGCCAAAGTTACCTGGCCGCTACTATTATCTGTTTGGAAAGTCAATAGAAACAAAGGGAAGAGAAAAGATATTGCAAGACAAAGAACAGGCAGGCCAGTTGTACAAGCAGATAAAATCTGAAATTGAATGCAATATAGACTACCTACTGAAAAAGAGAAAAGAGGATCCTTACAGGAATTCCATTGACAGAAGAGTATACCAAGCATTACATTCTCCACTCCATGAAATTCCAGCATTTGATCCTTAAAAGATTTGGCCATACAAGGCACTTGCAGGCCTTATATTCTCTGAACATTCGTTCTTTCACTGGGAAATGCTTGTACAGAAAATAAGGCACACGTGCAGAACATACGAACTTTGATGCAAGAATGCATTTTGCTAGTTAAAAATTTGTTGCAAGAAACACAATGTAGAATGAAAATTGGATTCATAATGATGTAATTTGATGTCTACTAACCAAGGACCTGATAGTTTAGAGAAATGAAAAATGTAGAAAGCGAAGCAAAATTCTGCTTAATATTCAATATCAGAAGCCACGCAATCTTATTTTCAGGATCAAGAAACCAATTGAATGAACTAACAAAGTATCCTTATGAACTTATATATGCTCATCTGCAAGTCCTGATCTATTTTAGGGTCCCAAAGGATTGCTTGATAATATCAATGCACATGGGTAATCATGACCATTGGTACAAATGGCACTGGAATTTGGAAATATATGTGCAACTAGTTGAACATTCGCAGCAGCCCAACATTGTATAAGCTGCCGGCAATTTGTTTCCTTGTTGTCGTCTTTATATATTCATCAAAATACAAAGAGCAAGAATATAGATTTGTCTGACCAGATACTGTACTGACAAAACCTGGAAAGGATGATTGGGCGACTCGCTGAGCAAAAGAAGAAAAAAGGCCTGTCGTCTTCTATGGCAACGTACTCATTTGTCATTCTTCTGTCAGCTGAAAACGTGGTCATTCGACTGATGCCCTCTTATTTGAGTGGTTGTTTTCTGAAACGTTTGTTTACTCGAGGAACGTCACCTCTTCATCAAGTTTTGAAATCGTGAACTTACAATATCAGTTGGATTGTTGTGGAGAGTAAATCACTTGATAATTTTTCTTCGAAAACTTTTTGGTCACAGTGGATCGTTTTAGACAGATAACCTTCTCCAAGCACCCACGCAGAATTTAAGCCTGATGGATGAGAATGAGGAATTACTTTTTCCTCATTTGACGCAAGCTGAAGATGTTGGTCCTTTACACCAACTTTCTTTTGCTTACTGGGTCTGGTTGAAATCTAATTTTGGTTCGTATTCTATTCTTATGGACTTGTGGCATAAAAGGTGTGATCTTTTTTCAGTTAGAGTGATTTCTGATACTCAAAGAGTGTTTTAATAGCTTTCTTTAACTGAATGGGGTGCCTTTTGTAGTTGTAATCCTTACTGTATTCTTCTCAATATATAGTTGCTAAAGTCATTTAGTATTCCTAGTGTAATACTGCGAACTCCACACCTGAATAGGGCTCTGAACTTTCAGCTATTATTTCTAAAAGTCATGACATCATTTGCTAATTTCTGCATATTTCCCTATCGTGTTAGAAATTGGAAGATTAAGACTCAGTTTCAAGTCAGAGTTCAACGTTCAAATGGCAGTGATTCAATGGTATCCTCATCTGATTCTCTTGTTCCTGGAGAGAGAGAAAAGAACGGGAAGTTTACAAACGGAGGCACTGGAGAGAAAGTGAAGAGTAGAACTGTGTTCGAGGGCGAAAATGGGACTGCAAAGTCAAGGGTTGAGGAAAAGTTGATAAAAGATGCAATTACAGAAGAGTTGGAAGCACTGTGGGATGATGGTTATGGGACCAAAACAATAAAGGATTGTCTTGGAGGAGCCAAGGAGCTTATTAAGCCTGACGGAGGACCCCCCAGGTGGTTTTGCCCAGTTGAGTGTGGACAACCTCTGAAAGATTCTCCATTACTTTTGTTTTTGCCTGGTAAATAATACCAATCATGATTACAAGATGTAGGAATAAGGATCACAAAACTCTCAGAGGATAGACTTTGTAACTGAGATATTTGCTTAATAATTTATCTTTGTACTTTCATCATTCCAAGTCCAAGAAATCTGGGACCTTACATTTACTCTGTTATTTGCTATGCAGGGATTGATGGCATAGGTTTCAGCCTTTCTTTGCACCATAAAGCTCTAGGAAAGTAAGTTCAATTCTTTGCAAGTTCATTCACAAGCATGCATGCACTAGCCATGCATGTTTCTTTAATTTCAGTTTAATTTCAGGTGATAACAACAAATTATTTCTCAAACCAAATTGTAATACCTGAAATCATGTATCATGAATTCCTGATCAGTTAAACTTTTTCCACTCTTCTTATGGGAATCACAGAGCATTTGAAGTTCGAATCCTTCACATTCCAGTGTATGATCAAACTCCATTTGAAGGTATGTTCTGACAGCCTAAAAATATGGTGAATTTTTTCAAGTTCACATCTACTTACAAATGGAGACACTTGAATGGCAATTTTAGTTGTGATGATAATCCAAACCTAGATCCAGTGAACTTCCAACTAATTGGTACATGACATAATAATTGTGCTTAATGTCCTAACTTGATGATTAGATCTTGTCTTGTTGATAAACTCATGGGAGGGAATTTATTCTTGCATAAAGGACTGGTGAAACTTGTTGGAGAAAGTGTTAGGAGTGTATATGTCTCATCTCCCACCAAGCCAATTTATCTAGTTGGAGAATCATTTGGAGGGTGCCTAGCTCTTGCAGTCGCTGCTTGCAACCCTGATATAGATCTTGTTCTGGTACTAGCCAATCCAGGTCTGCCTCTATATATGCAGTCATTTGTTCACGAAGAATGCATGTCATTTACCTTGGATTTAGTAGTGTTCTGACGTAATTGTCCTTGTCTTTTAGCAACATCATTTGGCAGGTCACAACTGCAGCCTTTGTTCCCTCTCTTGGAGGCCTTACCATATGAATCATATAGAAGAAGATTGCCCTATTTTCTTGGCTTTGTTTTGGGTACATGATCTCCTGTCTTGTTTTATCACTTCCATTGTTTATTTACTAGGGAATTAGTTTAATCCTCATGCAGGCCATTGCAGTTTCAACAATTCTCTGATATGCTAATTTAAACATTCATGAGACCAGGAAATCTGCCGAAGATAGCAACGGCTGGCATTGAGAATAAAGTTCCTCTGAGATTACAACTTGAGCAATTAGCTGGCAATCTTACTCATTTTCTATCTTCTCTTGGAGTAAGAAATTACTTGGCATTGCCTAAAACTTACTCTCTTTGCTTCCCATCAATAGGGAGGGGGGTTTTGGTGTCATTGCAGCTATAAGCAAAAGGGATTGTTATGTTTTTGAGGCGGCATAGAACCTTTTCTTCATTTAAGTAATCAGTTAATCGATCAATCAATCAATGGCATACCTAAATTTTGATTTTGTAGAAATTCTTAACTATGGTAAACAATTTCATGCATGGAATCTTGAGAGTATTGTGGCTTTTCTCAAGTGCATTGAATGTTCAACAGTTTACTCAGAAATGAAATTGATATTTTTCATTTAGTGCAAACATGAGCAAGTGCTCAATTGCTCCAAAAATAAAAGTTGGTAGCTGAAGAGAAAAGTTTGACCAGAGCATTGGGCAAAACGATTCATTCCCATTTGAAAATATCATGTCATCAAAATGTACAGATTTTTTATTTGTGCGGCTATGCACGTCTTAAAATGTTTTTGAGTTAACAGGTTTTAGTAGATATATTTCCAAAGGACATTCTTCTGTGGAAACTGAAACTGCTGAAATCAGCTGCTGGATATACTAATTCCCGTCTTCACGCTGTAAATGCCGAGGTGTTGGTAATGGCTTGGTAATTATTCACCCTAAAATTGAATCTTTCTTCGCATTAACTGTGTATTATGTATTCTCTACTGTTGTTGCATGTTGATGTTTTCTACAAGGATTTGTAGTTAGTGCATTCCAGTTTACGATATGGGGACAGTTCCGTATGTTTATTATCAATGTATTAAATTGATAGAATATTTCCATTCTAGTGGCAGGGACCGTATGCTTCCAAGTGCTGAGGAAGCTAAACGACTTAAAAGGACACTACGGAATTGCACAGTTCGTTACTTCAAGCATAATGGGCATACGCTTTTGTTGGTAGGTGAAACTTTTCCGTGCATTCATGGCTATCAAATTGTGAGATTCATTAGTGTTTTTACATGTGCCATTGATTTTGCTGCACTGCTGTGAAGTTTCAAAGTCATTTGAAGAAAAAAATGGAGCATCTGCTCACATCAAAACTTTTCAGGAGATCTCTCAATCTACTGTTTATTCCTTATTTGAAGTCATGCATTTCTACTGACAAGACTTGCTGCTATCCATCGTGTAGATTAGTTAGGAGAAGGTGTGGGAGTGGAGGCAAGAACATTAATGCTCTAGGATTCTAAACTTTTGGTTTCCCTTGACATGAACATTTGCTATTTTGTCTGGAATTTGTTTAATTTTGCTTTTCCTCCTCCTTGTCCTTCCTGCTTCCCCATTTCTATCTATTGCTTCTACTTGCTATGGTGGTATAGGAAGATGGCGTCAGTTTGTTGTCAATTATTAAAGGTACCAGAAAATATCGTCGTTCGCGAAGAATTGATTATGTCTCAGACTTCCTGCCACCTAGCATGTCAGAATTCAGACGTATACTTGATATAACGGGGTAATACAACAATGCAATTTGTTATGAATACTTCCTAGTAGGCAGTTCTCCAAGCTGATAGTATAATATCAGGTTATTTCGCTGTGCTGTTGGTTCTGTGATTTTCTCTACATTGGATGACGGGAAGATAGTGAAAGGACTTGGTGGGGTTCCCAATGAAGGTCCTGTAGTGATAGTTGGTAACCATATGTTGGTGGGACTTGAAGTTGTTTCCCTTGGGGAAGAATTTTTGAGGGAAAAGAACATAATGATAAGAGGTTTGTCACATCCGGAGCTGTTCAGCAGAAGGGTTCAGGATTTATTTGGTGACATTTCCACGGTTAATTGGCTCAGATTAACGGGTGTAGTACCAGTCAATGCGACCAATTTCTTCAGATTGCTTTCCACAAAATCATATGTGCTTCTTCATCCTGGAGGTGCACGAGAGGCTCTTCACTTCAAAGTGAGAAAACATTGTTTCATTTTGATAAACTTGAAAACTAGACATCCCATGTTCGTACTTAATTTGGTTGCCTTTTGCTTCTGCTATTTCCAGGGTGAAGAACATAAGCTCATTTGGCCGGATGAACCAGAATTTGTGAGAATGGCAGCAAGGTTTGGGGCCACCATTGTTCCATTTGGGGCTGTAGGAGAAGATGATTTTTTACAAGTAAGCTGAAGCACCTAATTTGCATTTAATCATGAATTTTTTGCTAATATCCAATTTGAGATTGTGATTTTATATTGCTCCTCGTAACTATTCTGTCATTGCTGAGCTGCTATCCGCATCTGGCAGATGGTCCTAGATGGCCGTGATATGAAGCAAATCCCTCTGGTTAGTGACCTCCTTAGAGAATTGAGGCAGAGTACTGAGAAAGTGAGGTGACTATTGCTCCATTAACAACTACTCCATTAACAATTTCTCCATAACCTTACTGTTTCTAATAAGAAAAACTGATATCTACTCAACAAACATGCTCATAGTTTATATATATATATATTTATTAAAGGGACAAGAGTAAAGGTGAGGTTGCCAACCCAGAAACATTACTCCCAGTGGTGTTGCCAAAGTTGCCTGGCCGCTTATATTATCTGCTTGGGAAGCCTATAAGAACAAAGGGCAGAGAAGAGATGCTGCAAGACAAAGAACAGGCAAAGCAATTGTACATGCACATTAAATCTCAAGTTGAAAGCAACATAGACTACCTACTGCAAAAGCGAAAAGAGGATCCTTACAGGAATGTCTTTGACAGAATAATATATCAAGCATTAAACTCTCCAATCCATGAAATTCCATCATTTGACCCTTAAACAACAAATATTTTATGTACTTCCAAACCAATAATTTTGGTGTTATCTAAATCTACATTTATGTAATTAGTTGAAACATTCAAAATGATTGTTTGTTTAGGTACACAATCGATTAAAGATTGATAAACTAAAGTGAACATGTGTACGAAGCCTTGAATCTTAAGGATAGGCAGAAATAAGAGTTGTATATGAGGAACAGATAATAAGGTAACTCGATTGAGATATATATTATTGCAATCATTTTTCATGAAAATAAAACAAAAAGTAGAATATCAGTCTTACCTTGCTTTCCATCCATTAATGGATTCCACCTATAAATATTTTCACACTTTTAAGGAAGCAAAATCATTTTGGAGTTTTGGAATTCTCCCATTCGTTTGTGTTATTCAGTAACATAAACATATAAATTCCAAAAAAAAACATAAACATTTAAATAAATGTTACAAGTATATGGTTAAATTTATTTTAAGTTTGTAGTTATTTAAGTATTTGACTGCTAACAATAAGCCGTATGAGTTTAATGCAATTCTAATGACTTTTTAGTGTTAATTAATTAATAATAACATTATATAAGTGTAATGTTAAAATAAATACTTCACTAATTTGAGAATATTAATGAATTGGATGCTTTAATCAATCTTAATGATCTATATGAATAGGTTAGTTTCCAAGAATCTTATAGTATTAACCTTTTGATATATACAGTTTGGTTTCATATTCCTCTAAATAATTACATAACAAATTGTGAATTATAATGTCATATTGTCACATTATTAGTGAAAAGCTATGTATATGGGCATACATACAACAAAAATACTTGTATAGCATTACTTGCAATTCTGTAACAGGAAATAGGTAGTGAGACAACAATTCATATAAGAGTTGTAATCTAACAGTATAGGTAGCGAGGAGAGAATTTGCTGTATTTTGTACAACTTATATATGAGTTATAATTTTAACAAAATACATTATAACATAATACAATAAATTATATGAGTTGTAATTTTAACAAAATACATCATAACATAATACAATAAATTCTTTCCTCTTTATATGAGTTGTAATTGTAACAAACCTAACATCCCTGTTAGATATTTGCTTTTAGAACTTGAATAAATCCCACGTGGACTCTTTATTATTTATCTTTTATTGTTGCAGCTTTGAATTAGTCAATAAGCTTGACCTATTCTTTAGGGGTTAAGCAGCTAGCCAGTAGAGTATCCGTATTTTTCTCTTTTTTGGTTAATCTAGCAGCTATAAATGTAAAGGCTCATTCATTGAATAAAGTATTCCTTTACAGAGCAATTAAAACTCATCTCTTTCTTTCTGCGATTTATATTCGTTCAAACGTTTTTACTTTTGAAACCAACAAATTGGTATCAGAGCTTTCTTCTTAAGGGACCGTGAGTTATGGAAGCACAAGCTAGCTTTTCTCAAATCGCTCTCCCTGTCTTTGACGGAGAAAACTATCAAATGTGGGCTGTGAGAATGGAATCCCATTTGGAAGCCCTAGATGTATGGGAAGCCGTGGAAGAGGATTATGAAGTCGCTCCGCTGCCGAACAATCCCACCGTGGCTCAGATAAAAAATCATAAGGAAGGAAAAACCAAAAAATCGAAGGCCAAATCATGTTTATTTGCTGCAGTTTCGAAGACTATCTTCACAAGGATTATGTCTCTTAAGTCAGCAAAAGAGATTTGGGATTATTTGAAGAAGGAATATGCTGGAGATGAGAGGATTCGTGGGATGCAGGTTCTCAATCTGATAAGGGAATTTGAGCTCCAAAAAATGAAGGAGTCAGAGACAGTCAAAGACTACTCAGACAGATTACTCGAAATCGTCAACAAGGTAAGGCTACTCGGCACTGATTTTTCTGATTCAAGGATTGTACAGAAAATTATTGTTACTGCGCCTGAAAAATACGAAGCATCAATAACTACCTTGGAGAATACGAGGGATCTATCCAAGATCACTTTGGCAGAATTAATAAACTCTCTGCAGGCTCAAGAGCAGAGACGACTTATGAGACACAATGATTCTGTTGAGGGAGCTTTACAAGCCAAGCATCAGGATTCCAGCCGAGGCAAAGGCAGAAATTCGAAGGGCAATTACCCTCCTTGCAAGCATTGTGACAAACTAGGGCACCCACCGTACAAATGCTGGAGAAGACCAGATGCGAAGTGCAGCAAGTGCAATCAGGTTGGGCATGAAGCAGTGATCTGCAGAGACAAGTCTCAAAAACAAGAAGTAGATGCTCAAGTTGCTGATCAAGATGAGGAAGATCAGATGTTTGTGGCAACATGTTTTTCCGCAAAAACAACCTCAGAAAGTTGGCTGATTGATAGCGGTTGTACTAACCACATGACGTTCGACAAAACCCTCTTCAAGGATTTGAAACCCACGAAAATCGCGAAAGTCAGGATAGGCAATGGTGACTATATTTCAGCGAAAGGAAAAGGAACCATCGCAATCACAACAATCTCAGGTACAAAAACAATTTCAGATGTTCTTTACGTACCGGATATTGACCAAAATTTATTTAGCGTGGGTCAGTTACTTGAAAAAGGACTTAAAGTGTACTTTGAGAATTTGCATTGTTTGGTTTACGATGCTACTGGAGAATTGATTTTGCGAGTCAAAATGAGAGGTAAAAGCTTCTCATTTGATCCAACAGAGGAGGAGCATGCTGCTTATTTATCTGAGACCAACATCACTGAAATATGGCACAAAAGACTCGGTCACTGTCATATTCAGCGAATGTTAGAAATGAAGAAGAATGAGATGACAAAAGGCTTACCAATTCTAGTTGATCGATTGCCAAATTGTCATGCCTGTCAATTTGGTAAACAAAATAGGTTGCCGTTCCCAAAATCAACTTGGAGGGCCACACAAAAGCTGCAACTCATTCACACTGATGTAGCCGGACCTCAAAGAACACGATCACTACAAGGTAGTCTCTATTATATCCTCTTTATCGATGATTTCTCAAGAATGTGTTGGATTTTTTTCTTGAAATTCAAGTCAGAGGTAGCTGAAGTTTTCTGGAAGTTCAAAAACATGGTTGAAAACCAAAGTGGCTGCAAAATTCAAGTTTTGAGATCGGACAACGGAAAAGAATACACCTCGGCGAAATTTAATTCTTTTTGTGAAGAAGCTGGAATTGAACATCAGCTTACTGCTCCCTACACTCCACAGCAAAACGGAGTTAGTGAAAGGAGAAATAGATACGTTATGGAGATGGCTCGATGCATGCTTCATGAGAAGGAGTTGCCTAAAGAATACTGGGCCGAAGCTGCAAACACAGCAGTGTTTCTACAAAACAGACTTCCTTGCAAAGCTTTGAAAAATAAAACTCCATTTGAGGCCTGGTATGGTTTTAAACCTTCGCTGAGTTTTCTTAAAGTTTTTGGCTGTGTGTGTTTCTCTTATATCCCACAGGTTAAACGTGACAAACTCGACAAGAAAGCTACTCCGGGCATTTTTGTAGGCTATAGCACAGTTTCTAAGGCCTACAAAGTTTATCATCCACAAACAAATAGAATGACTATTACTCGAGACGTTCATTTCAACGAGGATGAGAAATGGAACTGGAATTCAAAAAATTCAGATAGTGTCTCTCAAGAACTTGCAGTTAACCTTCCGACAGTGCAAGAAAATGACGAGGCAGAGCAAACAAACGACCAATGGCTGTTTGATGATACTCCAGTAAGAGGAACAAGAACACTAGCAGACATCTATGCGCATTGTAATGTAGTAATATGCGAACCTGCTGGGCATGAAGAAGCTCTTAAAAATCCAAAATGGAAGGAAGCAATGGAGGCTGAAATTTCAATGATTGAAAAAAACAAAACCTGGGAATTAGTTGCTAGACCTGAAGGCAGAAAAGTGATCGGAGTAAAGTGGGTGTATCGGACGAAACTAAATGCAGACAGCTCCATCAACAAATACAAGGCCAGACTTGTCGTTAAGGGTTATGCTCAGATTTTCGGCGTTGATTATTCCGAAACCTTCGCTCCAGTTGCTCGATTAGACACGATCAGAATGTTGCTAGCTGTCGCAGCACAGAATAGTTGGAAGGTTTTTCAATTAGATGTAAAATCAGCTTTTCTAAATGGTGTTTTGCAGGAAGAAATATACGTCGAGCAGCCTGACGGATTCGTAGTTCCAGGAAAAGAAGATAAGGTGTACTTGCTAAAAAAGGCACTCTACGGATTAAAACAGGCGCCCAGAGCGTGGTACAGCAGAATAGATGATCATTTGCTGAGTTTGGGCTTCACGAAAAGTTTATCCGAGACAACTTTATATGTTAAACTAAAAGGCAGTGATGTGCTTATAGTATCGTTGTACGTTGATGATCTTTTGATAACAGGAAATAATATGGAGCTGATTGAAGAGTTCAAACAAGAAATGAAACAGGTTTTTGAAATGATCGATCTTGGTCTAATGTCCTACTTTCTTGGGATGGAGATCAAGCAAAGCACTAATGAAGTTTTCCTCTGCCAAAAGAAATATGCAAAAGAAATTCTAAAGAAATTTCAGATGGCGGAATGCAAAGCTGTTAGCACACCAATGAATCAAAAAGAGAAGCTGAGTAAGGAGGATGGAGCTGATAAAGTTGATGAGGCTTATTATAGAAGCTTGATTGGATGCTTAATGTATCTCACTGCAACAAGACCCGACATCTTATTTGCTGTAAGTCTCTTATCTCGATTTATGCATTGTGCTAGTGAATTGCATTTACAAGCAGCAAAAAGAGTACTGAAATATGTCAAAGGTACAATTAATTATGGTGTCAAGTTCGCAAAATGCAAAAAGTTTGAGTTATGTGGATTCTCGGATAGCGACTGGGCTGGTTCTATAGATGATATGAAAAGTACTTCAGGTTACTGTTTCAGTTTGGGTTCGGGAGTTTTCTCATGGTGCTCAAAGAAGCAAGAAACTGTCGCACAATCGACTGCCGAAGCAGAATTTATTGCAGCTACAGCAGCAGTCAACCAAGCCTTATGGCTGAAAAAGCTCATGTATGATTTGGATATGAAGCAAAAAATTGTCACTGAAATTTTTGTTGATAATCAAGCAGCAATTGCAATCTCTCACAATCCAGTATTCCACGGGAAGACAAAGCATTTCAATATTAAACTTTTCTTCTTAAGGGAGGTTCAAAACAATGGAGAAGTAACACTAGTCTACTGCAAATCTGAAGATCAATTGGCTGACTTGTTTACAAAGCCACTTCCAGTGAGCAAATTTGAAGATCTAAGGCAGAAGATTGGAGTTTGCAGTTCTCAAAGCAAGGAGGAGTGTTAGATATTTGCTTTTAGAACTTGAATAAATCCCACGTGAACTCTTTATTATTTATCTTTTATTGTTGCATCTTTGAATTAGTCAATAAGCTTGACCTATTTTTTAGGGGTTAAGTAGCTAGCCAGTAGAGTGTCCGTATTTTTCTCTTTTTTGGTTAATCTAGCAGCTATAAATGTAAAGGCTCGTTCATTGAATAAAGTATTCCTTTACAGAGCAATTAAAACTCATCTCTTTCTTTCTGCGATTTATATTCATTCAAACGTTTTTACTTTTGAAACCAACACCCATGTCATGGATTTGCGGCTTTTAGACACCCGAGTTTTAAGATATTTTCTTATTTCTTTCTATTTCTGCATTGTCATGCTTGGTGTGTACTAGATGAGTTTTGTCTCTGATAAATAAAAGCTTGGGTTGTTCAAATAGAAGTTGTTTACACTGGAAGACGAGACATGACAACTACTTGATAGTTGAGGTGTTTTCAATCAATAGTTGACTTGAAATATTCCCACAACTCAGAGGCACAAACTGTTGAACATATATTATATTATGCATACATACAGCATTAGGACGATGAAACAAAGATAATGTGAAGTATTAATTCTACATACAAATCAGCCCTGAACAATCCCCACTTCTAATCACCAACGGGAAAGTATGTTATCTATGATCACCCTTTTTAAATATAGAAACAGAACAGACAAAATAGAGATATCTCGCACCAACACAAGCTTTTGCAAGGTCCAATACACAATTATACTCATAACCCACCGGTACTCGGATCCTTAACAATGGTCACAGGGCAAGTTGCACTGCTCATAACATAATTGGTCACACTTCCCAGGAGCACCCTATCCTCAAACAAGCATTAAAGAAAAGCAGGAAAGAAAAAAAATAGTTCAGGCACAAAAGTAAGATCGGTTTTCAATTTAATTACCTAAATTGTAAATGAAACCCAACAGCATACCTCTGGATGGTGCCAAGGCCTCTACTACCCATGACCAAGCAATCAAGCTTAAGATCATCAACTGCGTCGCATAATTTGTCTCTGGCATCTCCCCAGTAGAGCTTAGCTATCACAGTCACCTGTATCATTAAGTCTATATCACAAACGGAAAACAGCAGAAAAGTACATATGCACAGACCCTCATAAATCATTATGAACAAATACCTCCTTGCGGGAAGCTGTATCTAACATGCTGATAACCTCTGGATCAAGGTCAACCTCGTACTTGTGCGCAACTTCCTTGTCACGGAACTCGACCAAAGGGATCAGAGCTAAAACAGATGATCAGAAAATCAGACAGACAAATCATCCAGAAACTGGAACTTAGAGGAACAAATTCAGCTTACGGGAACCAGTAGTGGACCAGAGAAGGTTGCGAGACTCATCTCCTTGTGAAGGCTTGACATGGATGAGAAAAAGGGTGTCACCTTTCTCCAGCAGGTTTTCAGTGGCCCATTTGAGAGCTAGTTTGCTTCCTCTGGAGAAGTCCATGGCCAAACCTATTTTCCTATCTTTTGTCATCTTTGAAGCCACGGCCTCAAACCAGAAGATACAAGACTCCAGTAACAATACCAAGACACAGCAAGTTTTATTAGCTGCTGTCGGCTGATGGAAAGTAGATATGAAGGGTCAGGAGCTTATTTGTGGTGATCCTCGTTGAACTGTAGGTGTACTTATCTTTTTTTCTTTTTTTTTTTTTGATTAAAGGGAAATGAACAGTTCAAATTACATGACTAAACTGAAGAAACAGATTCCCGAAATATCCTCTAATAGGATCAAGTGGCACCCTATGGGTGTGGAATCAAAATAAGTAACTCCATCGGCAAGCTGCTCCGCATAAGTGGCCATCCAGTCGGCGCCTCTGTTGCCCTCTCGATAGACAAACCGATGAACAACAGTCCAGTTCCTCGTTAGCAGTAGATGTATGTGGCGGACTATGGGATTGAGAGCCCGGGACCTCCTGTCCGCTGATGAGAGAATGTCGAACACCAACTTGGAATCAACCTCCAGCTCGATTCGGTGAAAGCCCCGGTCCCAGGCAAGCTTGAGTCCGGTAAACACACCCCAAAGCTCCGCAGTCATGGCAGAACACCACCCCAGCTTCTGGGTGAAGCCCCCGAG
>JAOSBK010000003.1:29585838-29596920 GCA_027568895.1 Erythroxylum shatona
TAAACTTAATCCCTCATCAAATTTCATTTTCTTAAGAGCTAAAAACCTCAAAATAATTTAGACATGCTTAATTAAATAAAAAAATTTTTCAGGGGCCAACAGTTTGTTTGGCCTAATGTGATTTGTCCCACGTTTTGGTTTTAAATTTAAGTATGGAATGATCTCATTTGGTTTGTTACATCCTATTTCGACTCCTCAATGGAAATGGGATAACATTACCATAGATTTTATCACTGAACTTCTTCTCACTCAAAGATAGTATGATGTTGTATGGGTGCTTCTAGATAAGTTCACCAAGTTTGCCCACTTTTTGCCTGTTGAGATAGTGAGGTTGCATAGGGTACCATTGTCTATTATTTTTGATCTTGATCCTCGATTTATTTCGAGATTCTGAAAAAAGTTGCAAAAGGCTTTGGGTACTCAAGCCAAGTTCATTACCACTTTCCATCCCCAGACATATGGACACTCTGAACAGGTGATTCATATACTAGAAGATATGCTTCAAGATTGTGTGTTAGAATTTTTAGGAAGTTAGGATAACTATCTTACTCTGATGGATTTTGCCTAATAATAGTTATCAGACTAGTATTGGCATGATGCCTTATGAAGCCCTATATGGTAGGAAGTGTGTAGTCAAAATTGAAAGAAAATCAAAATTTCTATTACTTGGAGAGCTGGAACTTGGAACTGGAATGGTTGATAACTATCATATTAGGAGTTTATGAATTAGTATAAAGTTATATTATTGGATTTGATATCAGAATTTCATGATGGTTATGTATCTTATATTTCTAAATTGATTGAAAACATACTTAAGTAAGATGAAATAAATGATAGCGATATATGTGGAAGTCCTCAAGGTTAAGTTAATAAGTTATTTTGAGCCCATATTTGATAGTGTGT
Organism: Erythroxylum shatona; assembly: GCA_027568895.1. Lineage (NCBI taxonomy): Eukaryota > Viridiplantae > Streptophyta > Magnoliopsida > Malpighiales > Erythroxylaceae > Erythroxylum > Erythroxylum shatona. Next base: position 29,586,742 of record JAOSBK010000003.1, read on the forward strand.
TTACTTTAGTGAATGATCTTACTGAGCACATATGTAGTACATGCTTGGATATGGTACAGGGAGTAATCTATGACATATTGAATGCTCTTAATTTCTATGACATATTGAATGCTCTTAAGTCCAAGACCCTATAGGTGAAATTTTGAGACGAATCAAAGTAAATGCACATGCCTATCGTTTCATCGAGCTTTAGTGATTCTGATTATGTGAAATATGATGGTAATTGATCTGATTGACATATTATGAATTGCCGAAAAAGTAGAGATCAACATAGTTGACTGATAAGGAATTCGTGAATAGCACAAATCATTGAGGAAAAAAAAATTTCTTTTCATGAGAACTTCCACTGAATTATATCATGTAGACCAAATGTTTCATTTTTAGGAATGGATAAATATTGAACGAATCAAAAGTAAATATTAGAGTTAGATAATTATGATACTCAGGCACGAGAAGCTATACGGGAAACTGAAAAGAATATAAGACAACATAGCCCCCATTTGTTGAATTAGTCAGTTAAGAATTTTGAGGGTGAAATTCTTTTAAGGGGGAGAGAAATATAAGGCCCCAAACTATACCCTAGTAGAAATGTTACATGTTCATGAAAGTACATGTGTTATAGGTGTTAAAATTGTGCTATGATTTGAATGTAAATTTTGTATGGGTGGAATTTTGATCTAATGGATTATATTTAGTAATTTAGAATTAATTGATACCATTAGAGAATTGAGGTATTAAAATATGCATTTGGACTAGGAAAATTGTCAAGTGGCAAGTCAAGTTGGTAAATGGAAAATTAGAATGACTAAGCCTATAAGTTAGGGACATTTGGAGTAGCTAATGCATTGACATTTGACATCATTGGTTGAGTGACAAGTGTCCTAATTCAATTATGACATTTAGCTGCCACATATGAAGATATGTAGGTTGCTTTAATGAAGGACAAGTATCACATCTTCATGTATGACATGTGACCATTGTAAACCAAGACACCTTGCATTTAAAGAGTTAGGAAAGTGATTAATCATCTTCACCTTTGAAGTTTTTGCAGCCTTCTCTCTCTACTTTGCTCCTCTCTATCGAAACCTCTTACTTGCTCTCAACTTCTGGAATTTTGCTTGATTTTGGATTATCTTCACTTAGAATCTTTGTAAGTTACTGCATCAAGAAGGAGGTCCTGCTATTTTATGTGTTATTGTCTTGTTAGTGCTAAAATTTGCACCTTGATCTTAGATGTGTGCTGATTGCTTGGAAGGGTTGGATTAGCTGGTTCTTTTGAATTGAAATTTGAAATTAATAAGGTAAGGGAATACTAAACTTGATTGCATGCTATCATATGAATTATTTGATGCTTCAATTGGATAGAATATGTATTGAATTGATGATGAATTGAGGTTTGGAACATGATACTTGTTTGATAGCTTTTACTTTAGATGTTGATACCTGAAAGATCATGAATTATGAGATGCTTAATAGATGATTTTTGAATTGGTTTGGACATGAATTTGATGAGGTATTGAAGCATGAATAAGGTAGAATCGAAGTGAAATTTATGGACTTTGGTGAAGGTGTGTCGAATGGAAGTGAAGAAGTGAAGTTTTGGAAACAAACTGAAGGTTATGGTGAGTGAACCTTCGATTCACTCATGCCATGATCGTGGGATTTATAAGGCACATTCCCATGATCATGGGAAATGGTTAGGAAAGTGAAAAACTTAGTTTTGTGCAATTATTGAACTACATAAGGTTAGGTCATTTTATTTGATACACTGGGACTTAATTGGACTTGTTCAAAGTGTGAAATGAACTTAAATTGAGGTTAGATTAATTGAGTAAAGGTTAATTTAGTTACAGATTGTTAATTGAGGTAATTACTTAAGGAATGTATAGTTAGTAAATAACGTGTTAATGTTGAAATGTATGGTGTGTTCAACGATGAATGTGCCTTTATGAACATAAATGTGTTTCAAAGGATTTATGTGATGTGAATTGAATGTGATTTTTTGTGAATTGGGAATTTGTGTAATTACATTTAATGTGTAAATAGATAATGCATTTATTGGTACATTATTACAAATGTTTATGTTCATGAGGTATGTTAAGTTGTTGGATGTGAAAGATTATATGCAATTTGAGAAAAATGGAATAAAGTCATATGTTATGCACTACATCACTTATATGTGATTCTGAAATCTAAAATGTTTTATTTTTAAAACTGCCAAGTCCTAGTCGTAGGCAACTAGACATGCTTAGAAGGGTCTGCAGCTACTTGTATAACTAGATACTAAGGTGTCTTTTATGACTAGATACTTCGGTGTCTTCTGTGCCAGAAACTGTAGTGTCTTCTGATTTTAGACACTTCTGTGTCTTCTGTTTCAAATACCAAACATGAGTATCTTCTATTCTAGTCCCGTTACCAACTTCTGTAAAAGGATTAGCAGGCTAACTTGTTTTGTATTCTGTTACATACTCAGTTCTAATATAATCAAGCTATATTCTAAAATAACTAAATTCTGTTATGATATAATTAGATACTGTTTTGATACAGTCAAGTTCTACTTTAAAGTTTTGTTATGATATTATGGTATTCTATTATGATACTTGTAAGTTTTGCTACGAAGCCAATATATCCTGTTTTGATATGTTATATTTTGTTTTGAGATACATATTGTTTGGATTGCGCTTTAATATGAGCAATTAAAGATTGCTTGAGATGTCATCTGATTATGTAGATGTGAATGTTAGATGATTATTAGAAACAGTTACTAAATTATATCATGTTTAGTTATTTCCCCACTAAGCTTTACGTTTAACATAGTGGTTTTGCCTTCGTGTAGGTTCTGATAAAAAGGTTTAAAGACTGAGACAAAGACAACTGCAGTGGTAAAGGAGATTGCATTTTGTTTTGGAAATGTTTAGTTGTTTTTGAGTTGTATTTAATGTAATGAGACATATTGGAATTTGTTTTTTTTTTTATGGTTTGTCATAACCTTAATACATGTTGGATATAGATTTAAGGCTTATATACGATAAGTACCATGAGTATGTTATGTTCTAAATATGACCCAACTTTTAAAATGAAATGTATGTTACTTGAGTTTCTGGAAATGCTTTAGCATGTTTTGTATTGATTCAGTACTGTTTTATATGGCATCTGTATATCCTCCCATGGGGTATGTGGGTGTTATACTTTTATTATATAAGCATGTAATAAAATTTGTAAAGAGTTGATAACAATAGTACCAATACATGTAAGAAATTCCTTATTGAAAGAAACTACAACCATATTAATGATTATTTTGAAATACGATTCAAATTTTGCTTTATATTTGTTAGATGTCTTATTTATAGACAAAAAAAAGTTAAGACCTGTAAAGTTTTTAAGTATACGTTGTTTCTTTTAACCAATCATGAAAGGAAGACTTTTCATAAAGACCTCTCCAACTCCAGAAAATCATAACAAACATTGAAACGATAATATATTAAAAATTAAAATTAGAAGAAATTAAGGGGGATAGAAATACAAGGGATGAAGAATAACAAACTGAATATAGTATGTATATATAAATATAGTAGACAAAATTAAATGAGCAATAATCAACAGCCTCTAGTTCATCCACAACCATAACCATAACCATAACCATAACCATAGCCACAACCACAACCTGCACATACTAAATTCATACAATTAACAAGTAATGCAAAATAATGAATGAAACACATATCAAATGTTTCTAATTTGATTCAAAATATGGAGCCAAAGATTCAATCATCTTTGATTATAATTTGTTCATGTTTTGTCAAATGCTTCGAAATTATTTAAGGAAAAAATTGACAAGTTCTTTATGTTGTTATTCAAATTAGTTTTATTTTATATTGGAAAATCATTGAGAATCAGTTAATAATATCATTATAGATATTCAATATAATGACACATTGGAAAAAATAAGGGGAAAAAGGTGGCAACTAACAAAGGTGTTCCTCCCCCACAACAACCAAATCAATCTGACTCTATCCAACAATAACAACTGACTTTATCCGCCAATGAAGCCAATCAGCAATAACCTTTATTTACCTCAACTAATGTTAAGGAATCTTCAGGTTTGCTAATCTTTACCACCTATAATTACACTTATCCTCAAATATATATTTACATGTTTAATGTGTTTTTTCTTATCATTATTTTTTTAGGTTCTAATACCGGCATCAAAAAAAGAGGTAAAGGCATTATTAAAGGTTTTAAGTTGCAACGCATGAATGTTACAAAGAATAGTAAGTTGTCTATGCATATTAACACCTCGCAATGTCATCCTATTGATAAGATCCAATCAACAAAATTGTCCAGTGAGTTAGGGGTCATTGTCGGGACTAAATTGCCTTGCCTTTAACATGCCAAGCAGTTGAAGGAAGACAACTTGCTACAGAATGCTCTGGACAAAGTTTCTGTAATTTTTTAATTTATTTAATTATATGCTTTTTTTTTACATATTAAAGACTAATTTCACTTTTACTTGTTCATAGATGAAGCTTAATATTGTTGATATCGAAAACCCTGAAGTTTCAAGCTGTGTGAGTTCACTGTTGAAACAAAGGGCCAACGATCATCATTATCAATTACATAAATACTACAAATTTTTCCTTCAAATGAGGAAGCAAGGAGACATGTTCCTGAACGAGTGAATTTAGAAAATAGGAGCCAAATGTGTGATTATTGGGTCTCTGCCAATGTTAAGGTTTGTTTTCTTTTTCTTCACATTTGTTTCAATTAATCTCCATTTAATGAATTTTTCCAAGAAAAGTATGAGAAAACCAAGGTTAATAGAGGAAAAATAAAAACTCCTCACAACCAAGGCTCCAAATCATTTGTTGGCATACGAAATAAATTTGTAAGTTCTTTGTTAGAAGTTATAATTATATCAATAAATACAATATAATTTATTGTGTTTCAATTTTTTTTTCATAAAACTGAGTTAGAAGAAACTACATGGAGAAGCGTGTGATAGGATCATATTCTACAAACCGACACACTATAAGGAAGGTAAAGATTGGATGTCTGAAGAAGCATAGAATAATTATCTAAGTATAAAATTTTGTTTCATTTTTAAGTTTATTTATTTTTGTAGTACTAACTAATAATATTTGAATTAAATATTTTTTTTTAAATCTTAGAATAAGATGCATGAGTTATTGCAAAGATCATTTTGTGACAGAAAATGAGTCAAATGTAGATGAGATTTGTAGCAATGTCCTTGGTACAAGATCAGGGTACATCAAAGGTCTTAAGTATAGCCTTAAGCCAATTGGTTTATCCTCATCACGATTAGCATGTGTAATGACGTTTCAAAAGGACAACCAATCACTTAATGCTTAGTTATAATGTAATGAAGAAAAGTTAGAATGTAATGAACAAAAGTTAGATCGCACTGAATGAAAGTTAGCTAAGCTTGAAAAGATGGTCAAAAAAAAAATACTTGACTCAAATTATGTAAGTAGTAGTAACGATGAAAACGAGTCTTAGTTTGTACATAAGTTTTTTTGTTAACATTTAATGACATTTTATTTTTTATATAAAATGCTTCTAATTTTTAACTAATTTTTATTTAATTAATTATAAATACAAAATCTAAATATTACAAACAATAAGATGGATTAAAAATCTTACCATTAATTATAATTAAATGAAAATTTTTTAATAGGAATGTTTAATAAAAAACAAAATTCGTCGCGAAAACTTTTTAACTTCATTCCTAAAATTGTTGCCAAAAAATTATTAAAAATTAAAATTTTAATACAATTTTTAAAAAATTAAATAAAAATTGTAGCTAAAAAGATTTGGCTACGATTCTAAAATCATCACCAAAACTTTTTAGCTATATTGCATAAACCGTCGCTAACAACTTTTATCTACATTTTGAAAATTGTCGCTAAATATATTTAGCTTCGAAATATTAAATGTTGTAAAACATTATTACCTACATCTATGGTAACGTAGCTAATAACTTTTAGCCACGAAAAGAAAACATCTCAAAAGATCTTTGGAGACCATTTGTTTTATCCTCGCCTATCTCTTTTAGTAATGTATCTAAGATCGAAGCAAAATATAATTTGCAACAATTTTGTAAAAATGTCGTCGATAATATTTTGTTGTCGCTAAAAAGTTTTGGCAATGGATTTTGGGCTTTTAGTGACGAAAATATTCATCGCTAAAAACCCCTTATGTTGTAGTATTTATACTTTAATTTATAAGATCAATTACCTTTTTTTTTCTTAAGAAAGAAACATAATATGTGCTAATCTTACCATTCTATCAATATCTCATCTTAATAAAACAACGACTAGGAACAATACATAAGTAAAGATTGAATTTCATAATCATGATTTTAAACTTATCTTCAGTATTAAAATATAAAATATAACTAATAAATTACATAAAGATAAAATTCTCTTTATTAATTAAAACTTAATGCTATACATTAAATTGTAATTAATACATTGACTGCAAAGGCATAAAATAATAGAACAACTTGTAAATTTGCTTACTCTTTTCTTGGTCTTGAGAGATAAAGGAGGATATGATGTGGTTTCCAAAATGGGTCCTTGTGATTTGGTGATTTGAAGAATTTTGTTTAGGTCTGAATTTCATATCGTCTATGAAGTTAGTTTATACCAAGTATTTAGATGCTCTGGAGAAACGACTACAAAGTCTTATTGATTATAAAGGACACTAATAGAATTAGGGGATGAGTTTAATCAATTTTTGATAGATATGTAGGTGTCAACATTAGGGGATGAGTTTCAACTTTCTTTTTGTTTTATTTTTGTTAGCAACAAATAAGTTTTGAGTCTTTTAGTGATTTGAGTTATGAGATTTCAAATGTAACTTAATTTCAGAGACCCTTTTTGGTAGGGAAATCCCATATTACCTTCCCATTTTGAAGATGTGGTTCGCCGATTTTGCGCCCTTATATGAGTTTTTTTCCCAAGTTTCCTATCGTTTCCTTAATAAGGAGTGAAGTAATTAATATTTACATTATTAGGTCGTATGCTTTGCCTTTTTCTTTTTTGGGGTGTTTGTTTTCTTCAACTCGATTAGTTTATAAGTTTCCTTCATTTATTATTTTAGGTTGTAGGTATGAGTAGATTTTCTTTGACCTCAATTTTAACTCTTGACCTGTTTAATTCTGTCCCTTCACTAACTCATTTAAATGTTTTCTTGTTTTTTCAATGTTTTCTTCTTTTTATGCTCTCTTGAGTTTAGGTTTTGATTCTTCGAGATGTATGCATTTGTTGTATATACAAAGTTTCTAATGTTCACTAGATCTAGTTGCTAGCCATACATTAGTTAGATGCAACAGATTTTGTCAATTGTTTCAAGCAAATGTCTTATTGACATGCATATGATTATATGTTATGACTAGCTTAGTCATCTACTAGCAGATGATTGAAGCTGAACATAAATAAATAAATTAACTGGATCTTCTTTAGTACATTATTGCGCTTATGCATATTTATATATTTTTATGTTAGGTTTATCTTTAGTTGTGGACATTCCATCTGTGTCCTTTGTATAGAAAGTAAACTTGGCAAATCTTTTCTTTCATGACAAGTACAATTTATGTAGACTGGGTTGCATCTCCAAATAGGTTGAATTCTTGGGAAAAGATTCTTGGCATTGTTATTTGTGCTTGTAGATTCTTGGTATTATGCAGATTCAGGAGATTTTCAAGTCTAAGGATGGCCCCTGCGCAAGGATGACAAGAGCAACTGGAGAAATGGTAAGCAGTACTTTGCAACATATCAGGTATAAATAGAACTTTGCAACATATCAAGTATATTTATCCTACAATTTTTTTAGAAATTTTCTTCTAAACTTGCATCTCCTAATGAAGATTTGTATTTGTATTAATTTTTATGAAGTTATTATTACTTTATTTCTATTTTTATTACCTTATTTGAAGTTTTTTTAGTAGTATTATCTTCACGTCGCATTTGCATGTGGGATACAGAAAACAACCTCTTTACTTAGGTAGGAGTAAGGCTGCATACTATCAGACCTCCCTAGACCCTGTATTAGTGCGAGATTCAACTAGATGTTGATTATGATGATGATGTAGGCGTCAAAGTATTTGGGTTTGAAATATGAGTTTGTGTTAAATTTGAACAATACGCTCAAGTCACTTAAGAGTAAGAAGTTTAATTTGATGATGAGAATCTTTATTTTTAGATAATCAAAATTTATAGTTAATTTGGTTGATATTTTTAGATAATCAAAATTTATAGTCAATTTGGTTGAACTTAGGATAATAGTCAACAGCAAATACTAATATTTGGCGGGGCCATGCATGTGGTATCTTCTTCCTCACAATTTTTAAGCATAGGGATTATATTCTAATACATAATCACCAATGTGTTAGTCATAAGAAGCTTAAAAATCATGTTAATGAAGATGAAGAGCCCTGTAATTTTTCTAAATGTCAATCTTTACATGCTCCTGAACCAAGTTGTCCAATCTTTTGAAGTTTGGATACGTAATTAAAATTTCAAAAAATTAGATGCTTAATTGAGAAATTAAAAAAATAACTGAAATGAAAATTTGAAAAATTTTGATATCTTCAAATTTATTATGTCAATATCTTATAATAGTTTATAAATGTCATTGATTAAATTAATAGCTAATAAAAGAGAACTAATATGATTAGACTAAAAACAGAGTAGGTATTAATTCCATGCTCTATTTCTAATCGGAATATTGTATGATGAAAGGATTGAATTATATGAAAATTATGCACGAAATGGTTAGTCAAAATCACTTTGATATTCCTAAATATTTGGGTAGTCATGAAGCGTTGCTAGACGCTGATCTTGATCTATGATTATAAATTATTTAATTTGAGAATTAAAGATAAATTAAATTTTTTTTAATTTATTTAACTTTAATTATGAATTAAAATTATATTTTATAATCATTGCCAACATATTTGGGAACCTAATAGGTCTCACATATAGAATGAATTGAAGAGAACAAAATTAATTTAATCAAGTTAGACTTGATTGCAAAGTTTGAGAAACTTTATGATTAAATATGAGATATTTAATAAATAAGGATCAATATGAGAAATTAAATCTTATATGGGCATTAATTGGTATTCAAATAATTTGTAATTCTAATTAAAGTTTAATTGAAATTCGAATTTAATTTCAATTAAATTACTAAAACGTCCAAAGTTTATTATAAGTAGGCTTAAGCTCTATGAAGTTAACACTTCTTGTTTAACCCTCTCTGTAAGAGTTACAGAGTTCTCTCAACCTATTCTGTGGATATCGTTAGAGGTCGGACAGTTGTGCGGCTACGGCGGTTGAGATTGATCGGTTTCAAAAACAGATCGAGGGATAGGACAAGACAAAGATCAAGCTTCGGAATAAGGTACGAATTAAATTTTTACTTTATTATAATTGTGTTAATCATTCTATAAAATTAAATAGATCTTGGTTTTCGGAAAATTAAAAGTCACGAAAATATTTTGTAATTATTCTACTGCGGTTAAGATCAGATCTCGACCTTGTTTCCCAACACATACTAAACATATTGAGATAGAATGTTATATAGTTTGAGAAAAAATACAGGCCAGTATGACTCGTCCCTCTTATGTGCCTACAAATTTGCAGCTAGCAGATATATCCACAAAGGCTTAGGAAAAGAACAATTTGAGAAGCTACAAGACAAGTTGAGCGTTCATAATCGTCACTCTCCAACTTGAGGGGTAGTATTAAGAATATCTTGTAATTAATATATATTCGTTGGTCCAGGGTAGGAAAGGACAAGGTCAACTCCACTAATTATTTATCATGTCTTTATAGGCTTAGAAGTAGGATTGATTTATTTAAGTATTCTTATACCCATGAATATATGAATCATATAGCCAATTCAAAATAAAATTGCTCATTATTGTTTCTACAAGTTTATTAAGTGTTATTGCTTTCTGGCTTCACTACAAGAGTTAAGACATTTAGTGATAATTTTTTGTGACTAACTATTGTTTCATTACAAATACGAGGTTTTTTGTGACAAGACAATTGATTGACACTATTGTTTGGATTAACTATGATGATTTATTTTTTTGTCACTAATACAATAGTAATTGTGACAATTTAGTATCTTTCACAATTAAGTTGTCACTAT